>VWZW01006986.1:698635-758086 GCA_013397115.1 Edolisoma coerulescens
TTTCTCGCCACCAACTATCAGTCCTTCGGCATCAACAGGCTTCCCTGAGAGGTACTGACAGTTTCGGTAATGCTGTTACTTTCCCGTCGTTTGCAGGTAAACTCCGATGTGGGCTCAGAATTATTTCCTGTATTTATATGTTTATGATTTAAAACCGACTGTGGCAAAGCAGCCCTTAATAGTAGAACGTTTACTATCTGTGATGTTGATTAGCTTCCCACAGGGAGCTGTCGTCTGATTTTTTTTCCTCTCCATTTTAAATGCTTCTAAATAATCCCGCATCCTTCCAGCAGAAAAACCAGGGGAGCGTCTTCTAAAATGTTATTTAATGCGAAATAACGACGCGTTTGAACGTCTACAAAGTACTGATTTTGTGTCTGCTCTCAATCTATTACCTCAAATAACATCCCACGCTGTGTTCAGGGCAGGCGTATGCTCTCCCGGCTCTTCCTGTGTCCTATTAATAGGACAAATCCGCCCGCACATGACCCTTCCTCCAAGAATTCGGCTACAGTTTGCTTTGATTTATCGCTGCCTGTAAAATGGGTCCTTTAATTAAAAAAAAATACGAGTATTTTTTTTCTTTCAAAGCACTTCGATGGGGAACTTGGGGTGGAAGAGCACCACGCGCGTATGCCTACAAACCAAGGTAGGTGCAGAGCCTCGCCTGCATCTTGACAAGAGATATCTGCTGGCTTTTACTAAATAAACTGTATTTAGTTTAGCATTTTTACCGCAAGGAACTGTGTTTTGGTTGGTGTGCAAAAAGCAGAGCGGCCGTCAGGGACTTGCTGCTTATTTCCCCAGACTTTGTCAAGCGTTGACAGATCAGGAGGTGAAAGCACTTGTATAAAAAGCCTCTTTTTTAAAAGAAAAAAAACCCCACCAAATAAGCGCACAAAAACAAACGAAATAAAAAAAATAAAAAAACTCATTAAGAAAAAAAAGTAATAAAACAAACCTATGTTTTGTTGTTAAGGTAAATTTGTCCGTAGCTGAGGGAGAAGCCCAGCACCTCCTGCGCACGTGGAAAGGGTGCCGAGAGGAAGAGCTGCAGTCCAGGGCAGCTGAAGCCCCCGTTACCATCCCCGCGGCGGGGGCCATCTCCCGCCTGGACACCCCCGCGGGGACAGACCTGCAGCCGAGGCCCCCCACTGCGGCCGGACTGCGGGACCGTCCCCCGCCAAAAACCGCTTCCTGCCAAAAATCGGCTCTCCTGGGAGGGGTTGGAAGATGCATTTGCTGGAAGGTATTAGGAATGAAGGAAAAACAGCTGGTAAAGGTGAGCTGGAAAGCTCTGTGTATTTGTCTCCAATCAGCATAAACACCGCGCCCCCCCCCCCCCCCCCCCCCCCTCCCCCTTTTAATTTTAGGGGTTAAAACCAGAGTATGTTTCCTCAGCAGGTACCTAAAGGAATAACCCTGATGTTTGCTCTACTGGTTTGCTCTGTCGGCCCCTTTGCATTTAGAGGTGGGCTTTTGTGCATCTGTTCCTCACAAGTAGCTCTTACTGTTAATGATTGTAAAAATGTAAAAAAAAAGACGTTTAAAAATGTGAATTTGTAGCCTGCTAGCAGAGAGCACTCCTCACTCTCCTGGCAATTAAAATAAGGGTGTCTGTTTGGGTTAAGGAGTGTCCTTCAATTTTAAGGGAGAGGTGCTTGAAGTCAAGAATGCCTTTTCTATTTTGTTGTTTGTTTGCTTGTTTGTTTGCTTGTTTGTTTGCTTGTTTTTCTCTTTTTTTGAAGGCTTCTCCCTTTGAGTATTTAAGTAATTTTGGAAGAAGACATTTCTCCTCCGTGCTCGTTTAGGCTATCCCTCCCTTGGAAACTCCAGACGGGAGGGAAACAGGAGTGCATAGTTTGGGGGGTTTTGTTGTTTTTTAAGGATGTTTGTCCTGCTGCAACCATTATTCGGAGGATCCTGCGAGGTTTTCATTCACCGGCTTTCAGGGCTCCTTTCTTCATATTGCAGCCGGCCCAACTTGAGACTCCAGAGGAAAAAGAAAAACAAGTAAAAATAATAATAAAAATATAAAACAACCTTCCCCCTTCCCTTCCCATCACCCCCAAACTAAGCTGCACCCCAAGGAAGGCTTCGCTTGCGAACTCAAATTACCGCTCTTCCCATCGGGACGCTTAAGAGTCATTTTATCTGCCTGAACTTTAGGACAAAGCTGTTTTCCAGAGGAAATTTCCACTCCTGCTCCCGGCTCACACCAGAGGGCGCCAGGAGCCTTCCCAGGCTTTGCTGCCTCAAGTGCTGCTGGAAATTAACGCTTTGGGCGGTCTCCCTGAATGTTTTTCTAACCTTTCCCTTTTAAAATATACAACTGGATTCTAACTCCCCCCCACCCCCCCTAAAATGCATGTTGGTTTGTTCTGGTTTGGGTTTGTGAGGTTTTTTCCCGTCCTTGTACTGCCCTTTTCCAGCTCTTCCAGGCCTTCATCGTCCTGCAGCAGTCCCCCAGCACTCTCAGGAGATGTACAGCTTCGCTCTGTCTCTGCTAACTTGGTTCTAATTCAGTCACTGGATCACGTTTGCGTGACGTTACCGTGTTGTCCTTCATAAACGTCTGTGATGAAACTATGAAACTTGTCTGGCTGTGTTTAAGCTTAAAGGGTCACTTAGGGCTCTTCAAGCAAAACACCAAAGCGTGGCACCAAAGGGAAAACAGTGTGGTGAGGCCCTGGCACAGGTTGCCCAGAGAAGCTGTGGTTGCCCCATCCCTGGAAGTGTTCAAAGCCATGTGGGACAGGACTTGGAGCAACCTGGACTAGTGAAGGGTGTCCCAGCCCACATATGCACAGTATAAGGTCTCCAACAGAGCTTATAATTCTAAATAAATAACTAAAAAGGAAGACAAATAATAAGAAACAGAAGAAGAAAGAATAAGTATTAGGATATGTCATTTCCATGTTTCCTGTAAACTTTTATCAAGAAGTTAGATATGATTTTGCTATTCACATCTAAGGATCAACATAAATGCAAAATGCATGATCCAAATAACTATCAAAAAACCTGAGCATAAAACATAAAAACCAACCAAGAAAAACATTTTAATTCTGGAGGCTGGTGGGAAAACTCAGTTGAAGATAAATGTTTGTCCTTGTGCTGTTTAAATTAAAATATGGATTTAAAAAATTTATGGGACTGTTTGTTCAGTTATGTAATTTAATTTAGCATCTGTCGATCATAAAAAAAGAAAACTAATCAAAGGCTGCTGACTTTACTCAGACTCTAATCCCTTTAAAGGATCGGATTGTATTACTTACTAGTTCATGTTGAGTTTTGTCTGTGAAGTGTGTGTGTAAGGTGAGAATCTTTGTCTCAGAGCAAATGGGACAGTGTGTTGGATATTGTGAGAAAGTATTTTAAAAGGCAACAGAAGCTTTCCAATCCTAAACTTGGAAATACACGGTGGTTTTTTTTCTGTGCCCAAGTACTGTGTGTGATGGAACTCTGACATTCAGAGGTCTCGATGGATGTTCACGTCTGGCCATGACAGTGATGGATGCTTGATAACTTGGCTGAATTTATTTATTTATTTATTTATTTATTTAATTTTATTTTTAGGAGTGGGAGGCCTTTTGAGGGACTTCTTGACTTCTGGCATGAAACAGAAAAAAAAAAAATCATGTTAAAATGCAAGTGGCCCTTATGCCACTTTCATTGAAGCTGACGGTAACCCCCTCTGACTTTACTGGGAACAGGATTGAGCCACTTAAAATGCTATTTTGTAATATAAATCTTTTAAGTCTTAAATATTTCCATACAGTGGAGCAAAGAAGTCTCAAACGTCATCAGAAAGACTGCTTCTTGTTAGGCTGTTACAATGTGCTATTTCTGTTCAAATAACATTTACAAATAGGAGAGACAAATACATTTGTACAACTTGGAAGTCTGACACTACAGTTGGGTGCTTGCAGCTTTTATACATTATGGCATTTCTGACAATAATTTTAACTCTTTGGTTGCATAAAACAAACCCCAGATGTTTCTCAGCAGCAGCATTTCCTCATCAGGTCTTTTAGCTGAGCCTTACTGCAGTGTAGAGTTTGGTTACAGCTAAGCTCAAATCTAAATTTTCCAAGAGTATGGAGGGACTACGTGGCAAGGCAGGGGTAGGAAGAGGGACATGGAAGGAGGAGACAATCTTCTTCTCCAGATGTACCAAGTCTGCACCTGTGGGACCTTGGAGAACTGTTAAGTTCTTGTCTTTGGAACTTCTTCCCTCCTTGGCAGTGGCTTTAAAAAGGATTAAGTGAGAAAACAGTTGCAGAAAAAGCTCTCAAAATATTACACTTTGGGAAGGTCAGGAAGGCAGCCTTCTCCAGATCTACAGGGGCTCCAGGGTTCAAATCTGAATCCTGAGCTGCTGTGATGTCCTGCCCAGCACCATGTCTTCTCACTCAGGAGTACAACTTCCATGGATTAGTTGTTTTCCCCCAGCATTAGCTTGGCTGGGTAAGTACAACTGAGCAGCATTCATGTAGTCATACAGGTCTTACCAGTGATCTCCTAACAGAGGGGTATTGTCCAAGTGAGAATTTATCTGATTTTTTGCCAAATACCAGTACAAGTCTCCGTTTTCTTTCTTTCTCTGGGTGTGTTGTGTCCAAATGCGGTATCTTATAAGACGCTTTTCAGGGGAGGAACTGTCTTTACAGCTGGTGTCTTTATAGCATCTTTTGCAGTGGCCCAGGTTTACAATTACTGATGATAAGATGTTCATCTGAAGAAAGACAGATGGTTACAGATGGTTCTTTTAAATCCATATTTTGAAGTAGAGGATGGTTAACTAAGGAAAAAAAAAAAAAAAGAAGGGTGAGGGTGCATACACGTCATGGCGAGAACGTAGAAATGCGTTGTCTCTGCACCTTCCTTGTCTCAGGAAGTACCTGTGGCTCCTTGTAAGATGCACACAGCCTAAAAATATTTAAAGATTTAAAGCTGTACTGCAAGGGGAATAAAAGCCAAAAAATGTCAAGCTATAAACCTATTGGAAGGAAATATATCTTTGGGGGAGAGGCTTTAAACTGTGGCCTTTTCAGAGGGGGAAAAAACGTAGAAATGCTACCAACAAAATTGTGATAAAAGTAGAGAAAACAGGAAACTGTTCTACAGTGGTACTTGTACATTTCATAACAGTTGAGTAACCTTTCCTCATGCTTTGGCCTGATCTTGAAGAACATCTTAACCAGATATCTCTGAGGACCATAGTGGTACCACATAGATCAGTTTCATGTGTTTGGGTCAAAAGGGGTACCAGCTGTTAGAGGATAACTATTAGCAGAAACTCAAACTCCTTTAAGTCAATAGCAGCAGAGGAGTAAAAATGCTCTGTAATTATGTCCTGAAAGTATTTACTGGTATCTGCCTTTAATCACTGAAAGCAGTTCAGTCTCTTGTGCTGCTGATTCATAGACTTGCAAGCAGATCTAAAACCAGCTCCACGTCAAAACACTGGGAAAACACAGAGATGGACATGGTGAATACCAGAATAGCTCCAAGGGTTACAGCTCTGCACATAAATGCAAGCATGAAAGTGCTGACATTTGAACTGACAGAGCTTGTTGGGCATATTCTAACTGCACTAGGAAGAATTATTGTAGTTGTTCTTCAAATCAGTGCAACATGTTCCATTTTGACTCTAATATCTTCCTTGAACTAACAAGGGATTCTCTCTGTGGTTAGATTGAGCGGGATGGAAGTAGAGACATCAGTGGGATTTTCGGGCAGTGAAGCTTGGTCTGTACACACACACTGGCAGCAGAAGAGTCTCTGTGCCTATTTCGTTGTTGCTTTTGTTTAGTTCCTCATCTGACCATGTTTGTGTCCACAGCTGGAACTCCAAAGCAATGTCAAGTAACACATGTGCAATAGGAGACTCAATACAATAAACTTTATGCATTACCTGGTTTTCACCTAATATATCTCTAAGATTCCTCTTTTCACTAGTTCGCTGTGGCAAAATCCACTTCTTTAATGTCAGTCTTATATTCCATTTTATTGTTGGTTTATGGCAAATTTATTTTGGATTAAACTTACAAGCACAAATACCACCGTTTAACAGTGGTCCTCTGTCTACATTTGTAGTAGTCTACATTTTCCAGTGTACTCTAGTGAAGCAAAATGTAAAAGATATGGTAAAACAGCCTCCTGTTTTGATGAAAAATTGCTAGCAATCATAATGTAATTAACTTAACCAACAAGGTAATAAAAATTAAGAGCCCAGTTCATGAGTTATCCCATATTAAGGCTAAATTTCCTAGAAGTTATACAGTGAAACATTTTCCATTAAGACATTCATAAAATTCTGTATTCAATAACTTCATTTCCTTGGGTCTTTTGGTATCCAACAAGAGAACTGTGGTTGAGAAAGAAGCAGTGATATACATGACCAAAAGGTTGTGTTCCATCAGTGGGAAAGCTTAGGGAAAATGATAAAAGTGTTATACATTATATTTTTCTCTGACTGGACTTTACTTGAATGCTCAAATGATAGGGTCATTATTTTTTGTAATTCTGAGGAAGTAATATTTTTGCTACTTGTAACTGACTATTTGTAATTTTTGCTGTAATAATAAGTACCTATCTAATCAATCTTGATTTTTAAATCTCTTTCAGTCTCTTGAACAAATATGTTTACAAGAAAAGTCCAGTTTGTTTAGAATCATGCAATGATTTAGATTGCAAGGGACTTTGGAGGTCATCTGGTCCAAACTCAAAGCAGACCTAACCTACTGAGTTGGTTTTCTTTCTTTCTTCCTTTCTTTTTTTTTTTTTTAATAATTTCAATAGCAGTATTTTGTGGCAATAATTCTCGCTGAAGAGCTTGTTCTAAACCACTTTCCATTTCCTAAATTCCCCTTATTGTCTTCTCTGCTATGTACGTACCCTGTAGTTACCTTTAGAATCAACAATCCCTGTTCATTATCTATTCTGCTCTTGCCTCTTGCATTGACAGTGGAAAAGAACAGAGACTAATCTGAGTATCTAGGGTGAAATAGAGTTTGGAAAATGTTGCCTTTCCCATGTTAAAAGGATTATAAGACCATATTCTGAAGTATGACTGTACTTCAAGATTATTGCTTTGATGCTAAAAGTAAT
Source organism: Edolisoma coerulescens (assembly GCA_013397115.1). Taxonomy (NCBI): domain Eukaryota; kingdom Metazoa; phylum Chordata; class Aves; order Passeriformes; family Campephagidae; genus Edolisoma; species Edolisoma coerulescens. The sequence goes on from VWZW01006986.1 coordinate 705,749, forward strand.
TAAACCATTCTTATGTCTTTAGGCCCAGAAGAAAATTACTTTGTTTTCTATATATTTCCAGAGATGATGAGCTGCTGATTTATGATTCTTCTTAAATTATAGGAGAGCTGAACAAAATATGAAAACTAAAGGCCTAGCTTTACTCTCAGCTGCTCTGGTATAATTCAAGCTCAGCGTCTCCAATGTTGATGAATTTATTCCAGTTCTACACTGGTGTGACCAAACCAGAATTTATTGTATGGTTTGCATGAAAGAATTGGACCATTTTCCTGTGTTTTTAGATGATGAGCTTTCTCTTAGCTGGTCTGTAGTCTCTCTTTCTCACCCTCTCCCTATTTTATAATTTTAAAAAATGTTTCTTTTCAAAAGAAAATGCCAAACTCTACCTGAAAAACTGTATTACACACACAGTCTTGCAAACTCTTGTTTTTTTAAAGAGAAGCCCTTTGCAGACCATGAAACTTGGGAAGGATCCTGTAGAGGATTTGGTCATGTTTAGAAACCATCCAGAGTAGCTATGACAACTTCATATCCAGGGGCCAAGATCGTGTCCACATACCAAATATCTGACACTATCCGAGATACTTATCCAATGTTAAGAGGAAACTGTAAAACTATAATTGCCTAAAACAACCCCTAGAGAGAGTATTGCTGGTTCTTAAGAAGATTTTTTGACATATTAAATACAGCTTTTTTCTTAAAAGGTCTGAAACAGGAAACTCGCGAAAGAAAAGAAAATAGTGAAATTAATAAAGTGTCCATAACTCTGGAAAAACAGGTTTCCAGCTAGGTCCCTTCTTTGTTACTTGCTGTGATTTCTTAATGAACATTTAGTTAAATGAACTTGGAGTGTTCTATGAGCCTCTGAAATATATCAATATCATTTCCTTTCGTTTATATTTTAAGTGGGAGTGGTATCCGCTCTGGGTTTCAGCTCCCTCTAATCTGGGTCAGGCAGGATTAATGCTAAATGCAGTTGAGGAAGGAGCACTGAGGGAGGCTGATTGTAGCAAAAGTGGCTGGTCAGGGTCCATTCGATCACCTTGTCCAGGCGGTTCAGATACTGACTGTGATTTTTGGTATTACACATGGAAGTGAAGCATTTTAAGTGATAAAAATCTGTGTTTCTCTGCAATGAATATGTTGGTACAGCACCTGCAGCCTGTTCTTTTTGGTAAAAGCCAGGCTCTGTGATAATTCTCTTAGTTATTGATTGTTAATATCATTTCTGCTTCCTGTCCCTGCACAGCAGTGAGATTTTTACATCCTGCCTGTATTTGATCTCTTTCTATTTCTCTGGATGTGGTAGGGTTCCACAGGACAGGTTTTTCTAAAGGAAGAGAGTCCTGGAAAATGCATTACTAAAGATACTGATTTATAAAAATAGGTGAATAAGTGGTGTTTTGGTTTTGGCAGCCAGGATAGGGTTTTGCATATTGGTTCAGGTAGAACCAAATTCAAACATTTTAAAAATGGCACATTAACATACCTGTCTTCTGCAAAATATTTCTGGCCACTTTTAATAAAAGTAAAAAGACACTGATACATCTGGATAAATAGGAGCAGATGGTAATTTTCATCATTCTTCCTTTCCCCTCTCCTTTCACTAGCAGCCCAGTGAGGAAGAACTAAAAGACAAAATCTCCTCTTAAGTGAATTTGGAACAGAAACCGCAAAATAGATATCCTAACTTATGCCTTAACCTTTGCCCTGTGGGGTCATGCTCTTGAATGCTCTTCGTCTACTTGATTAATACAGGCAAAGGATTTTCATCACTGAAAAAAAATGCTCAGATGTGTTTGCCAGATTTTACATGAGTTAAGGGCTGCTTTGATTTGTGAAAACTGCTTTTTTGGTGAATAAGTTCTTATCCAGGAAAAGCTCTCCATCGTGATAATGGTTATCTGCAAGTCAATGTTAACTTGGCAACCTTCATGTTTGGCAGCAGATTTTAGCTTTACATAATGCTGAGTTATTATTAATGTACCATATTGCAGATTTTATGAAGGAATCAAGTTTTCAAGTGTTGAGGTTTGTTTTTTTTTTAAGTCAGGAAATGCAACAGACAAGCTTTTTACAGGTGTGTGACTTTATGCTCTACATGTCCTGTACATTTCATTGTATTTCATTTAAAATATGAATTAGGTCAATGCACATATTTAGTAATCAAAGATATCCATTATACCACCTGAATACAGAGTCTCATTTTATGTTTCAAGATCTTTTTCATTCTTCACATTTATAAAATGCCCAGTGTTAATATTGCATTGGCATATTGTTAATATTGTATTGGGGTTTTTTATATTTGACACAAGACTGAGGATGTCTGACTGATCTTGATTCAAGGTATCTGCCACATGAGGGACAGAATTTCTCTCAGTAAAGATTGCTTTGTTTTTAAATCAAGTGAATCAAAAAAATACCTGTAAAAGGCTAGAAGGTGCTTAAGGATAGTGGAGGATGCACTTGGTGACAACATTTCATACAGTGTAAGATCTCCAGCTTACATTATTGTTCCATGGAGCTTCATACAAAGAGGGTTTTTTTGTTCAGCAAGGCTAGTGAGGTCCTATAGCAAAAAGATACACAATATCAAAAAGTAAACAGCTAATCTGGCATAAATGCTCCATGTCTTGATTCCTTTCTAAATCCATATTAATTTTGTGTAACTTTCCTGTCCCTGTACTGGAATTGAAAGTAGAACATCTGTAAGCCCAGTAATTAAACAAATTAACTAGACCCCTATTTAAAAAAAAAAACCAACAACTTTGCATGGCAGTGGTCCTACTTTGTTTTCCAAAGCTGAAGTTGATTCTGCTCTAATGTGTATCACGATCCCATGTCTCTCACACACCAGCAGTAGTAAGAAGATTCACCAATTGCCTTGTTAGTGCAGAAATCAAATGCTTCTGTCACAGGAAAACTCATAAGCATTTCTGACATTCCTGTGATCTATCAGCATCATCAGTTTTCCCACCTCCTTTTTTGGAGGACACAAATTAAATTTTTTTGTAGCTGGAGTTGAGGGACGAGGCAGCTCATTGCTATGTGCAGAGGTAATGGAGCTTTTTAGATCAGAGATGTTTCTTACAGGCCTACATTAGAAACTTCTGCTCACACACTGATGTTAGCCTGGATCTGAAAAGAAAATAAATCCCACCTGCCCAGTGGAGCCCAGCCAGCAAAGTTCCTGGTGTGGACCCAGCTGTGCTGCCAGGAGAAGGCTGCTGCCAGATTAACCTGTTGGGTTTAGAGCCTGGTGTAACTACGACGGCATAAATATCCTTCAGCTGGCAAACACTGCACCCCTGCTGTAGAGCTCTGCTGTTGTGGCTCTGTAATGCTCACAGGGACTGTACCTGCAGACACAACCCTGGTGTGAGAACAAAAGGGAGACAAAGATACCGAGAGTCATTGCCAGGTCTGCTGGTAGGTGTCCCTTTGGACTGTTGGAGCCCCTTTGAAAACTTCCCACTCCATAAATCCATCTTTTTCCCCTGGAAGATACATTTCCTATGTGTGCCAGTTTCCACTGGCTGCAGAAACATCTGCTGATGTGACTAGATTTTCTTTGCCTCAGAAGCACCGAGCATTTGTTGCCCTTGCGCTGGCAGCTAAATGCTAAAGAATCTGTCCCAGGAGGATTGCTCTGTGTAGTAGAAAGGAGCTGGGTCTTCAGCCAGATCCTAGTGGGACTGCAAATGCCTCTGGTTCTTAGCAGATACTACAGTAAGTAAGAAGTCTCTGCCTGCTTGGCAGTCACAGCAAGAAGACTGCACAAAACCGTAACCCAGCGCTGTATCAGGTTCAAAGCGTTTCTTCTGTCACCACATGCATCTGCCTTAGGTTATCAGAAAACCACAGAGAATTACAGCAGTGAGGAAATATTCAAAGGTCAGCCCAGGATCAGTCTACGTGACAGGTGATGATTGTGTTTTTACTAAGCTTTCTGTCTCTGATACCTGTTGATGTAGGAATGGTTGAGTTCCTGGGGGCCAGCAGCTTCAGGACTCTTTAGCGTATGTGGACTTGTTTGATTACTCTTTCTTCCTCAGATGAATGTGAGAAAGCTTGGATGTGTTGCAGCAGTGGCAGACAGAGAAATGTGACTGTGATGGTCTTTGACCAAAATTAATTGTCCAAAGCACTTCAGCATGGAAAAAATGTCACTGGACAACGACACAATAGGAGTTAGTGGAGTGAAGAAGCTGAAGAGGGAGTGATTGTTCACTTTTTTCTGCAGTATGAGAAGTAGAGGGCATCAAATAAGAGTTTAAATTACTCAGTATTTGGAAAATATCTGTGGTTCCTGAGTAAAGGTGTTTGGAGGCTGGATGAGACAAGTACCAGAGCACTGATCTTAAACACTTGGCCTTTCTATGGCAGCTGTTTCTACTGTTAGTTTCACCTCATCAGGAAATAAAAACCTAAAGGCCCTCCTTCTCTGCCCCATGAGGAAGCTGACAGAGAGCACCTCTGAAGAGGAGGTGAGGCTGCAGATAGGGAGGATATCAAGAATGGGAAAAGGGGAGGACTGCTTCCAGAATTCTGGAGGAACTGGAGCTGCAGCCTAGCACATGTGGAGTTTACATTTACCCATTTTCCCTTGTATTGAAATATTAAAATATTTTTGGTTGAATATTAGGAACTAGTCATGCTAGTTATTGTTATCAAACAGATTTGATAAGGTGGCTATTTAAAATCCATATAAGTGTGAAGTTCTGACATGATTGAAATGAAAGTATTAGTGAGTGAAACAGTAATTTTGACAAACTGTATGCTATAGCAAGCTTGCAGTTTCCTATTCCAATTGAAGAAAAAAAATTAAAACAATCCATGTATCAGAACTTCTAAATTAACCTTCTGAAAAATCAGTTTCTTCAAAACAATATCCAAGTCATAAGATACAGCAATCAAACAGAATATTTTAGTGATTCTCTTATTGGGAGCAACCTGTTCATTGGCCAGGGACTGACAGGACAGCAAATATGCCTTTCCTTCACAGTGGTGTTTGGAAATGGGCAGGGACCATGGTGTAAGGCCTGCTGCTTTCCTGCCATGGAGGGAATGGTCTAGCACCAGTCTGGAGACAATAGCACATCCTAGAAGCTAAGAGATGGAAGAATGAACCACAATAGAACATGAAACAGTTTTCCAAACGAGAAAAGCTTTTGCCCCCAAGTATTTTTAACCCACATATTTCAGAACATGTCAGATAATTGATTAGCAATCTGTTGCTGAAGTGATATATTTATCTGATGCATGGTTTCACTTAGCAGCTACAACACGTACAGCAAAGAGTTGAAAAAAAATGAACTGGAACTCTATACAACATCTTTTATTCAAAACAGATGTATTACTTGGTATATGTTTAACATTCTCCTCATAATCCCAACTTGATCCTTAACCATCATGCATTAGAATGTTGCTTTTAAAGAAGATGAAAATGGGCTGCTAAAATGCTGCCCATATAATCTGAATTATTTTCAGCCCTGTTGTTAAAGCTTAGAGATAAAATTCTCTTTTGAACTAAGGTTGAAGGCATTGTGTTTGATATATTGTTGTAATTCCTGCAATATAAATACTCATAAATTAAGTTAGTGGTATGGTATGATTTCCTGTAATCTGTTTCCAGAATCAATATTTTATTGAATGAACTTCTTATTTTAACTTCTCACTTACTGACCCAGTGGTGCAGCTGTAATGTGTGCTTGATCACTCACTCTCCTTTGTTTTTTTTTTTAAACAGACCTGACTCTGCAGCCATGTAGATGGGGCAGGTTTTTGGAAGCATTGCGCTCACTATTGTGTGGAAAGAGATTGAAAATAGCACTATCGTGCTCTACTCATGGGAGTAGTGACTCCCATCTTAACATCCTGTAGTAATTTAGAAAATGGCTATGTAATGTTACCCCCATTCCATGGGCAGGAAGACTGAAGCCGTGATTATTTCCTTCTTAAAGGATGCTTAACTTTAAGCACCTCCTATTGCATTTACTTTTCTAAATGTGGATTTTATTTTTAAAAATCCTTTATACATAGCAATTGTCATTTAGTTAACTACCTAAGATTTATTGCAAGCTTCTGCCAGTGAGTGTGTGACCTCATACGCAGCAAAAGATTTTTTATTCTGAGCAGGTAGAATTATCTCACGTTTTGGGAATGTGCTAATGAAGATGCTCAGCAGTAGCTTTGGTGGCTAGGGTCCATTGGCACATGATAGCTCAGCCTTCTGCTCTGGGTTTTAGCCCTCGTGACTTCCTGAATAAGCCAAACTTCAAGCAGTGGGATTGCCATGTGCTGCTCTGGTTTTAGCCTCTTTCAGTTTGCATTACGGTAGCAATGAATTATTTATTATTAGTAATCATATTAGTAGGGTTAACCCTTTTGCTGTATATTCTCCCCAGCAGGCAGTCTTTGATCTGCTTCTAAGGCAGAGGTAGTGACAAAGACAGATGGCAATTTGAAATTGTTCCCTTGGTTGACTTTTGACAAAACTATGACTGCAGAGAAGCAGATTTGTGTGCTTTCTTCCTCTTGCTTGTACGTAATTATACAATTCCCATATAACTCTCTGCAAGTCAACTGTTTCCTAGAGGCACCTGCCCCTCCTCCATAAAACCCAAAGAGAGAAGATCAGCTTTCTGGTTAAAAATAGAGAGAGGAAGAAATAATGACATGCATTTCGGGAACATTTTAGAGGCTGGCTAAAACAAAATACAATAAAAATTGAAAACCCTGCAATGAACACTTGAAAAAAGCAACCAGAAATATTCAGTGTTTTGGTCCTTATGCTTTACACTTGATGGTTTTCTGCATATCCTGTGAAAGAAACCTTGTTCTGAAGCAGAATTTCAGCTTTTATCACCTAACCATTCTTGATAGTGGAGNTGGAGATAGCTGGAAATATGAGACCTAACATCTGAAAAAAGCATAAAAAGATCCCAACACTTAAAAAAAAAAATCAAAGTTTCAAATATTATTTTTCCTTCCAGAAAAGCCTGTGATTTTTGTAAGTTCTAAGGATTAGAAATAGTGAAATACTTACTTTTAATAATATTAATAATAACTATTTATTTAATAAATTCTTATTTAGCATATTTATAGGAAGTAACGATACCTTGATCAGCTTGGTAGCAATGCATAGTTCCTGTGCTGGATCCTTTTCAGGAACACAAAAATTACCAGTAATCAGCATCATTCCATGCAGCCCTTCAGGTATTCCAGCTCTCCTGTGAGCTTTGGGTTGCTGCAGCAAAACCTGTTGCTGTGTCTCTCAGCTGCAGAGCCAATGATTTTATGATTTCCCTCTCCTCAAACAGTTCCTCGCTCCCTTTTTTCTTTGCCGTTGCTTGTTCCGTGTCTGTGCTTTATAAGCTATACCACATTTAAGCATGCATTGATCCCACTGTGGGTTTTGGGGGTGGAGGGGGGAATGCAGTGGAAGTACTGACAGAAAAATTGCACTTTCTGTGGTGGCCAGAACAACTGTATTAGAGGAAACCGTTTTTTTTAAATCAGCATTTAAAAAGCATTTTCTGATGTGGTAAAAACTGTTACATAGATGGAGTTCAAGAAGGTGGAGGGTGTGTGAAAGCATATATTATAAAAGGAAAACTGGATTGCTTCGTAGTTAGGGGTTCTGTACCTAAAATATCTCTACAGGTTAATTTTCCAATTTCTTGGTTTTCAGACATTTTGTTCCAGATGGGCACACTGAGAATGAAAAAGGTTTGAATTGAAGCCTTCATAGGAACAGCCTGAATACTCTGACTTGCACATGCTGGTCTGTAGGTTTATCGGGGGATAATGCTGCCATAAAACTCCAAGACAGTATAGGTATTCTGTCAACCTATTTGTAGTCCTAATCCTGAGAAATCCCCTGTAAGCAGTGAAAACTGACCTCATACGAGAAAGATACGAACCTCATCCCTAGTCTCAGTTTCCTCCGTAGACTTGTCCAGCATCACTCTTGATGTTTCCAAAGAATGTAAACTCCATGAAGGCTGGTGTCATTCTCCAGTGGAGATTAAAATGGCATTTGTGAGATCTGATGTTCCAGAGGGCAGCCGTGTAGTGCTACAGCAGGGAGGAAACCGGCCTCCAAAAGATACCACTGTAAGAAAAGAGCAAGGAAAAGCCCAGTCCTGGAAACAAAACAGAACCAAAAAGTGTGGAAGTCTGGTGAAACAATGATTTGGAGCCGAATAATATTATATCAGTTTTGTATGCTTTTAATAAATAGTTGGAAAGTCTTCCATGAGAAGTTTCTGTTCAGTTTTATCTCAGGGACAGAAGTTGCTCTTTTCCCCCATAAAGAGCTGAACTTCCTGAGCTGGCACATGTTGGAAGTTTTTTTACACTGGCATAAGAAGTTAGTTTTTTTGGTAAAACACTTCACATTCATGTTCTCACTTCAAACAGAATTCAAGCCACAGGACCCTGCTCCAGAGCCCTCTGAAGACACTGAGATCTATACACTGACCTCTATGTGTTTTAGAGCATGCTCCTTTTTTTGCGCTCCTTTTGTTTTAATTAGTTGCCATTTATATAACAGAGTTAAAAACTCAGAGGACTCAACGCACACAAAGAATATGCAGTTCAGGATCGAAAGGGAAGGATACTGTGTCCAGCAGAACCAGCCTCTGTCTTCCCTGCTGCTTGCTGAGTAAGCGTGAGGAGAGTTTTCCAGCTCTGCGCTGGCTGGGTGCGACTGACAGCTCACTGCCGGGTTCCTGCTGCTCCTGGTAAACCACTATTCATCTACTCTCCAACCTACAGAATAAAGGAACCAGATAATCAATGACACTCTCGTCTGTCCATATTTAAACATTTATGGGAGAGATGTTGACAGATGATCTCACCATCTAAACTCCCTTTGTAGTTGATGGCAGGACAAAGACACTTGTGTCTCATGTTTTTCTATGCGCATTTGCAAGTAAACAAATGGGTATACATATATACAAATGTAAAGGTTATTTAAAATGGTTTCATGACAAAACTTGAATAGATTCAGGTGCTCTTTCCTGGCCTTGTTTTTCTTGTCTTCTGTTTTGCCAGTGCCAAGTGAAGTCAGTGGGCTTTGTGTAGCCAGAAGTATAAATCTTTTGAAACTCCAGCAAAAAATACGTACAGCAGATACAAATAAAATTCAGGGTAGGTGACACCTTTCTGGGATTTGTGTGACTGGGTATTCTGTTTACAACTAGCTGTTATATTAAGGATGTAGGAATATCTACAGTTAACAAAGCTGAAACTTTGTTTCGGCCACATTAATGAGGTGTTTGGTGTCCTGCTTCTTTTCTGGGCTTTTGCAGCACTGACTCAAAAGCTGCACCATTGTGAATGCAAAGAGACTGTCTTTTTTAATCCTGTATCCAGTTGATCAACCTTCCCCCTATGCTTCATCCCACAGTCTCCCTCTGAGGGAGAGTTGCAACTTGGGAGTCATAGACCCCAATGAGTGCTTAGTTTACTGAGAAGAGATGAAATCACTGCTGTCTTTGTACAAAACCATTTATCTCAGTATAAAATCAGTATCTTGTTCAGCCCTAGAAACTTTTCTGACAAGGCTGAACTGAAGTCTCAGTCCTCCCTCAACACATGTGATTTTGTCCATCATGAAGGTTGCAAAAACATCTGTCCTGGCACACAGGGATCCCTGTCTGGGATCACAAGGAGACTGATTAAAAACCTGGAAGACAGACATTTCCCAGTCTGAGCTTTCTGCCATGGAAACAGGCACCATAATGCAAACCTGACTGATCCGTTGCAGAAAAAAAAAAAAAAAGAAAAGAAAATGTCTTTGTAGACAGTTGCTGTTCCCTAGTTGATCCTGAACTGATGGAGCCCTCTCATGTTTGTTTCATTAATGTAATCAGTAAGTCGTCACTGTAAGCTGGCAAGGCAGGCAGAGCTTTGGGGGAGTCCTTGAAGGCAGACAGAAGGAAATGTTATGTACTTAGGAGATCTGTGTTTGTCTGATAACAAGCCTAGGCCAATTTGTAGGCCTATGGCATATCTACCCAGGACTGAAGTGCCACGATGGCTTTTCTATTGTGACCTTGTGATTGCTTTGGTAGGGTGAGCTCACAGAGAGGGGGAATAAGCAAGAAAGAAACCAAGCAGGACCAATTGGCCTGCAGGATGCAGTGTCTCTGTGGGTGTAGCTGGGTTCTGCTGCTGCCCATGGTGCTGCTCCCCTGGGCATGGGTGATGGGAGGATCTCTACATTCCACAGTTTCACTGCACAGCTCCTGGTGGCATGCCAAGTTATGACTGAAAGCTAGGAATTCTCTCCTCTTCCTCGTGTTGGGATAGAGAAAAGATTTCACCAGTCCTGTCAAAAAAAGAAAATTTATTGGCATAATTAAAAACTACTCATTTAATACAAAAGTTTTGTATTACAGTAAACTGGCTGTTTTATCCACAAAAAGCTGACCATGTTTTCATTTCACCTTTATCCCATTACTGATGTGTTCATATTTGTGCTACATTTACATAACATTTAGTGACAAAATATGTCTTTCCTCTTGCATGTTTATGTGTTTCATGGTTGGGCACATCTGTGGAATTGTTTAGATATCGACAAAACTAAGACAATACAAAGACTCTGATCTCGCTGTGGCTTTCTCTCACCAGCTTGGATATTATGCTTCAATTATTCCTAAAGGTAGGTTTCCACTCCAGGCTGTTCCTTGCTCTGCTGCCTCATGGGGAGGAGCACTAACCTGATGAAGACATTTGGGATGTCTTCATCATGATGATGATATTTGGGTGTATGACTGTGTCCTGGTCAGCTGCAGGAACCAGTAAGTCTGCAGACATGAGGTGGGCATCCTGTGAGCCCTGCAATTGACACATCCTCATGGAGCTTTATCTTCATAGGGATGCAGAATCCCTTTTTGTAGAGCTTTCAGGGCACTGCATGGGGATTGTTGGCTAATTGGCATTGATCCTTAATGGGTGTCTCCTATGCCTCTGAAAAGTCTGACTGGAGGAAGTAATTTTTCTCTATCTTAGCAGCCAGTTCTTTCATCACATTTTTTCACACTTTCTAGCACTGTGAGAACATCATGTTCATACATGAGGGAGGAATCTAACCCTCTGAATGGACCTGGGTATCATCAGTTTAATGATACTGATCAGATAAGGAAAGAAATGATGGTGCTTATCCATGCTTGTGACAAAACTGTATCACACCAGCTGTTGTACAAGCTTCCTTGGAAAATTATCTACAGAATAGCTTTCAACTTCATAAACGCACACAGGAGAAGTGGTTTGGTTAGATTAGCACGAGCCCTCAAAAAAAAAGTGCTATATCATGACACTAATTCATAGTTTTTGAATCTTCACATGTGGAGAAGGCACACTTTGATCAGGACAAAGTCACATGTGAACCAGTTGAATTGGGGAAAAAACTTTCAGTGGCTCAGTATATATCAGCTGATGAAAAGTGCTTGGGGGCCTCCTGGGCTCAGGGCCCAGGTGGCCTGGAACTGCCAGCATCTACATTAGTAAACTCCAGGTCCCTAAACCAGGGTGTTTGCATGCAAATTGTCTGGTGTTTGAGCTTCCAGATTGTGGCCAGGATATATATGGAAGAGTTTTAGTTGGCCCAGGCCAAGCAACGGCAGTGAATTGGGGTCATGGCACAGTCAGTCCTGTTCCAGGGCACACCAATAGTTCAGGCACTGAATTTATCCATCTGTATGAAGGTACAGATTTCCATGGCCCCTTGGTTCTTAAACGTGCCAAGGCCATGGTCTCACTTACAGGCCTCAGCCACTGCTTCAGTGCTGGTGGCCTCTCTGGAGAGATAAACCCCCACTTCTTTACCAGAAGGCAATGGATGAGACTGGACTGAGAGGCTGTGCAGCCTCCATGCTCAGAAGCTTTCAAGACCCAGCTGGGTAAAGCCCTGAGCAAGCTGGTATGACCACACAGCTGTCCCCACATTGAGCAGGAGGCTGGACTCAGGTCCCTTCCAACCTGAATTCTTCTCTGTGGAACAGGGTCGATCCTCTGATTCACTGAGCTACCACCCCTGGAAGATGACTGCATGCTCAGGCCGTGGCTGTATCAGTGAGGTGACAGCTGATTTACAGCATCATCCATAAAGAATGGCTACGAATTTATAGGAAATATGGGCAGATGTAAAATGGAAAAACCACAAGTATAATAAATATCTCATTTTATGTCAGTGAGTTAATGCTGAGAAGGTAAAAAAGAACATCAGATGTTCTCTTTTTCCCCCCCAAAGCCTAGTTAACTTCATACACAGAGATTATCATAGAAGCAGTTTATGAATAACCTATTTCAATAACAGGATTCGTGGCGTGCATATCATTGTGGTAACACTACTGCAGCTGCTCTTTCAGCAGTTTGGTTTACACCTATGACCTTCACCCAGCAATTAAAATACATGTCCTGAGTAGTGTGGTGATTCAACATGCAGAATTTCCTGGGTGGGCTGCAAATCCTTAAGTATATATTTTTGCAAGTCATTGATGTTTCTGAACCTTTTTGCATAATTGTTGTTCCTACTCTCTACCTTACAATGTCTCAACATAGTGTATTTTTTTAGAAAGCCAAGAGCCAGGTGGAGTTCCCCAGGAGAAAGAACAACTAAAAATACTTCTACTCTGTATTCATTCAGTGGCATTGTCTGATACTATATTACACAAGATTAATGATCTAATGTAGCTTGACATTTTACAAGAACATGAAGCATCAGCCAAAAACTGTCATAAGATGTGACACCAGACCTAGAAAGCACTGTAGAGTGATAATAGGCCAATTAGATGTGTCCGTTTGTGTTACTGGCAGGCAATGAAAGGCAGTCGTTTCATCCTCCCCTCCAGATTCACCATCTGAACCTGTTGTGAATGAGAGACCAAAACTGTGAGTTACTCAGCCTGTTTATCAACAACAGCAAGGGCCAAATTCTGCCCCTTACCTGGCACGAGTCATTATTTATGGACTTAGTGGGAGCTTCTGGACTACTTAGTGTATTCTAATCAGCCTGGTGTCTTCTGAAAATAGTCACCAGTATTCTCATTTTGAGACTATAGTTCTGATGAAAAGCAGCAATGCTCCTCTGGAGTGGCTATATAGTTATTAAGAAGTAGCCTGAATGTAAAAGATAAACCCTGGCAACAAGTTTTAATCACCAACAGCCTGGGCTACGTGTGAAAGATGAACCTAAAGTTAAAATACCATCCATTTCATAAGCCATCTGGCTGTCTTTCCTTTCCTGTTTATTGAAACAGTTTTGTACAGGCCTTTTTATTGTGGGGGGCTTTCCATTCAATATGGGCAATTTGTCTCCTTTTCCCAGCTTCTGCCCCTACAGTTTCCTGAAGAGATGTGGTGTGACCCAGCTGTGCCAGGGCCCTGGAGGTGTCAGGGCTGAGCGAGATTAATTCTGCAGACTTTGATAATGGATTTGCTCTCCTGTAAAATTAACCTGTGACAGGCTGCACATGACTCTTGCTACGATGATTCTCTGGTTGTGGTGCAGCCATGTATTTGAGTACAAATTGATAGGCCACTTGGACCTGATCTATCATTTGATTTTCCTGCTTTTCCCCTTTTCCTGTTCTGGGAAATTAAAAATTACTCACTTAAGTCATACTAGGGAAGGATGCAATATAAGCTGACAGTGATATCTGACTGGCCCCATCTAGTTAGTAAAAAAGAGGAAAAATGTATCATAATTCAATATATCTTTTGTGGCTCTTCCGCATTGTTTCCATCACACATCATATTTCTTGTATCTACTAGCTTTTCAGTAGGAAAAAAATAGATTTATCTTCATTGACATTAATCTAACTTAATCATAGGAAAACTAGACTGCTATATTAGGTGTACACTTGGGATTTCTGTATCAAAACCCCTGTAATACTAAATCCTTCTCCACACAGGGTTGCCCTTTCAAAACCAGGTACAACCTCATGTAGGCACCTGATCCTTGTGTCCTTTTAGAAGACCTCCTGTATAATTACACCAAGGCACACAGCTTTAGTTCTTCCCTCACTAAAGGAGGGAAGTCAGGAGCAAAATCTCTGCTGTCTGTAATAGAGAAGGAACAGCTATTACCGGTGCTACTTAAAAGTACATAGAAATTTTTCCTCTGGTTTTAGTAGGTGCTGGAATAAGCACCTGTTCTCCTCCTGATGCACTTAGTTGGAGCTTTCACCACAGACATTTCCCTGCAGCTGATGGTCAGTTTACACTGGTTGTGGTGTTCTAAATCTTTATTGCTGATTACACAGAGTTGCCAGATGAGGAGTCAGAGGAAATGTGGGTGTCTGGTTTTCAGTCCTTCCTCTCAGTATTAAATTAAATATCTTTCTAGTAGAAGAAGGCTTGACCCAAAGGCTGCTGAAATCAGTGGAAAGTCATCCACTGCGAAGGGTTTCTAGTAAGGTCCACCATTCTGAAGGCAATTGACTCACACACAGCCATTCCTTCCTGATAGATATTTGCAGCTGGGGCTAATAATAGTAATGTTCTTTCTAATAAATTTCCTTTCATATGTTTAGTATGTCCAGTGTTAACTTACATTTCAAGCACTAAATGTGTTTATCTCTATGGGGAGTTATCAGATGGAAACACATCAAAATGCTGTGACTATTTAACCCTTGCAAACTAAGACAATTCTGTAGAATCCATCTCTCTGGATAGAATTATTTCCCCTTTTAGCATCTTTTGATGGAAAGAAGTTTACACTGGCTTTTGAAAATGGTCTTTATCAGGTTCTCTGAGAGGTACCATCATTCTAGTTCTTTGCTTTTGCTTTTTTTTTTTCTGGAGCACTTCCATGTGTCATATTATCTGCCAAAATTGCATGTAAATGGAAGGGAGTTTTGAACATATACTACATATTTTACAATGCAAATTTTTCCTTCAAAGTAAATTTCTGAATAAATTTCCCTATTTTGCATGGTCACTTCCTATATTCCTCTTGTCTATCTGTTTCTGACACAAGCAAAATCCCACTGCTGACGGAGGGACAGGCCTCACTGCTGACTGAGGGACAGGACATAGAGAAGAGGAGGTGGATATGTCACTAGAATCTCCTCCTCCTCCTCTTCCTCCTCTTCCTCCTTGTAATGAGTCACATTTTGCAAAACTGGTGTCAGCTGTAAAAGCAGAATAGTTTTTCTTTCAAAGACTCACTGAAGTTTTGAACTGATGGAGGGGTTTAATCCTGGCCCTCTCCCAAGCAGGAACACATTCTGAAAGTCAAACTAAAAGTCTCTCTCTGAAAAGTGCATTAGCATTAGCGAACACTCTCCTGTCACTGTGGGATACAGCACTTTAAATCAGCTATTTAATGATGGAATTTTCCTCCCCTTCCTCAGAGGCTGTGAACTGTTCAGGCTAAGTCAAGCAGAGCATTGGCAATGCTCGTAGTCCCCTTGGCAGGCGAGCAGCAAATGACTCTCAGCTGGGATTCTGTCCCAGAACAACTATCCCTATTGGAAACCTTAGCTAAGATGAGAAGCACCACATCTGTAATCTACACGTTTATTCTGCAGACCTCCTAAAATAAGGACAGATAAATATAGAAACCTGTTGGGGCCAGCACACAGGTACAAAACTTTTATTTGCAGGGGGAACAGACAGATGGCCATGTCACTGGGTTTGAGATAAATCCCAGCCCTGCTGCCAGTCTGCTATGCATTTGCACCTAGATAGCTTTTCCAAGTTCCTCTGGGAGGGTTACCATAGTGGGGAAGGCATGACACTAGTGTTGCAGTGAATGAAGATATGTCTGTGTCAGTGTTGTCTATTTTGTTTCATTACCGCATCTCACTGTTGAGCTCTCAACACTAAGAGGGAATCTAGGCACTGGAAGTTAGTTTTCTGAAGGCCTGAGTCCTGCTTCTGCCACATCCTTTGTTTGTGATTGTAGGAAAGTTGCTTCTCTATGTCTCTCTCCTCTATTCACTGGCCAGTTAGGTGGTGCAGGGAGGGACACACAACAGGCTGCAGCAAGTCTCCACCTCTGTAATCCCATAAAATATCCTACATTAATCTGCGGGAAATAATCTGCTGGGGCAGTTCTGGGCAGCATGTGCTACTCAGGATGAATCACGTGCTCAGGCAGTGCTCAGGCTGTTGGATGCAACCTGCCTTACTGATGGAGAGAGAGATGTAGGAAAGCAAACAAGAAACACATCAGGTTGAACAGCAAAGCAGCCTGGCCCCTATTCAGGCTACATGCACTGACGGGATAGACCTAATAGAAGGGAAGATCCATGTTTGTCTTTTCATTCCCATCCTCAACTGCAGCATCAGCCCTCAGATAACTTGACCACAATACAAGTGTCAGAATCAGAAAGTAGCACAAAACTCAGCTGGCCACCTTGCTCTGAAGTATGCACAGTCCGGGACATTTCCATAGCCTGGAATATGGCTTTTTACAGCAGGGAAAATCACTCCAAGGCACTCCCAAAAAATCCAGTGACTGAATCATGCGTGAATTGTTCACTTCATCCAGACAAGTGATAGAGAAAAATTGGCATTAATCTCTGCAACAGCGTGAATACTTGTAACATGAGGATAAGTAATGCTTTCTGCAGGGTGAATGCAAGTGTAGTTCCTTGTGAGCCCTCTGAAACTCCAGAGGGAAGGCACAGCAAAAGTACAGCACATTACCATCTGAAAACCCAGGAGCTGAACAGATAAAATCGTGGAGACAACAGAACCCTGTGCATGCAGGATGGCAACTCGAATCTGCTACACTGAGACTTGGCGCTTGCAGAGATAATCACTGGCGCTGCGGCAGGGTTAAATGTTGAATTAATACACATGATAGGTCATCATCCTTTCGTCTTTCCTTCTCAGAGGAAGTAAATAAATCTGTCAGCTTAATCTAGCACATTAACCTTAATCCTACAATTTACTTACTAGGGGATTTGTATAATCTACCCGATAAATAAGGACAGTAATTATTCCTGCTACAGAGGGCTGTGAGAAATATTTGCAATGAAGCTCGAAGCTGGATTTAAAAACTGGTTTGGTTTTATTAGAAACACAAAACTCTGGCCAGGTTTCCTGGAAAATTCCACGGAGCCCAATGCAGGTGGAAGTTAATTTTCTGTATGTGTAAGTGTTTGCTTAGCCAAAGTAGAGATTCGGGGTTGCACATGGTCCTGAATAGTGGGGAGGAAGAACCTCTAGGAATATGTTTGCAGGAGCACACTGGAGGAGCAGCCTTGTGCTTCACGGAGGCCCAGCCACTGCACGAACCCACCAAGAAGTGTCATGGTGGAGAACAGCAACAGAGCCCCATCCAGCCCCTATCTCCTAACAGGCATTATTGCCTGCTCCACACCTCCCTGCTTGCCCATCTCTTGTAGCAAAGCTATTTCTTTAACTTTCCTGTTGGGAGATGAACTTAAAGCATGGTTTGAGTGATCAGAAATCTAATTGAGACAATTAGCAGGACTGCAAGGGAAAGTCCTGGAGGACTTCAGCAACTCCCTTGAAGAGAAAGCCCTATCCCTCTCACAGCAATGAGTCATTTTCCATTTCTTCCTGGAAGAGAAAAATGCTTTTCAGAGTTTAGCACGGCGCCCTTTGAGGGCTCAGGACATCAAGAGCACCCTTAGCATTTCCCAAAACTCCTGTTTACCTGGATTATATAGGAAAGGCAAGCTCTTCACTCTTTCCTGAACACTGGTAATCATGGGCATTGACCAGCACCTGCCTCATTGCAAACACGGCCAAGATTAGCAATTGAAAATTACCCAGTCCTACTTCCTGGAGAAGTATTTTTTTGCTATTTCTCATTGCCAAAGGTGTATTGGTAGGGATGAAAGAGACAGAGAAGTTGGGTTTTATATCTGTGATTATTATCGTCGCTCATTGTTGATCTGATTTCATTGATGTGGATTCCCTAAAGGCACTCACACACAAAGCTTGATTTAGGCACTTGGGGTGAAGGGACATTTGGACAATTCCCATTATTAATGTTGCTCCAAGCATCTACAGTGAACACACGTACGTGGAGGGCTCCTGGCTGCCCGCATCCGTCCATTCCCATCTGCTCAGATGGCAGGGTGCCCACACAGACACGAGCCGGACTCTGGTCCCGGGATACAGGTATTCTGCAGTAGGGGGGTCACTGAGGCCACACTTTAAACAATGTTAACACCATCTCTTCATCAGGATAACCTTCCTGGTGGGTAATTAATTGAGTTTCCAGCAGCATCTGTCAGCTCTTTGCAACACGCTGGTTTGCCTGACTAAGCGGCCACGATGATACTGCTCGTTTCCTCTGGGGTGTCAGGGTGGGGGGTTTGGCTGGATACAAGATGATCATGTGTGCACAAGGCTTTTGAGTGCTCAGTTCCCATACCTACATGTGAGGCAGACAATGAGGGGCAGCGGCTTTGAGCTGGCCTTTACAGAGACAGGACACCCAGCCTAGCTCAACTTGGAATTGAAGAAATCTTAGCACAGAACAGAATCAAAAAAAGTTTAAAGATCTAAATTCATTCACAGTAAGGAAATTGTTGCAGCTGTTTCCAAAAGTGCATGAAGCAGGGGAATCTTTGGAGGGACTGTGGTAGTGTGTAGGGGGCTGTTTTAGTGGGTTGTCCTGTATCACCCTGTTCCATAGGGGCCCTTTTAGGAGGGGTCTCCTAACCCTCCTCAGCTAACCATGGTTTCACATACTTCTATGAGTAATGTGGTAAGTCTCATACGCAGTCTACTACATCTAGAAATGAGGCATCAATGCCTTTAATAGCAACTCCTCAGAGTGTATGCTGTTTTTACTGTTTATTTAAAGTCTTCAGCACTCACAGCACCTTACAGACACTTTCAGTCACACCATGGAAAGAATCCCAAGCCTAAATCCTGGAGTGCTTTCTGAAGCACAGAAGAGGGATAGCTGTCTTTGGATGTGTGGGAAGCTGCCTGTAATACTGCTCTAAAGCACCTATTATTTGTATCTTTTTTGAAGCAAACCCAACTTTGAGTTACTGCAGCTAACTTAGAAGCCCTTTTAGGACTGTGTCCATACCTACTTTCACCTTTCAGAGAGCCAAGCAGAGGGCTGGGAGCTGGCTCTCCTTCACAAATGAATAACCATGAGGCACACAAGGTTATTGCCTCCACCTCCACTCATCCCACCATGTCAGAGCAGCTGCCTTAGCCATGTCTGGAACCAAAGGGCACTGGATGCCCTGAACAGGCACACCTGGGGCCTTCACCTGTGCAAACTCCTCCTACTGCTCCAGGAGCCCTGTTTAGGCTCAGCTTGAGGGCTTTATTTCTCTCAGGCACAAAACCCATTGTGCTGCATTTCTGCTCTGTCTCCTGCTGCCCCAGTTTCCTGAGTGACCTTTCTGTAGGGACCCTAAAGCTGTGCCTCGTGTCCCTCTGTGCCCAGGCCTGTCTCTGGTCGTTTTTCCTGGCTGGAAAAGTTGTTACAGGTAGCCTTGTTTCTAGGCTTGTTTCATGCAGTTGCTGATGGTGCTCTCTGGAGCCCTGGCCAGCTCATCATCTCTCCTGGCCTGAGACTGTGGGTGGGTCTGGGCACTGCCCCAGCCCTGCTCACAGCCCAAGGGTGGCCTGTGCTGGGGTCACCCTCAGCAGGTGACTTGTTCCCCGGGAGTCCTGCTGTGGCTGGAAGCTGAGACTGACACCTGGGTTTCCATGACTCATGTTTCTAAGGGCATCAAGACAGTGTGGAGGTGTTCTGTGTTTGGTTTTTTGGGGGTGGAATGAAACATGTGACACCCTTTTGTTTCTTGCAGGGAAGAGAGAAGAGTGTTTCTTGTTAATCGTGTCAATAGACAATCACAGTTTGTGGAGAGGCACAACAGGAAAAAAGGACATCATTCAGCATCTTCTCTGATTTATGGACTGTTTCTGAATGAACTCTTTAACAATAGTATTTGTTGCCATAATACCCTTTGAGTGCAGAGGGCTGATTTACTTCCCTGATATTCCCATCAGGATGCAGACCCCAGCCGTGCGTGGCAGGGGGATTATGGTTCTTGCTGGGCGGCTGAAGCCACTTGTGCTTTGGCCTCTTGCTGCCACCTGAGGCACGTGGCAATCACCCAACAATGCACCCCCTGTCAGCTCAGATTGCTCAGCTGTGTGTCCTGCTTAAGTGCAGCCTTGTCAAAAGTCGCTTTGAATTATTAGCAGGCAGGCCACCCAGGACACGTAGAGTCAAACCTGGGCACAGAGCACTGTGTTTGTGGGGCACAGCAGTGCTCTCAGTGTGCTGAGCAGTTCATGTGCACTGTGAGTGATGGTGTGGCAGCCTAAAGCCTGTAAGGACAGCTTCAGCTCTAGCCAAGTAAATGGGGTTGGGGGTGAGGAGACCTATTTTGCCTTTCCCTGGACAAACCCTGTGAAACTGGAGCTGCGGAGCCCTCAGCCAATTACTTGCTGTCACAGATGCTTGAGACAAAGGGGAAAATGACTGGGTTTAATTATCATCAACTGATTTCCTAATTACAGTTAGGTGAGAGGGCCACCAGCAATTACTCCCTTGATCTCCGCAATGGATGAAGAGAGAATGACCAGACACAGAATCACAAAATCATTTAGGTTAGAAAAGACTTCCAGGATCATCAAGTCCAGCCTGTGACTGATTCCCATCTTGTCAACCAGACCAGAGCACTGAGTGCTTGGACACCCCCAGGGATGGGGACTCCACCACCTCCCTGGGCAGCCCCTCCAATGCCTGACCACCCTTTCAAGTGAAGAAATTCTTCCTGTTGTCCAGCTGAACCTCCCCTGGCACAGCTTGAGGATGTGTCCTCTTGCCCTGTCAGATCACTTAAATCCAGGTGTAATTTATGACTTCTGGTCAGGAGTGCCCTCTGCAGGGTCTTGCCCCACCAGGACCGTCCCTACCTCAAAGATGAGCTGCAGGAGGGTGGTTGTGGCTCTGTGAAGGTACCTATGAAGGATCACAGGTACATGTTTTTGTAACAAGCTCTTTTAGGTTGTCTCTATTGATGTGATTGCATTAAGTCTGAACAGCAGCAGCTCAGGGGGTGCAAGGGGATGGAGAGGCTGTTTCACAGGTGAAACAATGACAAACTAATGGAATTCTGAAGCCAGATATGAAAAGTACCAAAAAGTCAACTTAACTTTTAGGAAAAAAGTTGGCTATTACTGCAATGCCCTGAAGCTCTTGGCATAAAGGGAAGTGCAAGTGACAAGTTCCATAATGATCTGGGCCACGGAGGCTGCCAGAGCATTGTAATTTATATTCAGCAATGGACAGTGATTGTGGTCAGCCTCTGGAGTTATTGCAGTTGGGGGTTTCTATGCCTCTACGGGCAGGTTAAAGGCAGTGATAACTCAAGTTTCACTGTGTTCATTAATTTGGTGACAGAGGAGCGAGATAAAATCAGTTGTGAAATGCTACTTTGGCTACTACCAGGGGTTTCACTGCAAGGGAACAGTTTCTTTTTACTTTTTTATTACTCTGTTACTACTGGTGAAGAGAAAAATTAGTAAATATATTTTGCTGTTCTTCATTGTTGTGATTGCAGACCTTTCTTAACCCGTTCATTCTGATGGACTTTGCCAAACTTGCATATTGTGATTTGGGGCTGTGGTGGAATTCTACAGTCTCACCACTCCTAGAAAGGAAAATCCCTCCCAGATTAGAGCCTGGATTGGTTAAAAACATGATTAGAAGTCATCCAAGCAACTGTTCACAGTAAATGGAAATCTGGCTTGCTGTCTTAATCTCTTCAGAAAAAAATTGACTTGGAGATAGTGCCACTGAATTTCTTACATAATAAACTCCGTGCCCTCCTCTTTAGGAGAGTTATTTGAAGTAGCCTTCATTTAGGGCTGTATGCCTAGTGCCTGTTTTTTTCTCCCATTCCTCTTCCCCTGGGCTCACAGTTAGTAGGTAGCTGTTGACAATTCTGTATCCACGTTCATCCTCCAGCTTTGCTGAAGCTTTAATATATGAAAAGTGCCATACTGAAGTATGATGTATGACAGCTGCCTTTGTGAGGAAGCTGTGAGTTGAAAAGTCTCCTGCAAGGTGGTGCCCAGTTAACCACTCAAGTTCTCTGTGCTTGTAGCTCACTCAGTTTGCTGTCTCTAACAAGTGGAGGGAGATGTGGTTGCTGTAGGAAGGCAGCAACCTTTAGGTCCTTTCAAGATAAGTCTTCATGCTCAGGTGGTGGATTTTGTTTATTGACATCATCCACAGAGAAGTTAAATTCTTTCAGAACTTGGGAGGCCCAGGTCAACTAGAAGGTCAATACAATGTAATTACAGAACTGGGAGTAGAGAAGGAAACATAGGTCTCCATTTCTCAGCAAACTTTATTGTGCAATAAGTTGCCTTCAAGAATCCTTGCAGAATGGAAGTGTCATGGTGGAAGAATGCTGTAAATAATGAGTGGGGTTTTTTTCTTTTTTAGATCCAGGCTAGCAGTTCAGTGTGTAGACTTTATTCGTAACTCAGGGAATGGTGCAGCAGCTAGAACATGGATGTTACTTCTGAAGTAAAGGAATAATACTGGGAAGACTCACCTCTTCAGTTTCTGTGGGCAGCACCTGCAGTTGGATTGGTTTAGCATGAGTGTAACTCCATAGGATTTCCTGTTTAAGTGGTATTAGATGGCAAACATATCTAAACTCTTCTCATAGACACACTTAATTAGTATGGATCAAAGCAAACTACTTTCTTAATACTTTCCCCCTCCCTGTCCCCCTCCTACCCCAAAGTGCAGCACTGGGCATGTCAGGTGGCAACTTTACTGTGCATGGTGAGGAAAGCTAAGGGCAGTCTTGGCTCTTTTACCCAAAAGTTCACTTGGTAGCATGGCATCAAGCTGCAAAGTATCACAGAATAAAAAGGCTTGCTGGGTGTGTTCTGGTTCAGCTGGGAGTTTCTGAGCTCCAGGCATGAGCAGTTTGGGGTGATCTGACTGCAAGGGTCCCTTAATGACCTGTATCCCATGTCACTCTGGGCTCATCAGCTTGGCCTGACAGTGGGCCAGAGTGGAAAGTGAATCTGAGTCAGATGTGAGCACTTTATCACTTTTCTATGGAATTAGGCAGGCAGCAGAATGTGGAGGCTGTGCCACCTCTCACTTTTGAGCCAGCTCAGTGCTGGCTGTGGGACAGCAGGTACCAGACCCCATGGAACATCAGGAGTGCTGTGAGCAGGTAACTGATCTGGCAGCCAAGGTTGATATGTCAACATTTCGGGAACAAATTTGAGCTGGCAAAGCATTCGTAGCAGAAAAATTCACTATGTCATGTAGGCTGTGGCACCTTTTTGTCTGACAAAAGGAGCCCAAAGCCAGAATTGCTTTATTGTCAGGTCCTGGTCTGAGGGCAGTGGGTAGATCGGTAGACTGAGCCTTGATGTCCCATAGTTACCACCTGGAAAATTCCTGTGAATTCTCCTTTACTAGGCCTGTCCTGGTCACCAGTGTTCAGGCACCAGCAGAGATCCCTTGTGTAAAAAGCCAAAATTCTAACTTGTTCTTGAGCTGTTTACTTCTGTTTGAGGAAGTACAAGTTCCACCAGAGTTGAGTCTTGGTGGTTCACTACAAACCTTTATCTGGAGTAGGGAGAGAGATTCAAGCATCTCCAGAGTGTGCACAAATCCATATCTCTGTCTTTCTGGTAGATCCTGCTGGCAAGAACAGAAGTGGAAAACAGTCTTTATTTTTCAAAGAAGGTCTTTTCACAAGGCATTTTTAACGCCTTTTTTTTGTCTCGAGCTTCTTCTGAGCTTTTCTAGTGAAGATCCTCATTGACTGTATCAGTGAATAATTCACTCTCGACATTTGGCCAAGAGCTGTGGGAATTTGTATGATATTATCATGTTAGACTTATCACACTAATTTTTTTCCACTGCTTCCAGGAGGAAGGTTTTCAATCAATACAGTATGAACTCGTAAGTATACGAATGAGGATTCATCCTGTGCTGTGCTGCCATATGTCTGTTCCCACAGTTCCAAACATAGTTAATGTGACCATCCAATATATTTGTGTAAACTGGGGACTAAAGACCCAAACAGCAAAACTGGAAAGTGTTTTAATAGAAAACAAAGATTTAACAAAAATTCTCCCTTCGTGCCTCCTAGATTTCCAGTCCCGCATGTGTAGCCCATATAAGAGAATAGGAAGGCTTTTTTATGGATAAGATTCATATTTTCATGGACTCAGAACCACTCAGTTTCAGATATACTCAGTGATTCTGACAACTCTCCAAATCCTGGTTTGCTTTGTGGTAGTTTTTTCCATTTTTTTTTTTTAATAGAACTTGAAACTTAAATTGGTGTTAGTGGCTACAGAGATTTATATTTTTTTCAGATTTTCAAAAAATGAGCATCCATTTTTCTAGTAAGAAATCTTCTGAATCTGAGTTCTTTGAATATGCACATTTTTATGAAAGCTCTTCTCATCAAAATATTCTAAAATAAAAAGGGGAAAAACATTTCTTCTATTCAGAAGAGTAATGACTGAGTTTTAGAAATCAAAGATAGAAGTTGGCACCAAAAGTTCATAATATTTTGGGATTACTCCCTGAACACATTCATATTCTAATAATACTGTATTTAGTTTTTCTTTCAAGTTTGGTCCTTTTTTTTTTTTTCCTTATTGTTGGAGAGAAGCCCCTAAAAGTTAAAGGAGAAGAAGGAGCATGCCAAATAGCAAAATGCACTCTGAACAGAACTTCTGTGACTTTTTGTGCCAAAAAGCCCACTACAGCTCTGGAATTCATGGTGAAATAACACTTTATGCTGCACTATTCTCATGCAGCTACTAAAATTCTTGTTCATTTTAAGATCTTAACACCTGCTCCACCTTCCGTGAGCTTCCAAGGTGGTTTGCCAGACATGTCTGCTCAAGCAGAGGCAAGGACAGACTGAACTGACTGGAGCTCGAAGTCTTCATGAAATACCTTTTCTGTCATTCTCCCTGTATAAATTGCTTGTCAAACAATCCCAGGTTTGTGGCAACTTGTGCTGTGTTTGTGCAGCTGGATATATCACCACATGAAAGACAGGGAGGTTCTCTTGGAGGAGGTGGAAGGACCGAGGAGGTTCAGAGTTAACCAAGAGCAGTTCTTGTGAACATAGATACATAAAATTGGGATCCCGTGTTGTTTTTCATCAGATTTGGTGAATACCTGCTGAGTTTATCAAAAGTTGACATTATTTAGTATATTTGAAAAATGTGCCTATGCTTTGATTTTGATGGTTTATTTGCTGTAAAAACCTGGGCCTGCACTGTCGCCCTTCCCTGGGAGGTGCCAGCACTGAAAATAGGATCAGGCTGCTGAAAGGAGCTCTGAGGCTCCCCGGAAATGGGGCTGTGCTCGTGCTTTTGTGCACATGCAAGGTGTGGAGCATGGAATACTGTGTCAAACTGGATTATGGATTCCTTGCAAAGAGGGGGCAGGTAGAGATCCTGACAGTAGGGATTAAGCCACCTGCTGGATCCCACATGTACCAGAGGTGAACAGCTGCAAGGGGGTGTCCTGATAAACAACATTAACAGAATATTGCTGCCGCTGATTTTATTCAATCTCCTGTCCAGAGCTAGAACAAAACAAAACAAAATGAAAGGGGAATGATTTGCAGCTGGAAACTGGATGTGCACAGGGAAGTGGTGCCACAGCAGCAGTTCCATGATGGGATGTGGGTGTCTTGGGATGTATGGCATTGACATTTGCTGGTGTGAATTCACATTTGGCTTGACAACTGTCAACCAACTGCACAAGGTGTCTTGACATTGTTTTCTTGGGAAAAAAATTAATAAATGGATATAGAAGAGTGTAAGGTAGAGGAACTTAACTGGCTAAAATACAGAATAAGCTAATGAGTCATACCAGTGATTTAAACAATGTACCAGCACTTCTGGGAAAAGTATAGAAGGCCTTAAATAGTCATTGGAAAAGCTGAGGTTGGAAAATACCCAGTAGTATAAACAGACTGCTCCTGTGAATCTGAGGACATGCCACTTTTCAAACCTGGCGGCTCAAAGTGGATGCTGAACTTAGCCTTGATTTAGGAATAAGAATTGCTGATCAAATGCAAGGGAAAAATATTGTTATTAAAAAGAAGTCAGGATTTTTTTTTTAAGCAGACTTTGGTAGAAGGGGATTAACAAACAAAACTGTTTTGTTCTGATGGGTGTTTCTTGAAATAAAATGTAGGTGGCAATCAGGTAATGCATCTCAAGGGATGGTGACAGTCATGACTTGCTTTTGGAAATTGTGAAGTGTCAGTGAATTAGGCTTAAAGATTGGAATCTCCAGTTTGTTCAAAATGAATAGATGAATCCTTATCAACACAATGCCAGAGTCCTCTTAAGAAGAAATCTTAAACCAGGAGAGGTAATTGCTCCCATTAGTTCAGATGTTCTCACCCTGCCCAAGAAAACGCCTCTGCAGAAGCCCACAGTGATGCTCAAACTGCTGCACGGTGAAGGATTTCCTGAAAGGAGGGTAACACAGAAGGGACCCTGCATTCCCACTGGTGTCCTGGCTGCCTTAGGGAATACTATGGAGGTTGTGCTGTCATGAAGTGGGGTATGAACAGTTTGAGAAGGGTACAAAACTCACTGGGTAGTTGAATAGTTATAAAAATGATTTACTGGAATTATGGAGTCTCTCTTTTTTTCTATTGCAAATGGGATATTTCTATGCTGACACTCATTTCAGGACAGGCCCATCTTAAAGATTCTTGGTAAAATGGACAGTTAAAAGCTTTTATTCATGCTACAGGATTAATAATGGCTGTACTTCACCATGTGTGCTGTAATTCTTTTAATAGCTTCATTCCATTATCAACTATTTATTAAAAAGATTTCACCACAGATATGGGCTTTATGGAGATTACTGTGCACTATACTTAATTACCAGATGTTCAGTATGTTTACAGTATATCTGGTATTCAAGTAAACTTCTCCGTGTGAAAACCATCTGAAATGAACAGTTAAAATACCACTGTAAGGCTTTGTATTATAATAACTGGAAATGGAAATTCCAGCTGGGCAGTGTTACGAAACTAAAACTACAAAATTTCAGTCATACTCCAAAATAACATTATTAAACTCCAGTAAAAATGTGTTTCATTGTCTGAATTTACCTTATGCACTCAGTCCATCAGATAAACCATCACCCATGTGTTTTTCATATTCTTTTAGTTAGTTTATTGCTGTCTTTCATCAAAACCATGCAAACTCAACTGTATGCTCAACTCTGTAACCAAACTTCAGAGTTTTATGGTTAGGAAGTTATAAAATAAAGACACGCCAAAGCCCAGGACAAGTGCATTATATCATCTCAGTGCAATCATGTAGCTTTCTTAAAATTCTGTTTGCCAGGCAATTTTTTATTACTCATTAACTCTGATCTCTTTAAATTTACCCCTTTTAGAAACATATGACTAGCAAAGTTCTCCAAGCCTAAGGCAAATCTGTTATAAGCTCAACTCACCACCTTAAAAGCAGAAATATTTTTCTCTTCGTATCTCAAGAAGTTGGCTGATCCAGAATCTTTCTGATTTTGACTCTACTTTAATTCCTATTTTACATCACTTGGTACTGGGTTGACATTGTTTTTCACTTAAATAATCCTTCTCCTTCCGTATCATTGATTTTGGGCAACTGTAGTATTTTAGACTCCCCACTGAGTCTTATTTAATCCTAAGATAGGTAAGTCACTCTGTTTTCCAGTCGTTCTGTTCCTCTGGTGACATGTTTTCTGGTTTTCATCTTTCTATGACCAGAACAGCACACAGATATTCTCATGCACGAAGTCTCAAGAGTACCCTTGTAATAAATTTCATAATTCTCTTTCATGGAAACATTAATGAATTTCAATATATCTTTCCATCGCCGCATCATATCAGCAATTCATAGTCAACCTGTGGTCGATTTAAAAAACCAGATGACTCTGTCCTCCTCACTTCTACCTTAAGAACCCCTAGTCTGAATCCAAAATACTTGTCCCTACACTCTCTGTAGATGATAAAACTCTGTATTTCACTCCCTTTCTCTGATGCCACCAAACACAGCTTTGATTTCTCCCCTCCCAAACGTGCTGCTGTGTCACACTCTTGTTAACATTAAATTAAATCTTTCTGCAATTGCCTTTCTGTTACACTTGCACTATTTACCAGAGTTCTGAAGTTCCAGTGATTTCATGGCAAACACTCGTGTGCTGGGATAACTGAATACCTACAGTGCTGGTGTTTTCCTCCTATTTTTATCTGCTGCAGAAAGGGCTGGAATGACCCAATTATTAATACAACCTAATTCTATGATAACAATACCATGTATCACTGCTGTCGTTCAGCTCTGTGTTTCTGTCTCTGTGTGCTTCTGGCAAGAACAGAGAGATCCATCCTGGTGCTTCAGTGGAACTTTTCCATCTGAACCTCAACTGGTTTGCTTTTAAACTTCTTCCAAGCCCAACACACGAGCAGAGACCAGTGATATCTAACATATCTTTACCTTAATTTCTGTAAACTTAGGCCTGGATCTGCTCTCAGGGGCACATAGGGGAGTTTTACTGTTGATATTAAAGAGAACGGAACCAGGACCCAGGTGAGCAGTGACCCATGACTGATACCCCAAAACAATCTGTTCAGCCCCAGGTCTGATTAGTCCTTTAAGAGCTGCATAATAAGGACACGAGGGTGAGATTTCATCCTTTTGCTGTTGGCTTCTCATCCACAGAATAGGCTTCTTCCCTTGCCACAACTTTATTAAAAGGGATATCACCCTAGACAGAGTGTCTAAAGGGATTATCACAGAGTAAATGCAATTACATATTTCTTAGCATGTTGCCATTATTTGCCAGTGAAACATGATAGGTTTGATCCCTGTGCTGAGAATTCTCCACTGTGACTGCTACAAGTTTCAAAGGTCTCAAATTATCCGACATAAAACATGATAAACAAATCAAAGTATAGAGGCTCAGCTAAATTCTTAGTAGTTTGTGTTTCAAATGTTTCAGCTTAAGGTCTTCTATTTGCTTTGCAATGGATGTGGAAGCAGTGTAACTATGCTTTGGAGGAATTTTTTGTCTATATCCCTGTAGGATAACTTTTGGTTGCATATGATTTGTACCAGAATAATTCTATCAGTAGTGAAGCAACAAAGAAGACCAAAAGTACTAAGCACCCCCACCAAAGCTGTTCCCTTCAATTCTTGCCACTAATAAGTGCTTGAGACTAACTTGTGACTTTGGTCTTTTGAAGCAGCATAATCCAAAGTGCTCACTACCCTTTCTTATAATGAAAATGGTGGATGTCATACTCACAAAATTGTTCGTCTAAACTCTGGGGCACTGTTTAACCTCAATGTAAAGTATGGTGCAAGAAGTCAGAGGTGACAGTATTGTGGTTGTCAGCATTTGTACTTACTCTGTTGGCAGAACTCAGGCTCTATCCCAACAGAATAAAAAAGCAATTTATATTTCTGAGTTATAATATTTTTAGTTATTTTTCCTATTAGTATTGGCAATGCCAATTGACACTGTATGGAAAAAATTAATTATATTTTTAATTAACAAACAAAAGCATTCTAATGCTGATGTTTTGGAGAGAGTTTGAAAAATTCAAGATGAGGCTCAAGAAAACCCAGAAAAAAAGAAGAGGTTCTACAATGGCTTTTTGTTTGTTTTCTGGAAAACCTCTGTATTTCAAGCTACTATGAGGATTGCTTAATGTCTAGGATTGGCAAGTGTTGTTTGTAAAAGGATGCAGGTGAGCTGCGTGCTGTTGAGAAATGAGGTAGCGTGCTACTCCTGACAGGGGGGCCAGGCAGGGTGGTGTGGGTGTGAAGTTTTTAGGATACTGGCAGGAGCAGTGAGTAGAAGTCGTGTTTTGAGAAGTTAGCCGGGATGTTATGAGAAATTTGGAAGCCCTTCTGGAGGGGAGGGATGGAGACTCACCTACATTGCTGGAGGATGTGAAGAGGAAGAAGCAGGCTGGAGAACACGACAAGGCACAAAAGGAAAATGGGAAGGGGAGGAAACTGAGGAGAGGAAAATGTGGAGCTGTCAGGAGACGCACGATTGAGGGAAGAAGAGCATGAGAGAACTGAACGGGGCAGCTGCTGATTGAGACTGGCCAGGGAGGGGGAGGTTGAACAGTGATACCCAACCCCCTGCCCCACAAGGCTGAAGTGCAGGAGAGTTATATTCACCCAAGTTTTGGCAGCCAGCTGTGTGAGTTGATGTGTCACAGAAATACCTCGGGGTTTGTCTTGCAAAGCCCCTCTTTGCAGCGCTCTCTGTTGCACACCGTGCAACGTTTTACATAGGGCAGGAGCTTTTCAAACCAAGAATTGCTGTAACTGGTTCACCTGGAAAGAGACCCCTCTGGGAGGCACCGTCCTCCTTGCCTCACTGAGAGATAGTGTGAGACCTGCCCCACTCTGTAGCTGAGAGTGCTGTGGTGACTCACGCGACGCCCACAGCCAAGCTCCGTGAGGCACAAACAGCAGCAGAACAGGCCCTGGAGTGTTTTAGGCTTCACGAGCTGGGAGAGCCCTGACAGCTCTATCCAAGGGTAATTCAGCCTTTGGTTTCCTTCCAAACTGTCAAGTCTGCACTTGTATCTACAACTGTCTGTTTCCAAGGCTTACAGTGGGGTATTTGAGTTGTATGGCTGCATGGAATAGTAGTTCTTGTGCATCAGTGGTGCCCTGTGGCTAGTTTTTTTCCTACCTGTCTCTCTTCTTTTGTCTTTGTGCGCTCTGGTTGTCACTCTGAAGATCTGAGACTTCAGCTGTGGTGATGTAGCCTCTAAGAGGAACCATGCAGGTTTTGATTTAGGTTTGTCAGCACATGCTCTAGTTGGATGTACTACGCGTGCTCACCTCGCCATGCCATAGTTCACTGTCCTTAAGCCCTCACTCAAAACCAGAGTGTCTAGGAACAAGGTTGCCCATTTCCACACTGCTCCATTTTGCAGTCTCTTTTTGGCATGGTATCAGGGCAAACCAACCTGAGTCATACTTGTCTCTTTTGGCCTTTTTCCACAACTCCTGAGTGCAAAGGAGCAGTGAGAGCAGAAGGCAGTCTGCACTGCTGTAGGTGAAAAGGCAGGATACCAGCCTTTTCCTAGTTTTCCCATTCGCTTTCCACAAAGGAAATCTTATTTTTCCATCACTATTTCACTCCTTCGGAAACAACAAACAAACAAGAATAGGGGCCACTGGATTGTATTTGCTGATGCTTTGGTGGGGTTTTTCTTTGGAACGTTTGTCATCTTCCTGTGTTTCAAAGCACTAGCTCTCCAGGACAGTGTATTTAGGAGTCTTGTATTCAAAACTGACCTCTGTAGTGCCACTCTGCTTGCCTGTTAGTCGGGTGACAGAGGTATTCCTGTTCTGAGCTCAGTGTAACGGGGCTCAGCCAATGCAGAGCTGCCTTTGTCATGGCAGAGAAGATGATGTTTTGTTTGGAGTTTCCCATGAAATGTCTACAGCTGAAGCCCTGCCTTACATTTGTAAAAACATTGAAGAAATCATGTCTAGCTCTTATTTGCTACAATCTGTTTATATTTCCTGTCAAGGACCTCATATAGTAACTTAAAAAAAAAAAAAAAAAAAGACTTGAGCATTTGAGAGTACAAATGATAGGCATGAAACCCTGAATTCACTGAAATCAATGGACAAACTGCCTTTGACTCCTGCAGTTAGGCTCTTGCATCAAAAAAGTGGTAACAATTAGGAACAATTGTCCTCTGCCACCTTACAGTTCTTCTTTTCAAGACGACATCTCATTTGTCTGACAAATTTCAGTCTAATGCTAGTCTCATTTAAACTGTTATTGAATTATATTGGACTTTTAAAAGCCTTCAGGATACAGTTTTTGCCTTGGATTTAGACACTAAAAAACCCTATTTCTACTTTTTCCCTGTAGCCTGGGAAGAACAAAGCTTCCAGTTACCTTGATAGGCTTGCATATTGAGCAACTTGGTTATTTACAGAAAGACATTTCTCCAAAACGAAATTGTATCAGCTCTGGAACTACGTTTCTACCCTGTGTTTAGAATAAATCTTCCAATTATTCAGTAACTTAAAGGTCTTATTCCTATAGGAATATAAAGTGCCCATAGTCTAAGAAAGTGTAGCAAATAAATCTGATTTATCCAGTGACACTGTTTCTTGAAATATTTTCCTTTTTGCTTCATATGGCAAGATGAAAGAAAACTATGCTAGTAGGTGCCCTGTAAACAGAATTGTTCATGAATGTAGTTTAAATGCCTCAAATCCACACACACATCCAACACATCAGTCAAGTGTCAAAACAGCTTAATTGCTTTTTTCACAGCTTTGATCATACTTGTGTTATATTGGACTGTTCACATTTTCTGTTATAATCACTAGTTGTCTTTCCATACAGTTCTAACAAGTACTGTCTTCATCAAGATTTTTGTTGTTCAACTTCCCTATTTCATTTTTAATCTGCTAAATGAGCATTTCCTTTCTTTAGAAAAACAAATAAATCAAAAGGGTCAATTTGCTTTTGTGTCTTGAAACAAAGCTCTTTTTGTTTTATTTCTGCTTGGTCATTTATTATCCACAGCATGTTTGATATTTGTGATAACGAATTTTACATGGAATAAATTACATGTGCATCCTGATGAACAAAGCCCCTGTTATTGTGCAGTTAATAATGCTGGTTGCAAACTTTGTTAATGTCTTACAAATATTTTCAGTAATAACACATCAGGCTTTATTTATATTTCCTAGGAGAAAGTTGTCCTTTAACAAACTCAGCAATTTACAAAGGGGCATGACTGGTGTTATCCAAGGAGATTTTTAATCTTAAACCCTCCTGTTCTCAATTAAAAGGTATGACACGATTCTTTGTCCAGCTTGCCTCCTGTTTATGGCATTTACATGAAATATGGCACATTATTTAAAGCAAACACTATAATTGCGTGTGCTTCATCAGGTCAGAGCACAATAATGCATGTGCAGTGTTTAAGACTCAGTTTGCTCTCTTGATGCATTATAACCTATTTGGCATGATTTTTTCCCAGTGTATATATTAATGGCCAATAATGGCTCTGATCCAGGAAAGCTTTTAAGCATGCACCTAACCTTAAGTAGGTGATCAGAACCCTGAAACGTGCTGTTCTTTGCTGGTTTGTGCTCTAAACAAACAAACACTTCACTGTTTGCTGCCCCAAGCCTTCTCTTTCCTGACATGATCCTCCTTGCTGAAAGGATCAGTTCCAGCAGCGCTGCTCTTGTGTCCTGCTGTGCTGCCTTTCAGCCCATCCAGGGGAGGTTTGAGCCTCTCTCAAGGACCTGGGTACGTGGATGTGAAGCAGTCTGAAAATGGCTTTCCTTGACCAGGCAGACCCCAGCAAACACCCACCACATCTCCTGTGCTCGTCTGCCATATAATCTTGGCCCCAAAGCTCCCGCTGGCTCCCTGTCTGTCCCAGGCACAGCTCCTCACATTCCTGCTGCTCTCTCACATGCTGAGCAACTCCCCCTCCTCATCTTCCCAGCCTGTCCTTCCCACAGAGCCTGTATCCAGCCACTGCCACTCCTGTTTGAGCTGTCCCACCACGTGTCTGTGATCCCAACGAGACTGTAGCCCTGCGATGGCACACAGACCTCCAGGTCCTGTGGTTCATTCCTGATGCTGCTCGTGGCAGTTCACAGGCAGCAGCCATAGACTATCAGTATACATTAAATACATGTAAATAAATGTATCTATACATATAAAAAGATCTATGGGGTGATTTATGAGGTGAAGCAAAGTTCCTGCTATCCTGCTATCTGAATATGGCACTTGATAGGGTCTAGAGCCCAAACTAGAAATTTAAACTAAGCTAGATCACTGAGGAAAATGAATCCAAGATACAATCCCTCAGTGAAGGCACTACCACAATTGCTTACATTTGCACTGCTCCTTTTATTCTGGTTAGACAAAAATTAACAACAGTTAACCGAAGTGTCCCCAGCATGGTGTCATCTTCTTTTCATATGAATATTCTCTAGTTTCCATCTTTTACATGTACCATTATAGTCAACTCTGTAAATTTTTCAGGCCAGAAGTTATGTTCTCAGGATGCTGGACTTGATGATCCCTGTGGATCTCTTCCAACTTGAGATTCTGATACATCCTTTTGTGTTTTGTGTTAACTGTATACAGTCTGTTTATCCGTTCAGTGCTTTACAATTTTTTAAAAAATTGTTATGGGCCTGGTAATTTTCACCTTCCTATTTTACCTTTTACTTCCCCCTGAGCAGAAAATGGAGCTGTAATACCCGTGACCTTTTCAATGTGCAGCAGAGGCAAGATTTGCACCATGTGATGGTCATGACCTGCTGCCTACCCCAGCTGTAAGTGACAAGGATCAACAATTAGGTGGTCACTTGACTCTTCCCACTGATTTTCCTCAGTTTGTTCTCTGTTTCCTCGAAGTTCAGAGGTCACACCAATTTGAGGGAAACTTTTCTCTTATTTGTAATTGCCTCTGTGTGTGTGCTTCTCTGTGTTTAAAGTGCCAAGTGGACAAAAGAGAACATGAGCCCATTTTGTGTTGTGTGTTACTTGGCTACAGAATGAGCCAAATAAGTTGTTCCATGTGAGAGAAATTATGGAAGGAGAAGACAAAAGTGGATGACCAAAGTCAGACAAGTTCAGATGCAGAGTGCTCTTCTCTTTGATGTATCTTTGCATCATCAGACAATTTGACCTTTAAACTCCTCAGATGGTCAGTGCAGGAATTCAGCTGGCTTGAGGCCAGGTTTGTAAGGTTAGTGAGATCTCAGGCTCAGTTCCCTGTCTCTCAGTCAAGTTGTAAATTAAACCCATCTTCTATGCTTTTAAATTGGGGCCCATGGTAAATACACTTTTTAAAATGACACTTGAATCTGATCAAATCCTACAGTTGGGTGTTTATAGCAGCACTGAAGGCAGTCTCATAACTGTAATAAAACTAAGTGCCCATTTCAACAACCAGATGTGGGAGATAAACATGCACATAAGGCCTCACACTTAAAAACCTTCCACACGGCAAGTGAGAGCAGCCTATTGTTCACTATGGGTTTGGGGACTTTTTTCCCTTTGGGTTCCCAGCAGAAAGGGAAGTTAACTTTATGGACTACTTTTCTTTTACATTTGCTTGATTTCATAATGGCAGGGTGCCTCAACCACTCCCCAAACATTAGAAACCTACAACTTTGATCCCTTCTACTCCTGGGTCTATAGGAAATAGGAAGGGCGTTCTCTCCAAGATCCTCTTTATTAGTACTCTGCCTCAGTCTGGAGGTTGTGTTTACACAGTACCAGCCTGGGGCACTTTAAGTCTAAAAGTCTGAATTGCTGCAAATACAACTTCTGTGCTCCTTAGGGTAATGGCTGATTTTTTTTTTTTTTTTAATTCTCTCTGAAAATACCTACAGCACTGTTTAATTTGAACAGTTTGGGCAGTGGAACAGGGAGGAAAAGCTAGAGAGCATTTTTTTGAAAGTTGGCATTTCACAAGCTGGACCTATACTTTACTTTTGGCATTTTTTGCCAGACTGAACTAAACAGCTCAGCTAAAACAAATGTGGCGGTTTGGTCTGACTTGGGTTTTTTCATGGTTGAAGTGTGTATAGTGGTATTTCAGCAGGATTATATAAATGACAGTCTAAGAATGCTACGGAGGCAAGCTTTAAGCATTAAAATAATATCTTCTTTTAAAGCCCAATGAGTATAGCTGGAAAAAACCCAACCAGATACACTTTCCGACATACAAGTGCTTTTCCAGATCTGAGGACATCTAAGAGCCTGTATACCCTAAGCAGAGGAAGATGGCTAACTGTCTGCTGAAAGTCATCCTGCAAGGTTGTACAACCTCTCTACAGGTGAGGACCTGCCCTGATTTTGGAAAAAATCCCATTCTCTTCTGCTGAGGCAGCCACGTGGAGGCAGCAGTGGAAATTGCATCCCTCGGATGTTCATCCCAGGCCATAAAAGCAGGTGCTCTGGGCATTGTGCCTTTAGTTACATTGTGCCTTCTGGTCCTGGCAGCTCCTCTGAAGCAAAGGCAGTGGCAACAGAATTAGTCAGTGTGCAAGATGATGATGTCAGTGGAACTAATCTATTTTTGTCTATTTAATTATTGTGTTTAGCAGTCATACAGCAAAGTCTTCCAGTATCAAAAACATAGATAAAGGCAGACTGACAATTAATTAAAGTCTACCTGCTTTGGAGTACCGCTGTATTTATTTTTAGGTTCCGCAATTAAAGAAAGTTGATACATAGACCATATAAAATATCCATATGCAGAAGCAAGAAGTCAAAGCCCTGAGTAAATCTGGGTTCACAAAAGCCTTTGTTCCAAGCAGTGAACAGACACACTGTAAAAAAAACCAATATCATCTATTTCTTGAGGATCTCTGCAATACCTAAGCACGAATAAAAAGAGCTAAACATAGACTTTTAATTTTGCTCTCCCTATCTCTTAGCTGTTGCAGCCCTATTATTTACATTATTGTAAGACTGGGTTATTAAAAATTCAAGCATAGTTAAAATGACTAGAAGTGATTTATAGTGTCAGTCCAGAAGATTGTTGGTTGTTTTTTGTTTACCCACCTGTTTTCTGACTCCTTGAATAATTTCTCTTTCTTTAATTAAAAAAAAAAAAAGAAAAGAAAAAAAAAAGAAAAGGAAAGGAAAAAAAAAAAACAACCAGCCTGCTGCTACTGAAACAAATAGGTACTGTAGGGCACTTGAGTCCCAGGCTTTGTTTTGCTGCCTGCATTAGGTGGGTTTAGGGGCCAGATGCACTGAACTTTGCAACAGACAGTGCTGGGACCATCTGTGCAGAGTTGGGGGGTGTCAAAGAAAGGCTGTTTGTGTAAGTCGTGGGAAACGTAGTGGCCTGCCTGCCAGTGTGCTCCATGAATTGAACTAATTGAAGATTATACTCTAGAGCTTGCCGTAGCTCAGTGAGAGGATAATCCTTCATCAGCTGCAGTCGCAGCCAGTAATTGGTGCTTATTACAGGGAGGAGTTCCCCCGCAGTGCTGCAGAAACTGAGAGGCTTTAGTGTTTAATTACTGTCTTTCAATAGAGATGGGAGGAAGGGAAAAAAAA
Source organism: Edolisoma coerulescens (assembly GCA_013397115.1). Classification (NCBI taxonomy): domain Eukaryota; kingdom Metazoa; phylum Chordata; class Aves; order Passeriformes; family Campephagidae; genus Edolisoma; species Edolisoma coerulescens. Next base: position 742,854 of record VWZW01006986.1, read on the forward strand.
GGCCAGAGTAAGAAAGTCCGGGAATAAGGGGAGGGGCAGCAAGTGTAATGCAATTTCTGATAGTCTAGGCTAGACATTTAACAAGTGAGAACGCCTTTTGTGTGAGAACACAAGATTCTGGCATGGATAATGAACCTCTGTTGTTTGTAATTAACCCCCGCATCACCACAAAGTCTTTGTCTGGAATATTGTCTTAAACGGATTGTTTTCCACACCTCCGGCGCAGCTGAAAAGACTTTAAAGGTCTGACTTGCCACATTCATGACAAGCTCACTTTTCAAAAGGTGGTTTGGTGGGTCTTTTTATTTATTTATTTATTTATTTATAGTTTATGGCAGCCCTGACTGTAGGTGACACTCCCATTTGTCTCTGGCTCCATATTCACACTGGAAGCTGATAAAGAAGAACGTATGGCCATACACATATACATTTATGAAAAGGCAGCTGAATGATTCTAAGCTTATAGAAGTGAACATGTTGTTGATTTAGCTAAAAAGAGATGCTGCTAGGGTTTTATTATTGGGTTTTGGATTTTCATGGCATAAAATCCTCCCTTAGGTTAAAACTGATGCAATATGATGGACCTGGAGTCCTCATATGTGCAATTTCCTCCTTTCCAGGCACAGATTTCTCTTACTCCAATTCCTTCAATATCGGTGTTAAATAAACAAGTCTTATTGGGGAGCTAAGATGAACCACTCTGGTCCATAGTCATCCGAATTATGGTTTCTGTAAGAGTCTCATGGTATTGAAAAATAAGGATGCAATTTAAGCAAGGTAACCTAAACCCATTTCCCCAGTTTAAAGGCTGGGGGCCTAATGGGCAGCTATCCATCTCACAGGCTTTTGTGTGGTGATGCTGGTCTTCCAGGTGCTGTGAAGAGCCTACACTGGCTCAGAGATGGGGCACAGCCTCAGCACCATCATGGCCCAGAAATGTAAATCCTCACCAGAGAAAGGCTGGGGAGGAAAGCAAAGGGGGCCCATCCCCCAGACACAGATAGCTCTGTGCTATCATTTATTTGTTATGGTATCCTTGGAACGGGGCAACGCTGCTCATTCATTTCAGCACCAGCGCGAGATTTTAAAGTCAGCTCCATTTGCCTTTTACTTGTGCAAATCGCACACATGGAAGTTTGTTTCTTTCACCTAAGTCTGCTAGGAAAAAATACAACAGGCTAGCATTCTTTGATGTGACAGAAGATAAAAAGCATGCCTGCCCCTAGAAAAGTCTTGCAAACCTCATTACATATGTTTGTCTGTCGACAGACTGCTCCCTCTCTGTATATATGCAGAATGGGGGAGAGAAGAAGGTATGTCACAAGTAGGTAAATTAGGAATTAAATACAACTATTAAGTAAAAGCAATATCCCTGGTAAAATATATACATCTTCCCAGAGATTACTTCTGACACTGTGTATCTGAATTTAAGCTTGCATGCTTTTTTTAATTGCATTTTTTCTTCCACACACAGCCAAGTACTCAACTGTGCGCTAAGACCTATGGACTTCATTAGAATGTAAGTATGCATTCAAATTCATTAGATCTCTAGACTATCCATTAATTATTTTCCTCATGGCATCAGATAACTAGCAAATAGCTGGGAAAAGTCACCATGCCATGAAAAAAATCCCCACCTTTATTTTATAAATAGCCATAGGGAGGTATAAAAGCTGTCAAAATAAGGAAACGGATCAAGAATTCACAGTAGAAATTTTTGTATCAGAAGCAGAAACACAAACAGTGGCCTTTCTGAAAAGAAAGAAGCTCTTTATTTGTCTCTTGTAGCTGAATACAGGCAACAATAATGACCTAAATGAGACCTGCTGAGTGCAAATAGAAAATAAATGCATAGCGGGTTTCTAGCACCAGCCACTCTCAGATGCTTAATTGCAAATTGGTAAATGCACAGAGTTACCAATTTATTTTAACAAAATAGCATTCACAGACTCTCACCAGTTTCAACCTTGGGACCTGTTGAGTAGCTCCCACCATCAAAAAACTAAGTTGGCTTTTACAATGAGTAAATATCAGGGCACAACTCTTTTTTGTTAATTACAGATATCTAAACCCATCAGTGTTCAGTACACAGGTATGGTATCAGATATATCTGGGAGATGCTATTCCTTTAGTACAGTGAGGTGGAAGGAAAGGAAAAGATTACAGTACAATGGGATCTGTTTCTCCTCAAACATTTCCCCAAAGCTCCAGGAAACACAGTGTAACAGCTGCAGTTGTTCACTGTCCAGAAGTCTCTGTAGTGGCAACAATCATATAAAGGTTGGAGGAAACATGACTTAAAATTGATGCCACAAGGAGCCAAAAAACAAACCAAACCAAACCAAAAAAATTTTCTGAGCAACCCGAATCAGTTTAGCCTGGGAAAAGTGAGTACACAGATAAACTATAATATGGCAAAATTGGCTAGAAAGGATTAGCAAACAGGAATCTGAGCTCTGCTCAAACCAAACAGGCTGGAGTGAGGCTAAGCAGGAACCTGCCTGGGTGTGCTGGGCAGCTGCTGGCTCAGACAATCTCTCACCAGAGACAATCTTTTTGCCAGTCTATCCTCCATCTTTTTATCTTTTTACCTTTTTCCTCATGCCAGCCAAGAGAATCTTGAAATGTATACAGACATTTACGTGACATTTATGTTTATAATACACGTAACTTCAATAACCTGAGTTTTGGAAAAAAATTAATCTAATTACAGCAATAATAAAGGATGAAAAATTAGTCTATTCTCATACCTAAAAAGCATAAATGGTCCTTCAAAAGTATCTACAGATAGATAAAATAAAATAAGTACCTTTACAAGCTATTTAGAGAGTCTTAGCCTTTGGGAAAACAACCTTTTTTCAAATGTATTTATCCTCTTTAACAGAGATTTTCTTTGCAATTTTTAAATACCTAAATGTTTTTGTTCAAAATCCAGGAAACTTGTAATGGGTAGGTATTGTATAACTTGCAATGCCTTCTTAGACTTCAAAGTTTTAGGAATTATAAGTTGCCGGATGAAAAGAAGCAATATTCCAGTTATGAATTGTAAGTATAATAAAGAGTAGTAATGATTCTTGCCTTGCCTCCGGCAGGCCTCAGACCAGTCTTGTTGGAGCAGTTTGTTAAATCCATGGCAATTGCACTATTAAGCTGAGTTACGCTCAGGCAAGAGCAAACATTAAATGAAGGGCATAATTACAGCTTGTTCCAGTAAAACTGACTGGAACAGGGCAGAGCTAGACAGATTAGCTCATGGACATGGAAGCTGCACGTTTGTCCCAGCCCTTCCACTGAAGTGATAGAAGAGGGAAATGCCACCTCTTCCAACAATGTATTTTTAATTATGATTTCTAGTTTAGATGGTTGTAGAGAAAAAAGTAGAACCGAACTTCGACTTGTTTCTGAACATAGAGATAGTAATCAAAAAAGCACATGAGATGTTTATTTTTGCAGATGTAACTATCTTAAAATCCTATTTTGATGACTGACTGTCACTTTTGAGTACTTACAGTTGGTAATGCCAGAAAACTCTGAGGCCATGTGGAGCCACTTCAGCAGGTCAAAAACGTGCATACTACATTTCCAGGATGTTCAGTGTTTGGTAATTGGCGTCCTTGGCTTTCTCCCTCATTGTGAGCCCTCGATGTGGCCCCAGAAGCAGATTCCGTTCTTTGGACACACTCTCGTTCCCTTGTCCTTGTACTCACAACTCTCTAGCTGAGAATTGCATTAAACAGGGTTAACATCACATGATTTTCTTCATCCTTTTTCTTTAAGGCCTTAAAACTGTCTACTGCATTTTCTTTCAGTGGCACCAAACCCGATGGGGTTTTTTTCATTTATTGTCTGTTTTCTCCCCTGCATTATGTGACACCAAACACCTGAACTGGGCTCTACCACACCTGGCTATGAACTGCTGCTGCTTAAGGGGCCTCCATAGCACACAAAAAGAAACAGAAAATCTCTCAAACCTAGTTTAGAGGTTCATAAGAAGCATAACTGCTCTTCAGTAATGCCCTCTGATTCACTTCAAAACTGCAAAAATGCAGTTGAACCTTTTACTGGCAATAGAGCCACAGTTCTTCTGAGAGATTGTCCAACAAATGTAGGGCTTTGCGTGTAAAGCCCTTTTATACCAAGGAGCCACGACTAGTGTCCAAAATTTACTACATATTCATGAGGACCTCTTACTGGTCATAAACTAATTTTCTACAAGAAGTCAGAAAACATATAAAGAGCACTACCTTTAATGAAATGCTGATGTATATGAGGGGAATCTGTTGCTACCAGTAAAGCAGCAATGTACAGGATCAGTCTACCCAAATTTATTAGGTGGTTTTAAAAGCTCCCTTCATCTTGAAATAATTACTAAAATTGCAAGGAAGTCACTGCTTTCTAATAAATATGTTTATTTTCTCATACATATATACATACATATATATATATATATATGACATAATATTTTAAATTAGTCTGGCTAATTTAATTCTTTAAATTTTCTTGGAACACTGCCTTAATCTTCACATTCCCTTTGGCTTACTGACCCCACAGTCAGACATTTCTGTTTCTAGTGACTGCCCTGTTTAAACAATATTCTACTGAGTTTTTGGCCTAATGGTATTTAACCAGGAAGGATCAGTAAATTACTTTTACTAGTATGAAATATCCTCAGGAAAAAAAAAATCAGAAAAGAAGTTTGGATAACATTTCAGGTAACCAATGTTTAGAATTGAACTCTTAGTACAAATTCATCCTCAGGGCAGAGAGATATTAATTCCAAGGAGGCTGAAATCCCTGGCCGTGAAGGTTTGGTTGAGCATAGATTCAGACTTTGGTTGCAGACTTCAGCCCAGCAATACAAAGGAAAGTTATACTGAACTTCAGAGGCTCACAGTTTTGATCTCATTGACTGTTTTGACTGGATAAAAGAATCAAGCATTTGGGATTATAGCACTTAACTCTTTTAAGATTGGTTAAGAATTTACGGCTTATTAACCAATTAATGTTTCTTTAAGCTCTTAGTGCCTTAGCATGGCTGGGCTGCTCTAAATTCCTAAGGAGACTTAAGCATCTACAGTGTCTTAACATAGTTAAGATTTCTTCCCTCATTAAAAAGACTTAACCACGTTAAGGTTCCTTAAGCATTTAACAAAGTTTATATGCACTGTAGTTGTTGCCAATTTCCTTCTTAGTTTCTAAGCAAGCAAAATCAGTGTAAATAATTGTGCAATATGAATTTGAGAGATCAAGCTCTTACCTGAGACACTCAAGAAGTGAAGTTAGCCTCAAAGTTTGCTCAGGCATGATGACTGATTGAGCATTTCCTTTGTGGAGCAGAAACCTTCATCAAGTGGTTCTGGCTATGCCACCAGAGAGAATTCTTCTGTATTGATAAACCACTAGTGCATTGAATTATTGAAATGCCTGACCATAGAGCCCCTAATTTTTTAACTTAGGATTTGTTTTTATTGTGTTCACGTATGTATCCTAAATTACTGCAGTGTTCACTAGTTTATGAACATATTACTCCTACAGAGTTATGCAAAAACTAACTCTTACACAGGTCAATAAAGCCTTTGTATGAAAGAGATCTAAGTCAGGACAGAGTGCTCAATGGCACTGAGTCCTTTCTCCTCTACTTCAGGGTATTTTGTTAAGTCAACAATAAACGTTTATTTCAAATTGTTCATATGCAAAACAAAGACTATGCAATGCTTAAATTGTGTAGATCTTTCATGCACTTACATGAGGAGAAAAAATAATAAAATTAGTTTGTTTGTTCATTTTGAGCTAGTTGAGCAGGAAAGAAAACCACTTAAAAATATTGTTACCTAGTTTATGCCTGACTCTTCTTTTAAGCATCAAGATTGACATGACTGAGAATTGTGTTTGTTCAATTGAAAAATTCTAATTCTACTCCTAATGATTATAACAGAAGTGCAGTAACATGTATGATTCACTGACAGTTCTTCCAGATGAAAAGATAGGTGTATCTATCCACAATGCAAAGGAAAATTGGGATGGTTTTCAAAGATGCTCTGATATATGAAATGCTATTGTTGCTGCCACAAACTAAAAAATCTGCACTCCTTTCTTTTTATGCAGGATAGCTTTTGAAGGAAGCGAGGACAACTTATTACTTTTGAGGCAGCATTTCATGGAACATGTAGTAAAATCGTTTTTCTCCTTTCTTCAGTTTGTTATTCTGGTGTGGGTTTTGTGGCTGGGTTTTTTGGGTTCTTTTGTGATATAAGCTGTTACTTAGAGTAGATAGTTTTTTAAGGTGCTTTCATTCACTCATGCAGTCTAACAGTTTCATATAAACACAAATATCCATTCTCATACCCAACTAAGTAACAACAATGGATGACAGCCATAGGTAACAACAGGTATCCCTCCTTTACAGCAGTGACCCTTCCATGGTCCTCCTTAAACCGGTTGGTCTGCCAAACAGCTTGCTTGTCTTTCATAGGAATTACCTGAGGCTAAAAACATTCACAAATGTCAGAGGCTGAATTCAAGGTTCCTGAGCTTCAAGAGCTCATCACTTTATTATTGCACTTTATATGCCTAAGCTGCAATTCCCAGTTACTTCAGCTCCAACTGTGACAGCTCTGCAATCCCTCAGATGATGATCTTGAATCTCCAGTCAGAAAAGAAGCATCACATGGTTAGGTGCCTAGCTGTGGATAGGATCATTATTTTTTTCCCCCACCATACAGGACCTCTACAGCAGAAGCAGATATAGTTCTTTATCCTCTAACTTCCATCACTTCTCCACAGCACGTAAACTCCATGGCTTTGCCCTGAACTCAAGGCCTACAAACTACTCCTCTCCATTCACAGTTTCCTTTTACCACAACACCCCAGACATCTTCAGTTTCTGAATATTGTGGGTGATGCTAAAGCCTGCAGGGATCTCTCCCAGCTGTCCTGGTCTGAAATGGAATGTGAATAAGCACCAACATGTGGTATACTGCCTGCCTTCAATGGCTCAGCAGGATGTTCACTTTTATTTATCTGTAGCAGAACAAAACAGCTGCGAATCTATCAGAGGGGCATTTTGTCCTTGCACCACAACTGTTGGTGATGGGCAATCCCTCAGCAGCGCTGGGAGCTCTGAATCTGAAGAAAACAAGTGGCTGATGTCATAGTTGTATCTCTCTTTAAATGGGTTAGGCCTATCAATAGGGCTCACATGAGGAGGAAACATAAGGGGTTTATATGATTTTTTCACTTTAACCAGCAATGGTTCCAGAATTTCCAAATGCAAAGTAAGTTTCCATGAACTTGTGTAGAAACATACCTCAAACCTCTTCAACTCCAAAGAATTTATTGTAACCCCTGAACTGGGACAGAAATGGGCTATGGCTGCTATTTAGAAGTTGGTTCTCACAGCCTGCACCAGATCTGCAAGTAGTTCATTTGTTGCTTGCAAGTTAAAGGTTGGTGGATAGCAGCCAGATATCTATGACACAGACAACAAAGGCTTTCCATCTGCACCAGAGGCCTTTGAAGAAGAAAAGTAATGCTCTGGACTCCATTGGAGTGATTCTGACTGCGTATTGTCCCTGTGAAGACACCAGAGGCTGCTAAGCACAAAAGGGATTAAAAAACCATAATGGCTATGCCAGGACTTTGTGGAATATGGGAGCAAAGCTGGCTAAAACAACAAAATAGGAAGCAACTGCAACTTACCCAATTCAAAAACCAAGTTCAGGTAAGCTGGAATTTTGTTCATTCTTTATGACTGACCCTGACACAAAGTTTGTTGCCATCATGAATCTGGCAATTCTGCCCATCTTTTCTCTTATGGCTTATGAAGATGAATATCCCTGTACATTTGAAAGGCTGATGGCAGGACAGCCTTGCCTCTTGAAATCATTTGGGTATCTAAGCTGGAGATGCCACATGTGGGCCATGTGGGGGTTGTCAAGCATTGCAGTCTTCCCTTGTCCCTGCAGACTCAAACACTGCCAGTCTAATCCAGGTTTCTCTTCCCATTGACTCCCTTTCCCTGCAGGCGCTGCAGCTGCTGCTGCAGGGCTAGGTCTTGTTCTTCTGATTCCTGAATTAATCAACTTCCTCCAGTGTGTTGGCAGCAGCAGGTCACTAAAGTACTGGAGAGACATACCATGTCTTCTGTTCACAATCTTACCCCAGTAATGCCCAAGCCAGAGATGGAAATCTTCTCAGTGTGGATGTAATTGCCAATGATTATTTGCTGCTGGAACTGCACTCCAGACTTGGGCCAAGAAGAATCTAACCCCACATGAAATTGCAAAGGGCCATTGCCTTCCCCTGCAGCTTGTCTGGTCCTTAGGTCATCTTGAAATGTTATTTAATGACTCTATTAGCAATTCCTTCCCACCTCCTTCTCCAGCTTCTCCTGCTTCCTTCTTGCACTGAACTGGTGTAATGGGTTTCACCTCACGCTTTGTGGTTTTGGTGTAACAATACAACAGAGTGTCTGGGGGCCAAGGACTTGCAGGAGCACATGCCAGTATTGGCTGTGGAGCTCTTGGGCCTGGGCATCTACTGTACACATCAGAATTGCATGGGACTGATCTCAGCCCATCAGGAAGTCCCTTCCCATCCCATGTTGCAGTAAATTCACATAGGCAGCAGTTTTTCAAAGGCTTGTAAGTAGTCCATACTCAGTTGATTTTCACAGGGAAAGTAAAAATAAAAAAAAAAAAAGAAGCGTTATTCTAATAAAATTATTCCTTCCTGCCAATTTCAGGGCAGTGAATCGGAACAAGTGAGCTCTGCAGTGAAAATAGCTCTTGATTTTTTTTCCATTCTCCCCCTTCCCCCACTTCCCCAGCAAAACAGAATGTTTTCCCCCAACACTCATTCTTGGAAACTATTCTATTTATTTTAGCTGAAATTTTCCAACACATCTCAGATTGAGACACAGACATGGCATGGAAAATTTCAGCCCAAGCATTTAGTGTTTGGCAAAGTTATAAGCAACCAGAACTTAAAATGGGAAGAATTTGGTAATCTAGGATGAATGAACAACCTTCCTTCTAATGAACATTCTTGTACAAAGGTTATTTCTAGACTCAAGAACAAGTTTGAAATTCAGAATAGACCAAAAATAATGCTGGTGGCCTGTCTGAACTTTCTGGTCTTTATGGGAAAGTACTTTGAAAAATCATTGGAAAGCAAAGTTGTGTGACTAAAGCCAGTATAAATCTAACTACAATTTTCTGGTAGGCTTAAGAGTTGAAATATTGTCTTCAGCTTCAGTGGTGATATTAACAAAATGCAGTGTAGCGCTAGAAAAGCTACAGAAAGGAAACTGAGAATGATCTCTAGAGATAAAGGAATGTGCAGGATGGAGTAAAGTAATTTGCATAAAAATTGCTAGATTGGTATTTAATTGAATTATATTGGATCTTACATTTTTTAGATAATGTCAGTTTGAGTTACCATTGTAGCTTATTATAGACTAGTGTATTATTAAAGAAAATATATTCTTGAAACAAATTTTGACAATGTATTTACCTGGTAAAGTCACCTGTTTAAAGCACTCGTGCTTTCTAATGCAGTGAAATATGATTGCACTAAATAAAACCTATTAAATTGGTGGCTTCCATCATTCTCATTACAGATCTCTCCCACAGATGCCTAGAGTATGTTTGTAGCAGATTCAGCCTTGTGCAGCAGGCCAAGGATGGTACAATTTGGTGAGTATTGTTGATTGATGCTGTATCATTATTGTACAGTCAGCCCTTTCTTTCCATGCCCCCCTCCTTGTTGTTCAGCCATTAAAATAATACTGCCAGGTTAAAAATGCCACATTTTTAAAGCTTATTGCATGTGAGTAACACTGTTGTGGCACGTTAAAATGCCACAGTGCTAAGAAGAATGCTAAATAATTGAATAAATATTGCTGTGTTTAGACTGTTTCTGCTTGTGGAGACAACTCAAAACCTGAAAGTACATTAATTGCCGCAACACGATACAGATGTGCTCTAGCAAATAAAAAATACTGCTGACAACTCCTGTGATGACCGGTTTAAGCCATGGCATAGAAGGAAAACTGCCATTTTTATACCTATACGTGTATGTTTTTTATGGAAAATTTAAGCAACCTCTTATTTTTTTAATCTAGATGAATTTTTTGACATTCAATTCTCTAAGTAGTGATTTCATCACTTTCCTGTTCATTGGTGATTTCCTCAAGAGCTGAACCTTGTACTTGAGTGGGACCTGTGAGATACTAAATCAATAATAGAGACATTTCAATATTCATGTGTGATGAGCAACTACTAGCCAGTGGTCACTATATTAATGTCCTCTTGCATTAAAAATAAGCCCACAGACTGTCTGTATGATTTTAATCATACTCATGCTAGGTTTTAAACTGGCTCCCCTTGATTCCATGTCAGCACTGATGAAAATCAATGCAGATCTTTACTAATGCAGCAATTAGAAAATCTGATGCTTTTGGCATATTTGTAATCTCAGCACTCCTCCCAAACAGTGGGTCACAATATTCTGGTCCCTCCCATAACACGTGGAATGTTGAAGCGTATTCCATTATCCTTAGTTTAGTGCTGACTGCTGTGAGTCAAGCCAGATGTGTAAAGGTTGATGACTGCAGCAGCCCCAGAACACTGATGCTTCTGATTTTTGTGGAAATCTGGTTTATGGTAACTTCTTTTTAATGTTACTATTTACTTGTTTGCAATGGTAGGTGGTTTTTAAACAATATTTTTTCAGTTCTGATTTCATCTCCAAGAATCTTGATAGATTGTGGGCTCTACTGGGATATTCTGCTGTGTGGCACATCCACACTACTGACTTGGACCAAGGATTAAAAAATGGGGTTAATTATAAACCTCTCAAGATCTCAGATGGAGATTTTGCTGTTATTTGCATTACTAAATTTCAAAGTGGTGCAAGCCTGTGAGGATGAATGAAAGCAGTGCAGGAGAAGTCTAGAGAGTCAGGCTGGAGCTGTGACCCCCGGTCATGCAGACCTTCACAGCCTGCCAGAGAGCCCCTTGCTATCCATGGGTTTTCTTCAGAGGGGCAGAAATCCACCTGCTTGGCTCAGCTTGCCAATGGCCCTAAGAGAGCATCAAAGTGTACAAATAGCTGCAGGAACTCTGAGGAAAGTGAAGAAATGGTATAAACAGGCTGCATTCTGTTCTGCTTGATCATTTTGGGGATTAGGAACTGATCCTTTCCAAAAATTATAGGTGAGGATTCTGTTACTCCTCCAGAAACTGACAGCAACTCAGGAAAAAAGAGGCAGAAATCCAAAGAATTTTCTAGGCCATTTTGCAGTGTTGGGCGACATCAGGTCAAGTTCAGTACAAATGTAGAATTTGCCCTGATTGCTGCTTCAGAAATTTGCAGCATTCTGCTTGCTTAGTCTCCTTGGAAATGCTGACAGATATGTAGGGAATCAGGGGATCTCTGGAGCAGAGATGGAAAACCCAGGACTGAGAATGACCTCTTAACATTGTGTTTAAGGCTCAGAGAGCTCCATGTTCTAGTTGGTGGTCAGAGAGCAACTGTTTTTATTTTAAATGAACATGTGATGAAATATTTTATCTGCAGGATGGAGTCAAAAGGGTAAAACCTCTTTCTCTCTTGGCTTGGTCCACAGTACTTTCTTTTTTCTTTGAAAGAGAACACTTTGGCCCATACTCAAAACCAGTTTGGGACTTTCCTGCTGCCAACTGTCAGGTGTCTAAACGCCCGGTATATGCACCTTTCCACGTAGTGCTTCTAACAGCAGCCAGGTGAACAAGTGCCCGTTCCCTCTGAACCTGTTTAATTGTACCATTCCAAGTAGTCCTGAATTGTGCATCAACTCACCTATTTTATTTGCACTAAAATTGTGCATGTTGCTCACCTACAGTCAGAGACTCTCGTGTAGCGAGGTGTCAGAGAAAGTACAAATAAGTGTCAAATAGACCAGAACTGCAATACAGGATTCCCTGGTCGCCAGCTCCTAACTGCAACGGGGGGTGCTGATGTCTGCTTTCACACATTTGCTTTTAATCAACAAAAACTATGTGTCTGTGATGAGAAGCTAATCCTGTATGACATGGGGTGTCAGATCTCATCATCTATTTTAGCTTTAGATCTGTTGTTTGGTTCTGAAATTTTTGTTTTAATTTGAAGGGAAAAAAATAATGGAAAATTATTATAACCTAATACATTCACCTATGTAATTCTCCTCGCCTAAATTACTGCTTTTCAATAGCAAGCTTTCTTTAAGAATGGCAATGCAGTTTTGGCATGACACAATGCATAATTCTTATATTTCTCCTTGTAAAATTCCACTATGGTCATCATTTCCAGCTGATCCTCCAAAAATTTTTTCTCTTGGCTCCTATTTTATAAGTACAATGAAGGCTGTGCCAATAGCTTGTGCTTATCTAGCTTGGTTACAACAGTTACAGTCTGGTTTTCCAGCCTTAGGAAACAACTGAAACAATATCGATTTGCTTCAAGCCTTCCAGTTTAACTGGCACCATGATCAAGATTCCAGTAGCTTTCTAAGTTTGGGGGGTTTTTCCCAGTGTATCTGCCATGTATGAAACTTTATTAAAAATAAGGAAAAAGTATGCTGATACAAGATTTTTTTTTTTTTTACACTATTTCAGACCAGAAGATTTGGTGCTGTCAGTGCCATGAACTTTTCAAATAATTTTTTAAGCAATGCTGTCACATAAGCTTTTGGTGGGAACCTGAACATTCCAGCATTGCTTAGGAAGCTACGCATTACTCAAAAAATTCTTTGCGAAGTAGAGGTGGTATTTTCTTTCTTACTACAGGCTGAAAACGTCCTGTTCGTTGATCTAACTTTGAGATATAAAAATGCAAACCACTACTGTGCATGATTCAACTAAAGCTATCCTGAACTTATTCTTACATTTGAAAAAAGTAACAAATAAATCCTTTATGTGGGATAGAAACACAGAAAAGGTCAAGCCTAAAGAAACCTTAAAAAGTTGTGATGAAATGAGAAATATAATTGAAATTTCATTTTAGCAATATAGTTTTCTATTTCTATTTCTAATGCATGGATAAACATCTAGATCTGGTATCAAAAAAGTAGCAAGAATGTGTGCTCACAGCTTAATATTTTACTACGAAATTCCAACTACACATTGTATGTAAATAAGCAATTAGTCAGCTAAGCCAAGTTTGAACGCTCTAGCCAATTCTAGCTAAAATGGATTGCACTTCACTATAGGAAGGGTGTTATCAAAATTTTGTTGTTTACCATATTAATTTCTTCAAACAAATGCCTAATATCCCATTTCTGCAGTCACAAAAAGCCTTCCAGAGGCTAATATAAATACTACTTTCAATATGCAAAAAAAGGTGGAGACAAATTTTGAATAAACGAAAGAAGATACTTTTAAGAGTGATGATGAACATGACTTTAAAATATCAGGCCTTTCTACAACACATGGCAGAACAAACATGGTTGGTATCTATGTTAAAAGGAGGCAGTGTGGGAATCGTACTTATCTGACACTAATGCTTTCAAGCGCCTTCTTTGGCAAGATAAGAGAGTCCTAAAATGTAACAATTGAGTGTGTTAGGTTTTCATATTGATGTGGAAGTGGTGACTAATTCTTATTTTTTATTTATACACATAACGTGCATGAGCATCTAATCATCTGAAAGTAAACACTAGCATCTTTAGCACAAAATATTTCCAACTTATTTATGATGTCTATAAAATTTCTATTATATTTATGTTTTAAAGATTTTTGGTTTTTCAGTATTTCCCAGTGAGAAGTGAAAGCTTTGCTTATACAGTTCTGCCCATGTGTAGACACCTAAATCCACTTGAACACTTTTGCCTTGTGAATTGGGAAATTTCCCCTGTACACTGAAAGGTTTTACTCCGAGCATTTTATCACTCCAAAATAGATATTGAGAAGTTGAACTAATTACTTATTTAATAAATTAAGTAGGAAATAACATAATCTAACTGAAAACAGAGACTGAAGTTCGATTACTGGAGGCACAAGCTACATTTCACCCAGACTATCATGGTTTGGAATACTGCAGGGAGTTATAAGGATATCATACCAGCAAGCTGCAACTGGGCCCCAATTTATGAACTGTAACCTCCACAGTCTTTTAAAGTTTGTTTTTCCTTCACTTTATTTTCACTAACTGGTTTCAGGTAAGTTCTTTTAGAAGTTTAGTGTATGTGAAAATCACTAAAAAAAACCCTGATTTACTGTTTTAATACTTTTTTCTCTTAGATTACAAAATTGATACTTTGAAAAATACTTTTTTTAAAAAATTATTTTTAACAATTGCTATATGGGTTTCATTCCAAATCCAAAGATCCTGACTCAAGTTTTTACAGTTTTAGTGGGAAACTATTGATAGATGTGCCGGGTTGAAGATGAAAGGCACATCACTTCACCTCCTTGGGACGTGATGCAAAAGGTGATTGAAATGCACAGCAATATACCATCACTCGACATCTTTATGGAGCTTTGAGTAATTTCATTAATCCTTTAATATGACGCACTGATAATTGAGGTATCAAGTACTTTCTTGTCTTTTCCCTTTAAATCTGGGGGGTTTTTTCCAGGTGGGACCAGGGCTGCCTGACCAGAGCGCTCCACTGCACGTGGGTAAGGAGCGCGTGTCCCCGGCGGGACGCCACCCGTCACCCCGAGGCGGCTGCGCCCGGAGGGGACACGCTGAGCCCCCTGCGAGCCCGGGCCCTGCGAATTCCCTGCCCATTCCCGCATCCTGGAAATGCCTGGAGTCCGGGAAAGGCACCGGAGGACACCGTGCCCGAAGTCAGGGCCGCGCATCGTAACCTGCTCTGGGAATAAATGCGCTGCATAAATACACTGGGGTTTAGATGACTGTCATTGCTTTAATAGGAAATACATTAAAGAGGTTCCCGTAGCCTCTTCGTGCAGAAAAACAAAACAAAACAAAAACCGCAAAAAAAACAAAACTCCCAAACTATCCTTCTAAGGGGAAACTGGGGAAAAAAAAAAAAAAAAAAAAGAAGAAAAGAAAAAAAAACACCGTCAAGAACGAGCGCTGCGTTGCGGTGACTCTGCTCGTCCCCTCTCGCTCCCCAGAGGCCGCGGTGAGGGAGTCGCGCTGCCCGCGGGCTCCGCCGGCGGAAAGCGCCGCTTGGGATGGCTCTGCCCGGCGCTATTCCCCCCCTCGGGCGGGATTCCCGTCTCACCCCGGCCGCCGCAGGTGCC
>VWZW01006986.1:758122-880759 GCA_013397115.1 Edolisoma coerulescens
AGCGTGAGGGGGGCAAGGCGGCCGCCGAGGCATGGAAGGGCCGCCGTGTCCGGCTGGAGCCGCCTGACGCGGGGGATGTTGGCGGAGCAGGGCTGGAAGGATCTCGGAGAGTCCTCTCCTAACCCCAAACACAAAAATGCCCCCTCAGTCAAGCGGCAGGTGGGTTTTGCCCAGCCCGCGGCTCAGGGGCAGCGGGCGGGATGTGCCAGGGGGCCGGGCAGGGGGGCTCTGCCCGTGTGTGCCCGCTCCCCCGGGAAGGCCGCCGAGTGCCCGGGATGGTGTGTGGGGAAGGCTTTGCTGGTGGTGCTGAGAGCGGGTGAAGGAGCTGTCTGTGATGGTGTGTGGGGGATGCTGGCTGACTGAGCCAGGTGATGGGATAGATGTGTGTAGCATCCTTTATTGTGAAATTAGGGAGTGATAGGGTTGATAGGCAGCATCCATTCTTTCCTTCTGCATGTACTAGTTACCTGCTTTGTGAATAAGTTAAGCTTGTATCAGTTGATCAGAAGTAGGACCTTCTTTCTGAGCTTTAACTTGGCAGGGGCAGGGAGCAGAGGGAACAAGGAGGTGAATTAATTGTCAATGATATTTCACGTTTTTCATGATCTCTCCCTCTTCAGGCAGCTCTTTGAATTAATAAATCTGAACACATTTGTAACTCTCTCAAGTAGCTGCCAGCAGTGTAGGAGTGATTATTTTTTGAGTCATTCATTCTTCTATTTTTCCTTTTTTTTTCTTTTCATTTTTTTTCCTGGGATTTAACTGTGAATTTTGAAGGCTGATTTTGATCTGTTTTTCCTTCTCATAGAATAGGTTCAACAATAAAAAATACTTATTGGGGGTCAGTAGTGATATCTCTCCCTAGCTCCTGCTCTCACCTGTTGCTGAGCTGGTCTTTATGGTTTCTATCCCTCTCTGTTTGGCCAGTCTTTATTTACTCATGTATAATGGAAAAATGGATGTGAAGTAAGGACAACTTACTTGTTTGTAAAACTTCATAAACTTTTGGATATTTGATTCCTTTGTAGAGTGCTGTTGAACCTCTATTCATATTTACAGTAGCAGTAGTGATGTATATGCCGTGTACATACAGCTTTAAAATGGTTTTGCTGTAGTGCTAAATATTTAAAGGCCTTAAATGTGACTCAGAAGTAAGCTGAGGCTGCTTTGCACATGTTTTCTGAATCTCATGGTCAAACGTTGCTAGTTCAGTTAATTTTAATTTGTATGTTGTCTCTGACTTGGGCACATACAAGCATGTCACTGTCTATAAAGCCTTTAATTTGAGTTGACTGGCCCTGCTACAGCTGCCTCAGCAAAGCCCACATCAGCTCTCCTTTCACAAAACACCTGGCACAGGATGGCCTGAATGCTGACTCCCTACCTGTGGGGAGGTAGTTAAATGAAACCTTGCCTCCAGGTAGGATTTTGTGACAAAATGACTCTTAAAAAAGTCAAGTATGTGTCAGTGAAGGTAGACACTGGTGCTTGGGACTGAGACCTGCAGTAGCTGAGGGGCTGTCGCCATGCAGTGCCTCCCTCTCCCATGAAAGCTTGGAGAACAGGGCTGCCTGTTTTGAAATTTATAATTCAAAATATATTATATATATTTTCCAAAAGCAATAGGTAACATTGTAAAATTAAATGACCTGAAAATAACTAGTGGTTTTTAAAAATAAACTCTCCTGGTCATTATTCTTTTGACTGGACTTTCAGAATTTTCATACTGAGACATATGGCTGATGCTTACTTTCTAATGGTCTGGTTTCCAGTGTATAAGTAATGTAAAGTTCACAGAAGAAGTGGAAATCATCAGACTGATGCTGTGTTTCCCTGTTCATACAAAAAACCCCAAAATCCAAATACACAGGGTATGCTGTATATCTTTGCCCACTACATCGTTAAGAGATCCCCTGAAAAAAGTTCTTTTTTTCTTCTTTTTTTTTCTTCCTCCCCCCAATAATGGAGGATAAGGATGGGATTGGGAGAAAATTGCTTGCAGAACAGCTGGGGAATAAAATATAGGCCAATCAGAGAGTGTAGTTAGCTTCATATTCTGCATCAGAAATATGTACTTAATTTTTTTTACAAAGTAAATGTGAGTCTTAAGGAAGATATGTAACTTCATGATAAGTGTTCTGGTGGGCAGAGAGGAAGAAGAATCTAGCTTTGTATAGAGTGAAACCTTGATAAATTCATAGCATGAAAAAAGAATCTACAGTGTTACTAGACAATGTAAACCTGCCCACTCCCACAGAAGGGGCTTAGTGCTGCATATACTTTTATTCTGTTAAGGTGGGGATATTACCATTTACCAGTGGGAAGAATTCCCCATTACATAACCAGACATCTGAAAATGTACCACTCTACATGGGAAACCTGGTACAGCCAGCCAGAACCTTTTTTCCATTTCAATAAGCTAAGCCAAATTTTAGTATGGATGGAGAACACATTTTCAGATGCTTAATGATTTTTCTAATCCTGTGACCTGTGTGCCTTAGGGAAATCTTCCAGGAGTGCCCCATGAACTTACTGTGTGGCTGTATTATACCACCTTTAGGATTTGGATGTTTTCTTGGAAACAACAGTGGCTGGAGAAGAGAGACATGATATTTTCACTAGATCAGGGTAGAAAGAAGTAAAGAAGTTTGGAATCTAAGTCTTCTGTAACTGGTGTTTGAAATTAGTGTTTGAATATCTGTGAGAATTCTGGCCCTGACTTACTGTATGCCTCTGTTATGTCTAGATAGGAAAGTTTTTTATAAACTTTGAAAAATAGCATGGCCTTAATGTCAGGCCTATCTAATTGTCTGAATTAACACAGATGTTTGCTGATGAAGTAGTGGACAGGGTAGATGAGTGTTTCCCAAACTTCTTGCAAATGTGAGCACTGTTTGGGCTTATCCTTCTCTTTTTATGCACTTCCTAAGTAAAAAGTTACTTCTGTCCTTCTTTAATTGCTGGCAGTAGCTAAGTTCCTCAGAGTGCTGGGTGGAAAAAGGCATGAAAATCAGCTGCAGTGATCAGCTGTGGGTGTAAACACTCAGTGCATTGGCCAGGAGGAGCAGAGTGCTGCTAGCAGCTGAAGGGAGTGGTAGTTCCCTAGCCAGCATAAATCCCTGCAGCAGGTAATTATAGCTGCTGGTGACTCCCCTGGAGGAAATGAGCTGCTTCCAGCTGTAAATCAGGGCCGTTTGGTTTTATTGTTTTTCTTGTTATTTTTTTAATAGCTTAATATTTTAATTAAGCTTTCTCCTACCTGTTTATGACTCCTGCCCTTTGAATCTTCCTGTTAGTTCATTGAGAGGTGCAGTTCAGGTAAGAGAAACACTTGTTGGTTTGTGTCCTTATTTTTTTAGAGAAAGTCACTTGTCATCAGATGGCAGTATTACCAGAACCTCCAGTGTGGCTTTTTACTGTAATTCTACCAAATAATAGTTTGTCTTTCATAAAACAACTGCTTCACAAGTCCATTTCTTTGGCTCAAATTTGATGAAGTATGTTACTACTAGCATAAGCTATTTCTGCTAGGGTAGGGAGAAGATCTGTACAGCTGAGCAAGATTGGAGGATTCTTTTTGTAAACAATTCTTAATTCTAGTCTGCTAATACTTCACTAAAATAAACCTTAAATTTTTGTCCAAGATACTTTGATGAGAGAAGAGGGAAACTTCTAACTTATAAATTCAATTTCAAAATGCAGACAGCTCGCATAATTGTTTCTCCTTTTATTCCTTACTATCATTTGCTGGTATTTTAACATAATACACAGAAACTTAGGAGGAAAAAGCTGAATATTGGTTGGCTTGTAGCTAAAAGGAAGTCACCTAGTGCTGTGTGTTCGTGAGCACAGCACAGCAGCAGTCTGCCTCCTGTCAGTGCCACCTGTACCTGCTGGCAGCCTGTGACAAGAACACAGGCTTGGAGTAGGCTGAGACAATGGAGTATGCATCGAAAGATCCAGCTGCTGGTTTGCTGGTCTGTTTATTAGTCAGATGCCTCCCTTTGTTTAGTTCTAAAGAAAGTGTCTATGTCTGCATTAAGAATGAAACAGAGTTTCTTCTAATAAATGACGGAAGATCAGGCAGCTGTTGATTTTTCTGCACAGTGCTTGTCGGTACCTTTGTTCGGAATGTAGCCGGATACCAGTTTGTGTATTGGGACAAATGTAAAAGGTTTCTTTTAAAATCCACTGAGTTTCCACTAAACATTTTCCATAGTGGAGGAAAGGAAGGTTCTCCCAATGGAGCTTATATGGTCAAGCATGCTCTTGGCCACAGCTGTTTGGAGTTCCATGCTTACCGACTAAGCTCCCTGTCAGTTTTGTTCTAGTTTGGTTTGGGTTTAGCTTTGCTGAAGGCTTCCACACTTGTACTCTGCAAACACAACTTCTGTGTAGCTGCTCCAGCCTGGTTGAATCAAAATTGTCTTGGCAAGCTTAAATGTTTTCAGTAAGACATTTTAAAAGACAGACATAGTTTGCTGAGTCTTAACCATTATTAGGACTCACAGTGTCCTTCTTTTGCAATACTTTGATAGTGAATGGTATTTTAATGGGTATTTAAGCCTGAATCCTGTCATGTGTTAATTTATCACTGCTTTTCTTGTGCAACAACAAAATGGTCCTGAAAGTGGAATTTAAACATGGATAGGAATGTATTGACACTTTCCAGGAGCTAGTTCAGCAAGCAAGCCTTGGCTGCACATGTTGGCAATCTGGAGCCTATATGTGGACATGGTGCCGCATCATTGTTAGCTCAGCCCCTCTGTGTGCAGATAAAAACAACAAATACTGCTTGGTTTCCGAACAGTGCACTAGGAAAAGATGTTCCTATATTTCAGGATTAAGACATGAAAAATTCTTCCAAACTTTTTTGAATTGAGTTGCTTTCGTTGTACTTCATGGCTCCACCAGTCTGCCTCATCCTTCTCAGTGGAAGTTGACTCCAGTTCCAGTGTTTTGACTCCTCTCATTTGCTATAGTACCCTTAAATTAAACTTTAAAAAATCCTTTCAGTAGTAATGTCATACCTGACGATGAATGATTGCTATACAATATATACTGATAAAGTTCTGCTGTAATCCAGCTCTCAGTTGTCTTATTTATATAACATTTTTCACTTTGGAGGAGTGAGACAGCTCATGGAGGTTATAAAAACATCATACTTGAATACTGTGCCAGGAGTGAAGGCTGCCCTCTGCTTGCATAGCTTGGACAGAAATGGAGTTATCTATACCCTTCTGGTGATACTGGGGAGAAGCCTATGAAGAGAGATAAAGTGGGTGCAGCTACTCCATTCACAGATGCCTTTTTTGCTTGGGAACCATGGAAGTGTTGAAGTGTTGAAATGCATACGGAAGCTGAGGGTGTGCTGGCTTCTTAGGAATACACTGTGAATACTGAAATACAGCTTCTCTGGTTTTGCTCTCATTCTGTAACCTTTCAGAAGTGTTAAAATAACTTTAAGATGCTGAAATAGCAGATAGCACTGTTACTTATTTTGCTGGCACGTAAGGAAAGTTAGAACTGTATTTTCTTTAACTGGTCTCTACCCACAAGTTGGTAGAATAATCAATGAAATAGATACGCAAAAGTTCCTGGGGGTGGCAAGAACGTCTTTCAGGAGCACGTCCTGGGCACCAAATGCTGCATCAAAACATGCACAGTAGCTGTACGAAATAATGTCTATGTGTAAACTTGTTTGTCGACTTCCCTATGATAGGGAAGTGTGAAGGACAAAGGCAGGAAAATGTGAGACACTTTGGGTGGCCTCTAATAAACATGGCACAGGCTTTCATCACAAACTGCACACATTGCAATTCCAACGGTGCACTATAGTGTTTCTCAACATCTTCTATGGTATATTTTTTCAATGTCTGGAAAAGTTGAGGGAGAGTTGAGAGGATTTTTTTTTTCTTTAGTGAAAAACATGCTGAAATGCTATACTTTTAATTCCAGACACATGATTCTTGTAAGCTGGATTTAATGGCTTTGCCTTCTGAGCTATGTGTGTTGGTCATTCCCCTGCATCCAGCTCTTTCCCTATGAAATATTTGTATGTCAGTCCTAATTTTTTGCTTCTCCAGGAGTGATGTTTGCAATGTATTGTACTTCTCCTAAAATAAATGAGGGGAAATAATATGGTTATTTTTCCAATTGGAATGACCATCAGTTATAAAACTGAATGTTTCACTTTTTCATTTGACCTCTGTATTGTTCAAATTTAAATTACCTGTGTTGTTCCCCTAAGATTAGTGCTATGCGTAAAATGCTGGAGGTTGAGAAGACTGAAAAAGTTGGTTTTTTACCTAAGGGAAGATAATAGGTCTTTTTGGGTTTTTCTAGAACATTTGATGCTTTTATGGGGTATGAAATACAGTTGCTGCCTGGTCTTCTAATTCTCCAGTTTCTGCACAGTTCTAGTTTTATACGTGTTTTAGGATGCAGAAGTGATGCCTTAAGGAACCCTCTGCTGTGCAGGATGGCATTCACCTTCAGTAGTAGGTGTGGAGTCAAAAAGGTGCTTAATTCTTTTTCTTCCACTAGAAGTGAGTTGCTCGCGCATCCCTGTTAGTTTTCAGCTGCAAGTTTGGCAACCCACAGATGGGCTTTATGGGACAGAAAAGGCATTTGGAAAAGTTTCCCAGCTACGGAGCCAGTGTGGTTATCCATTTTTAATTACAGAAAATGCATATTACCCTGAATAGGTAGTACTCACTGGCACTCTAGGTTCTGATTTCTGTAGCACAGCCAAGCAGACCTGATGGCATGAGTTCTTTTGAAATTAATCAGTGCTGTCTCACAGAACATGATTGCATGTAAAAAAAGTCCAATCAGGGATTGGATAAAAGAAATCCAATCAAGGCATTGTGACTATATATAATAGCACAAAACTATTGACTCAATATGAAAAGTATCTTAAAAGTGAGCACTGCTGCGGCTAACTAGCAGAATTAATGCTCTAATCCAAATATCAGGCACATTGCACAGGTTCAGTCGCTGTTTTGCACTTTTTACTGTGACCAGACTTGCTGATTTGTAAGTTTGAGGAAGGGAGAGAGAAAAAGAAAAATCTTTACACTCTGTGTGTGTAAAGAGAAAGTATTATGATGAATGTAGTTCTTAACTTAATCTTAGGAATCTATTGATCAGTGCCTTGAAGGCATATTCTCCAAGGGAGAATATGAATCTAAATATCTTTGAAAGGAATTAAATCCAGACTCTCTAGCATTTAAGGATGTCTTATTTTATTAAAAATATAGAAAAATAGGTAACCATTACTTTAAAAAGTTTGTTGTTGAATTTAACATGGCCTGTTTCATACTTAGCATTGAATCTTGCTGTATTTATGTAAAAGGTTTAAAAGAAAATAAAATTTTTGGATGCAGATTTCCTAGGCACTGCTTTTTTTGTCAAGTCTAAAGCAATTTGCTTGGTTCTAAGTCATTTTACTAATTTTGCTACAAAAGTGTTTGTGGAGGACTTTAGTTATGAGGCCTTTTTTTTCAGGGATTTATCACTTTTTCCATAAACACATAGCTCTGATTATAGATTGGTACTGTGATTTCTGTCTAGGAGCACTTGTTCCCTGATGAAATAGTGAAAAGTAGGCTTTTAAAAATTACACAAAGAAGCTTTGCAAGCTAGAAGGCCTTAGTTTAAGATTTTCTTGACTTTAAAAGTGGAGCAATTAAACCGTATTAACATTTATTCTTTATTTTTAATATAATCTATTTGAACAGGAAGGTCAGGGACTAGTGCTGCAGGTCCACAAGTCCTAAGGATCCCTAGCTCTGATCAAGGTCAGAATAGACTGTGATCTCATGTGATCAGAATTTTTCTTCAAGTTCTACTTAAAGGAAATCTAAAACTGCGGAAAAGAACGGTTCACACCTCTAAAATCTAAAATGTACCAGTATTGTGGAATCTAAAGGGATTCCCTGCCTGGAAATGCCCAAAAATAAAGAGGTCTCACCAGGAAAGGGTTCCCATCAAACAGAATTATAGCTTTAAAATGAAAAACTGAAAACTTCAGGTTTTGATTATAAAAGTAAGCTTACTTGCTCTAGGGTCCCAGTTTCCTAGCTGGATGGCATCTCAGGAAAGCATCCAAAAGCAGATACTTTTCACAAAAAGAAAAAAAAAAATGTCTTTATTGAAAACCTGGTTCATTGCTGAGGAGCAGCTTTCATGGAAAAATTTTGACTAGGTCTGTCTCAAGCATAGTAGAATTCAAATTTATTCTTGTTTATTCCTGAGGCATCCAGAGTTAGGTATTCTGATCTTTCTGAAATCAGCAATATACTTAACTTGAGAGCAGGCAGTATAATAGATTTCTTGTACAGAGTCCAGTTGCTGTATGTTACTCTTGGATCTGTTGGATAACACAAAGTGTGGTTAATAATAAAGCCTGCCAGTTCTCTTCCCTCTGCTCTTCCCCTCTCGGCAGATTACCAGATTTATGTTTGATTTCTTGGATCTTTTTGTTACTTTTTTTTGCCAAAGAATTTGCTCTGACTGAACTTGCTGGAAAGGAGAAGAAGCTGAAGAATTAGTTTCTTGCTTCTCTTTGTCATTAACAGTTCTGGTATTCTCTGCTGATGGCAGTAACCAGTCTGCACTGTTTCTTTACTCGTTCGGAACACCGGCTATTCCAGAAAGGAGTGCAGTGTACATAGAATCCTGAGGGACCCACCTGGATCATCCAGTCCAACTCCTGACCCTGCACAGACACCCCTCAATCCCACTCTGTGCCTGAGAGCATTGTTCAAATGCTCCTGGAGCTCTGGCAGCCTTGGGGTCATGACCATTCCCTGGGGAGCCTGTTCAGTGCCCCAGCAGCCTCTGGGGGAAGAGCCCTTCCCTGATGACCAGCCAAAGCCTCCCGAGTATTCCAGGGCCAGGTACGGATGACACGGAACATCAGGCATGTTCCAACTGCAGCACTGTCTTCCTCCTACCTGCGTTTCACGGTTAATTCCAAGTCAAGTGTGGTGGTAACACATTCTCTTAGGACAGAATTAGGGCACACCCTTTCAGGTGAAGGGTGAGTTATCTCAGGGAAAAACAGTGCAGTGGTTGCACAAGTGTCACAGTCAGAGCTAGTGGGGTGCTTACCGTTCAGTTTTGAAGCCTGTTCTAGACTTCCAAACATAAATGAAATTTTACATATAATTTAAAATAAAAAAACTAAAAAAAGTTTATGCTGTATGCCTGAGACTAGAAAAATCAAGTGAGACTGCAGACACACCAGCTTCTCTGCAGGTGTGAAAAAGAAGTGTCAGTGTGCCTCGAATGCTGTTCCCCTTTCCCAGTTGCACCTGGTTGCCTTTAGGAGTTTTTACTGATTTCTGGAAGTTTTTTTCCTGTTTTTTCAGCCCGTGGGCACTGTAACAGCACTGCTGTGTGTGGGTACAGCTCCAGCCAGGCCATTGAAATGCTACAGGAGGTTCCCCAGTCCCCCCTTCTTTGCTTCCTTGAATAGAAACCTTTTCTTGTAAACTTAGCAACAACAACAGCAGCAAAGCCCAGACAAAAGAGAGCTTTTGGGCCGCTCAGCAGTCCCAGGAGGGGCACTGCCAGCTGCGGGTCACTCCTTTGTGCCGTCTCCAAGCAGGATGCACGGGCTCTGCTCTGCCAGCTTCAGGTTGGGGAGCCACAGGGCAATCTCTGCCCCAACAAGAGCTTGTTTGTCTGTCTTTCCTGTTATGAATAGCAGTGGACGAGCATGTTTTGCATGATTTCAAATCCACTTAAAGTTCATGGGTTTGAAATCAAAACCAGAACTCAAATCGTACGAGGTTTGTGTTCTGTTAGGAGCTGGCCTTTTGCCAGGATGTGTCTGTTCATTTAACTTTTAACCCTGGAATCAAATACGTACCAGTTTGCTGTACCGGGTCACTTGTATTGCTTTATATCCTCTTCCTTATATTTTTTAACATCTGTTCCTTTACATGCATTTATGGATATCAGAAAGTTGCTAGCATAGGTGTTTTCTCTCTCATGAGCATAAGAATTTTGTCTTCCATCTTCATCTTGTTTCACAGTTTCAGGTCTCACAGCATGTGCCTTCTGCCTTTTTCTCTGTATATCTAAGGCAGTAAAGAAAGGCTGAAATCCGTCCTCTTTGAGGGCTGTATTTTAGATCCTCTATGCTTTGAATATGGACTGAAATAAAGCCCTGACTATCTGTGCCCTGTAGTGGTTTGATTTACCCACCATTGTCTGTCTCTGAGAGGTGACACAATCACAGTAGCTTGGCAGGGCACTGAGGAACAGGATCTTGCCTAGTGCAGATATGGGAAATTTTGTTCAAATTTTTTTTTCTTTTTTTACACTGAGCCTGTCTTGCCTCTAGTACTGTTCTCCTCCGTGCTGGTGTGCTTTTATGCAGGTTCATGGAACCCCAAGCGACCCTGATGTGGAAGATAATAGAAAGCTTGCAAATTGACTGAAAATCATCTTCGGTGTTACATTTTGTAGGTGAACCCAGTAGTAGTCTATTGATTCCATATAGGTTCACTTACTGATTCTTCTCAGGTTTTTTTCTCTTTAAATAGTTGCCCCTATTAAAAAAATTAAAGTGTGGGTGTTTCTGCGTATCTATAAAGAAACGATATATGTGTTTGTTGTTATCAGCATATTGTAGTTATGTGTTAGCAGACATTTTTAAGAGGTAATATGTTGGTTTAATAAATTATATCCATGCTTTCCTTTGGTGAGCAGGAAAGTGTTTATTTTTCAGTGTTTTATACTGCGAAGTGATTATGGGAACCTGCTGTGATCGTGGCCATTCACTTAAATATAATCTCTTTGATCATGATTATCTGTAAAACAGATGCAATTTTTTTGAGTTTGTTTGGTTTTTTTACAGACATGTGATCAAAAGCCTATGAATAACATGGTCTGTCACTTCGGATATCATGTGAAATGGGGGTTATTTGAACTGCAGTGTGAATTTTATGGTGCATATATGTTCTCTGAGTCTAAGTGCAGGAGATAGGATTTTTAGCATCAATGCTTGTGATTATGAACTTTGAATATGTTTTCTGTGTATATTCTGCATTTTCGCTATCACTGAATGAATAAGCTTGTTGTAACTCACTGGAATGTCTCAGAAAGCACTGCCCAGCACATCCATGGGAGTACTCTTTTTAAACTAAATATATTTTAAATTTATTCTAAATATATTTTAGTGATTTTGTTTTAGATTAAAAGAACTGTAAAGCTTTTAACTTTTTACAGTATCCTCACTTTGGATGTTCATTGAAACCATTCTCTGTTTTTAAAAAGGGTCGTAATACACTATTTTACTTCAACCTGAGAAAGTAATATAAAGTAATTCCACCTTTTCTTAAAAAAAAACCAAGCAACCAAATCAAAAGGAGCTGTTAGTTTTACACGGTTGACTATTTCAGCATCAAATATTCCATTTGAATACTTTTTAAAATAGATTTAAGCAAAACTTTGTCAGTTCTGTATACAATTGCTTGAGAATTATTTTTGCTGCCATAAGCAGAAGAATCAAAGTATGTGAGGAGCTGAAACTTTAAACAACGGTATTGGTTAATATTCAGATGTTCATTAAAATTTCCACTGGGATTTTCAGTGGCCGTGTTACAGATTAAAAGTGACTAGAGATAATCTTATCAACTCTTCTTACTTTTTCTCAATTCTCAGTCATTTAAGACAGAAATGGTGGTGAGAGGTGCAAGTTAAAAAATACATTAACACCATTTGGGGATTGATAGTTTTCTGCTTTAGCTGTAATTGTTTCTAATGTTCCTTTTTTTCTGTTTTTCACCCACTGGTGATGTACTGCATGAGGTCTGTAATCACAAATTCCACCTTAAATTTTAGAGCAAGGTTAAATTGGGTGTTAAGATTTACAGACATCTATGCCACCAAAGGAAGATTTCTCCCCATGCCTGTCCCCCACCTCCCCTAATGTTTTAGAATTTCACCGTGTTTCCTCTAAGGGCTTTGGATCAAATTTTGGGTAGAGTTACTGGGTTTAAATAGCAGACCTCTAATAAGAACTATTGTTCACTGTCCTGCCAGCTGTTCTGTACCACAGTCTGGGCAATGGATCCTAGTCAGTAGATGTTATAAATCATGTTATTTGTCCTTTGCCAACTTTGCCCCTTCTCAAGAAAGAAGCTGCCAGTCTGAATCTTGAAAGACCCTCTGTGAAGGGCAGAAAGCTTATGGTAGCTTGAAAAAGGGCTTCTTTTTCTCTTGTAAAGGCGAGTGAGGGGATCAGCAAAAGAATCTATAAAGATACAGAGAGGGCAGAGCCACTGCTGAAGCAGGAGGCTTTCACCAGCTGCTGTTTGTTGTGAAGATGGCTCTTGGCTTATGTGTACGTATAAGAATGATGGATATGGAACTGGGATAAGTTCATCTCTTTTTAAATTATGATTAAACAAGCAATTTCAATCACAAATTATGTGTCACCCTGTCTATAATCTACCCATTCACTTTACAAAGTAAAGGAGGCAGCTGATTAAATTTAGCCGGCATGTTTTTTTGCCTGCTGTCTAGACAATTGGCTTGGTTCCCGTTCCTCTGGTCTTAGCTCTCTTTCTTGGTTGTAGGCCCACTAGGCCACTTAACCATTCCGCTGTCGTTCGAGCAGTGTGTTCCTGAGGCTGATAAAGAGCATGTGGGAATGGGCTTTTTCTCTTCTTGGGTCGTTAACAGAGAACCTGGTACCAGTGAATAAACACACACAGGATCTCTGCTAATGCTGAGTGAGTCCTGTTAGAGTGAAAATCATTCAGCTCTAAAATCAGCTCCCTTTCTACTTTGCTGCTCCTGGAATTTAGATGAGCCCTTTCACCTGACGTCACTGCAGAAGCAGTGTACAGATTCTGATGTGCTGTCCTTCCCACTGGAGTTTGTACATACATAAGAAGTCAGCAAAACAAAGAAAAAGACCCTGAAAATAAAACCTAAACCAAACACTGCCCCCCACCTCACCTGCAATCAACACCAAACCCAAACTACCAACAGCCCTGACTTTGAGCACCCATCTCCAGGTGCTTTGGATGTAATCACCCTCTGCATTTACAGACCCAAAAGGTATTGATCTTATTGGGGCGTATAGCAACAATATTCTTCCACTCTAAAATGCCTCAGAGCATCTGCTGTGCTGGGTTTGTAGTGTCCTGAGGAGTTACACTAATTCTGTTGTACAAATGGTTGTTATTTCTGGTGTATGATTTCAGGCTAGAACTGCAGACTGACCTATTTAGCCATGGGGTGAAGTGGCGTTCTGTTTTGAGTGAAGTTTGGGATATAAGTTGACAATTTAAAAACAAATTCACACAGAAAGTGCTTGAAAATTTAAACTGCTCTTATGTGCTCTCTTTTGTACATGGGGTCAGCCTTGTGGTTGGAGACAAATGGATGCAAAACAGTTGGGAATTGCCTCAAATCAGTGCATGCTGGTCAGTGCAGTGCTGAGCCCGAGGGGTGTCCAGGTGTCACAGTATCCAGCCAGGCTGGAGGGCAGGCAGAGATGCTGGAGCAGTTGGGAATTGTGCTGCTTAGTGCATTTTCCTAACACACCCCTACGTGTCCCTTCAGCCAGCCAGCAAACTGGACTTCCTGTGTAAGGTGGATACAAAATACACTGGAAATTGAATTTTCACAAGAGACATGATGATTCAGATGAAGTTGAGCTTTGTGTCCAGGCCATCCATAATCAAAAACCTAATTATTCTTCTAGAAACATAGGCATCCTAGTGGATATATTTTTAGCAGCTATATTGTTATCTTCCATTGTGGGTTTTTTCCTTATTTTTTTTTTTTCTTTTAGAACGCCACGTTAGTCCAATATGTTGTGTGGTCTTTGCTCTAGTAATGTCATGTGGTTTTTGATGTGACAGTGAGCAAGATGCATCTCTCATGCAAATACTTGTTTATCGGAGCATTCAAATAGGCAAGCTATCATTCATAATTTTAAAATTGCAGTGATTTGGTAAAGAATCTGTAGCAGCCAATGGTTTCATCCTTTCTGGGTCTATTTTCCTGATTGTCTGCATGGGCTGTGAAGTTTTTGGGGGGTTTTGTTCTGTTTTGCCTTTTTCTGTTTCCAGGATCAGCACAAGTTTGTGCAGATGCCATCTGTTTTGTATTTAAACTTACTGTACTTGCTGCATTTTCTTCTCTGATTTAGGGCAACCTGAAATGTCACAGCCATGAAACTTAACTCAGAAGTTGGGGTTTTTTCCCTTTTAACCCCCCATTGCTGATTCTCCTACTAATCCTGCTGGAAGAGCTGTATTTTCCCTAGCTCAGGCTGGTTTGCCATTTTGCCTCACCTGTTTTAAAGGGATCTCATACCACAGTTCCTCAGAAAACCATGTGCTTAAATTCTTGGTGATTTGATGGTCTTTTCTGTCTTTTTCCTTACAGTCACACACATTTCTAGTGTTTGGCCTCAAAAATGCTTTGCAGAAGTACTTTGCACCCTGCCAGAAAGTCTACCCTTTTGTCTTCAACCAACAGTTTAATTGTTTTTAATACATGTGTCATAGTTATTTTTTCTTTCTTCTCTTTAGAAGGAAAAAGTTAATATTTTTCAGGTGCACTTTGCACTTCTTACTCAAAGGAACTAGCCTCTACTCTGCCATTTTTTGGTTTCCAAGTTGGACACAAGCTTCCACAGAGGTAGTTCTTTGACTCTTGTTAATAAATACAAGGCATTGTGTGGCTTCTGGATATTTTCTGCAAATTATATAGGTTCAATTTTATATGATGGAAAGGAAACCCTGAATAGTTAGCTTCTAATTCCAAACAACGATTAATGCAGTAAGGAAGACAATATCCTCTTTAAAATCTATTTTTGTCTTTCCCTCCAATTTTGCTATACAGTTTCCAGACCTTCCCCCAGACTCATCCTGCCTGGCTTCCTGTTGAAAACGTGAGGAAACATTTGCACATATCCTCACAAAGAAGCTTTACTTTTTTGTTGCTTGTTGCACATCATTTTCATAGCATTATTTGCAGCTTAGACCCTCCCGAAAAGAAAAAAAAAAATTCAGTTTTGCTACAGCAAACGAGGTTTTTAAATTAATTGGTACTGTTTTGGCTTAGAAGCTAACACAGGCATACTTTTAGCGAGAATAATGTCTAAAAATGTGTATCTTGAGTTAGGAGGAAAAAAAAGAGGCTACTCTTGAACCGAATTTCATATTGTGTTGAGAGATTCCACATGTTGTTACTTCATACAAATGTTTTCTCCCAAGAAGGAGAACAAAGTAGGATATTCAAAAGAACATAACAATAAAACATATGGATTAAAAAAAAAATCTGTCATCCTAAATGAGCAATGTCATTCTTTAGCTTGCCTCCAGTGGGTCTGAGATGTTTGTAGGCTGTTAAAATATGAGTTCATTCTAGGACAAAGGAGGTTTTCTGTTTTTTACGTTTTCCTCTGTAAATCATGGGGGGGGTGGGAGAGAAAGAAGGGTGGAATTATGCTCTGGACGCTGCTGCCTTTGCATTTTTGGCATTATGCCTTCTTACTGTTTTATTGTCTATTTTGGCTGAACTTGAAGTTCCAACCATGCTCCCTGCCAAAAAGGAAAAAAAAAAAGAGTCAGGTCCTTTAAGGATACTGAAAAATGAAGCCAGTTTTTGAATCCGCCACGTCCTGTAAGCAAATAAAAATG
Organism: Edolisoma coerulescens; assembly: GCA_013397115.1. Classification (NCBI taxonomy): domain Eukaryota; kingdom Metazoa; phylum Chordata; class Aves; order Passeriformes; family Campephagidae; genus Edolisoma; species Edolisoma coerulescens. Next base: position 773,803 of record VWZW01006986.1, read on the forward strand.
AATCTCTATGGAGCTCAGACGTTACTTCCTGTTCTCCTTTGGATTCCAAGCAGGAATGGAGCACTTTTTCTCTGAATCCAAAAAAAAGGAGGGGGAGAATAGATGGCTTCAAAGCAGCACAGGAGAAATCTTCGAGAGGCTTCTATGTGGCTAACTTTTAAAAGATGTGTAAAATGTTTTACACCTTAAGTAATATATGTCTGTACTCGGAAAAATGTGCAGCAGCTTTCCCCCACCACTCCAATACTCATGTTTTGTAAGACAGTGGACATACTAAAAATATACATAATTTTCGTTGGATGTTTCCTTTTCTACTGGTTTTGTAACTTGCAAACTAAGCTTGCAAATGTTTCGGTCTTGATAGCATATACTGATTCCTTAAGGCATGTGAAAGTGATCGAGGAGATCCTACTTGTGGTTTCCCCAGGAGACCAAAATTAGAGGAGAAGCAGGGGGGTGAAGGAGGGAGAAGAATGCTTTTCCAGATAAGCTAATTGGGGTTTTGTTATGGTAATCTGTGCATTGTGATAACTCTATCAGTAAAGATCTCAGTTTTTAGGTGCTGCTACTTTCCCAACTTTTGAATGACTGGAGAACGTATTCTGACATAAAAGATAAACTGCTGGCACAAAGTAGACTTCTGGATTTTTGCCACTGTAAAATTAGGAGTAACTGTAACCCAAGCAGACTAGCCAAGCTTGAAATTCACTGTGGACAAATGTTCTTTGTGCATAATTCTAGAGGAAACTATTTTTGGTAGCGAATGAATATATGTAATCATTAACACATGACGGGGCCGCTGTAAAGGCATCAGGCTGAAGCATGAATGCTTCCAGCACCCAAGAGGTGCTGTTGTATTTTATTTAATAAACTGTCTGGAATGTTCTGTTATTTTGACTTTTTTGTTTTCTTATTTCTTAAGTTTACATTAATAAAGCAACTTTAAAATTATTTGTAGGAGAAAAGATTTCTTTTCCTCAAAAGAGGCAAAATGATGTAGCTCAAAAAAAGCCGGTTATGCTGTTGCAAGGAACAGGAAAGAACACAAAGAAGATTCTCCCAAGATCTCTGAACATACTTTTATGGGCAGTTTTTAGTGTGTATATTTATTTGTGTTTGTCTGAGAAAGGTAAATTATCTGAGAGCCACTGGATTTCTGGATATAAATAGAAGTTTCTACTGGTTTTGCAGAAAAGTAAGTCTTAGAGATCCCATTATGCTTCTTGCCAATGTTGACAGGGTTCATTTGATTTCTTTTCTCAGCATGCAGTGGGACACAGGAGAGCTGTCAGACCTGATCGCAGGAGTTTTCTGAAGGTAGCTTTTAGCATTGCCATGTGTTGCTGGGTTTGTGGCCTGAGTTTCAAGGAAGGTTGAGAAGTGAAAGGAAAGCCAGGAGTCACTGAGTCGATGCCCCAAAGGCTGCTAGATGGTGTGGACAGTGATCTGCTGTGCCCTATGCAGCCCAAGGCCGTCCCGACGTGTTGGGCAGTGCCAGAGTGCTACAGGGAGCCGACGTGCTCTCCTTTGCCTGTGCCATGGGCATTTGGGTAATGCCTTGCTTCTGTCCTGGTAAAGCATCTCGAGTGGCAGGTGATGCCCTGGGGAAGCCCTGGGGAAGCGTTTCTCAGAGGTGTGGGAAGGGTCCGGATATTGCCAACCTGACTTGGAACCACACGGGAAGGAGAGCATGGGCTAGAGAGTGACAATTGACTGGCTGAGGTCCCACGTTCCATGGAAGTCAGTGGGAATTTTATCTTACTGAAATGGATGATCTGCGTATCTTGATTGATGGCCTGGGTCTGTGTTCTCTTCTCTTTGACAGGGAATAAGGAAGTTGTTAACTTTCCAATGGATATGGACTTATTTTTCTACTCCCCCCCCTTTTTTTTTTAAGGCTGAACTCTGAAGGGTTATACAAACAGTAACTAGTGGGAATAAGATTTACTTCTAGGTGGAATATTACATACAAGCCTTACATCTGGAAACATTTACTGCATCAGACCCTATCTGGGATTGCAAGTCCACCAAGGAGCACAGCAGGAAACAAAGAAAATGGCACTAGTAGCTCAGATTTTTTTTTTTTTAATTAGTGGTTCTGAATTTCCTTCACGCAGGTTAGTATTTATGATTTTGCCTAAAATGCGTGTTTTGCCACATTAGGGTTGGTATAACAAAGTTTTAACCTATAATGTTCATTTTAGCCATTCCATTGTCTAAGACTTGTCTTTTATATTTAGAACCTTTTTGGCCAACGATTCCTGACTGCTTTCCTAAATGCATAAAACCAGAGTTTTAACATGTTTCACCTTCCATGCACCACAGAAATTTTGTGGTAGTTCTCTCTCACACTTTCGGACTACAGATTGCTGTGCTGTTGTATTAGACTTCAGACTTAGTTTTTGCATAGAAAAACTTTAATGGTATCCCAAACTTTTGCTTTAACTGGACTTCCTAAAGAGATGAGAATTATTCAGTTGTCCCATGTCTGTCTTTCATGACCCAGTTAATAACCTCTGACCTATTGCCAGGTTTGACAGAAGGGTGCCCAGTTAGATACTGCAGTTTTACACAAGGCCTTCTCTATAGGCTGTCCCAGGCCCTGTGCAGCCCTGGGGCATCAGAACTGCAGACAAATGTAATGGGTGGTGGTGGGAAGCACAGGGAAGGATTTGTGGAGTATCATATGGGGGAAAGAGGAGCTTGGTCTGTCCCTGATAAAACGAAATTGTCAGAGGACTGTCCACACTCAGCAAGTTTTTAAAAGAAATTTGCAAAATGAACTGTCTGAATAAAGGAAAGAACTTGCCTTATCTTTGTCATGGGTGAGCTCAGCTGTTTTTAAACACCAAAGAAATCTTTCTCATAGATGTTCTGTCTCCCCGGGAGGTTCTTCGATGTCTCTGAAGTGCTTCATTCGTGCTGCAGCCTTACTGTGCATTGGTCAGAGAAGTGCACCTGCAAACACAGGTAGAAATGGAGGTCTGCAGCTCAAGTGCCAATAGAGCTTTGGTGTCCGTAGCCTACACATCACTAAACTAAATTTCTGAGTGTGTTGTTCAAAGATAAAAGGCTCCAAACTAAAATAGGTTTGTGCCAAGTTCCATTCCAGTTCACATGCTTACAGCCAGGTTCCATACTCTGTATTGTTCAGGGGACAAATTTTATTGGAATTTCTTAAATTCATACCACCTCAGGTTTTGTAAGATTATTCTTGAGTAATATTAAGTAAAAAAAAAAAAAAGCAAATTCTGCTTTCTTGAAAATAAAGAATGCTCTGAACATTTAACTAAAATTATTTTTGTTTTATATGCTGCCACCCATCATCTATCTGATTTCACAGTTCTTTATATTAGAAAATATAGCAATCAATAGCAACAGTAGAACAATTCTGTTATAACCCTGCTATTAAACTCTCTCATCTCTTCCCCAAATTCCCTATTTTAACCCAAAGAATTAAAGTAATACTAGGAATGGCGGTCATTGCAGCTTCTTCAGGGCTGATGCAGTTGAATTGGAACAAGCCTTCCTTCAAAGGAGTGTAGATAGTTCTTGAACAAAAAAGGTACAGCTGGCACATCAGAAGGTGCCTCTGATATGGGCCCAGCCATCCATCTTCCCAGAGGCAGTACAGCCCTCCCCTAGGAGGGTTTACATTGTCCTGCTCTTGCCTCTGCTGAGGTGATTAAATCCTGTTTTGCAGAGACAGAGGTTGTCTCATTCTTAGTGCTGTTGTGGGGTGTTCAGTCTGGAGAGAATTTCAAAAAAATAAAAATTAGTGACCTAAAGATGAAGGAGAAAATTTTACAGGATCTAGGGACAGCCCTAACTCATTGCAGCAGATCCTGTGGAAAAAGGTCTTTTAGAAGTACCTGTTGGAAGAGCTGTGTGTTTTGTCCCTGCTGAGGATGGATGTTTGGTGGCAAGCTGAGAGAAAGCAAAGCATGTTTCTGAGTTTGGCCTTGAAAGCAGCTAATGATTTATGGCTTCAGCTATGTCTTACACCTTTCAACAGAGAGATCATATTTCTTATTGGTGTCACCAGTACAAACTCCCTGCTTTCCATGGAAGAGGTATAAACCACCCAGTGGAGCAGCAGCCAAACACCCTGCTCGTTTGTACTGCCGGCTCGGACTCGCGTCGGAAAAGATTAATTCTGTACTTAAAATAATCTGAATCTTACATGAAGTAAATGTGTGATGCAATCCAAGAAACAAGTGTTGCATAAGATCATGGGGCTTTGCTCAGATCTAACCGAGTGACTGGAATTCCAGACTTCACTGTTGCAGCCATCTGAATACTCAGCTATTCCTGCTTTCATCTCTTGGCTGTAAAGGGAACGCAGCAGTGGTGAAACCATGTGGGGGCATGGAGAATTCAGGCAGTGGATTTAGTAAGCATATTTTTTTCTGTATTTGAGCTGAGAGTGGACACATTGTGTTTCATATCCTTTCAATGATGGATGCTTTGTATAAACTAAAATGTTTTTTTTTCTATGATTTCTTGCATTTCAGATTTAATTTAAAGCCTGGTTGATACAGTTCTGCTGCTGCATACCTACTGGAACAGTAATGCAGGGATTCACTGGAATTTTTTTTGTGGTCAGACAGCAGGTTTGCTATGTTAGCTGTTCCACTAAGGAACAAATTGAAGGAAGGATATTTTGTTTATTTACGTGGAAGGAATTTCAGTTTAGGTTCTTACTCTGGAAGCAGTGTGTCTGTGTTGGCTGCCATTGACACAATGAACATTTGATTCCATTGTAAAGTCTTGAGTGTTCCTTGTTTTGCAGAATTATTAACATCATTAATAAGGTAATTATTGGAATCTGTTAATAATTATGTTCCTTATATTCAGTGCTAATGTATCTTATTGCCTAGGTGGGGACAGAGTAAAACAAGGAATCAATTTATTCAGGAGAGCTGCAGCTCTGAGTTAGAAGCTTTTTGTTGAAACAGTAAGTGGATATGTTCATGTGTGAAGGTTTTTAATGGCTGGGATTTTGTGTTATTACAGTTTAAGATCTTCAGTGAAACACTGGATGGTGCCTTTGGGAAGGGTGTTAGGGGTGATGTTCAGTATTCTGTTTCTCTTGTACCCAATTGGGAATGTGATACTTTTATAAATCAGGTTAACTACATCAAGAGGTTTGGAATTAACAATGATGTCATAGTTTCTAAAAAGTACTCAACTAGAAAAAATTACGCATAAATCCTTATCACAAATCCTACTTAATCCTTTTTGTATTGCTTGTTATAAACAGACACGTCTCACCATATACACAGATTATACATAATATATTATTGTGTGTATTCCCCTGCAGAGAAAGCTTGGTCCGTGGGCATTCAGTGTGGCCTTTGCCACAGGTATTTCTCATTACGACTAGGTGACCACGACATGAAGAATCAGCTGACATTTGCTTAAGTAAAAACAGAGAATTTGCTTTGATGTTTGTGACCATTTATATTAGTTTTCCAAATATGCCTATAAAATCACTATTCTGATGATGAAAACACTCAGGAACTGAAGAGTAATTCCACTTGTATTTGAGCTGGGCTGCGTTTTGCACAAAAGTTTTTGTCGGAAGAGTTTGAGATCGTTAAGTCTTCACTCATGTGTTAAATTGCTTTACTTCTTAATTGAAATTTGGCATAAAATCAAAAGAATAGAGAATATGGTGTATTGGAGGTGACCAGTCATCACAAACAGTATAAAAGCATAATCAAAACCAGTAGTTAACAAGACTCAAACCCCAGATACCCAAGATGAAACAAGGGAAAAGAGCTGTCAGTTTTCCTGTTTAGCAAACAAGATCTTTAGTAATTTTGGATTGATAAACCAAAATTGCCAACATATACTTTCAGTATTTTGCTTTCCAAAACCTACAAACCTAACGGCAGTCTTTTACCAAACCATGACTCTATTTGCAGGATGCCTTTCCTGCTAGCAACTGTCTAATTGACCTTTCTGAGCCAAGAGAGTTGTGAAGAACAGAGTTTCTTGTCTCTGCCTACATTCTGCAAATAGCTTGGAACCTTCCCATCTCAGTGTCACATTCTAAGTATTTACACTCTAAGGTTTCTTAGGGGAAAAACGACACAATAGTTACTATGAAATGGCTTCTTGGGGTTGTATATTTAATTTTATTTCCCTAAGTCATAATAGGTACTAACTCCTGATGTGCAATAGTCATGAAAAACAGGAAGAACTCAGTCCATGTAATATGGGTTTTGGGAGCTAACTTTTTCAGATTGTTTGTGTTTGTTTCAGAGTGTGAGCTGTACTCAAGTTTAAAACCAGGTGCAGTCTACAAGTTGTTTGGTTTATTTTATGCAGTAACAGTGCTGGAATCTGCTGGAAATCATTGCATATTTTGCAACTTAAAAAAAAAATTAAAATGTAAATTTTTTACTTTTGGAAAACTGGCCGAAGTACTCAATAACAGTCTGATTTACATTAATATTGGTCATGAATGTTTAATATTTCCAACACAAACACTTCTGTGCGTTGCGCTCAAACTAAATGACTGATATTACCTCATTTACTATCTCCTACATCCCTGGGTCCTGCCCAGTGCTTGGTGAGGTGATTGTGTATGACTTGTGTCTCATTTTCAGCTGAGACAGGAAGAAGATGCATTTTCACATGACCACTCAAAACTGTTGATACCGGCCCAAAGAAGCTGCACTACAGCTAGATCATCAATTTGATTTTCTCTCCTCCACTTTATACACAGAAATTGCTAAGGTAGAAATACTAATATTTGCTGCTAAGAACTGAGGAAAGCATTTATTTATTTTTTTGTCATTCTTTAGTTAAAAGCAGAGTCGTTCGCTGTAACCCTGCCAGTTTAAGATCAGAAGGCAGTATTTTGACAGATGCTCTTTTGTGTTTGCTGTGTCAGTAGCAGGTTTTCATGCCCCTCTTCTCCAAAAAAGCAGAAAATCAGCATGGAATTCCAGTGGCTAAATTGCTTTCTGTAGTTGCAGCCAAATGGTGCTTCACATTTTACTCAGTTGCAGTCATGTCAGTGTAAGTGCTGCCTTCCCCTATTCCCTGATATGTTATTTAATGATATTGAAAAGCTGTCCTTTCAAGATGCTTTTTTTTCAGTCGTGGCATGTTGCACACTGACAAAAGCAGAGTCAGTTGATCATTTAATGTTACTCTGAAATAAAAAAAATTCAGGTGAGAATTGTCCCAGTTTCCCTAAAAAAAAAAAAAAAAATCTTGCATGTGGGGCAACAAGCAGTATCAAGGCATATCTGTCATCCTGAATGAAAATTTGGCACAGGACCTCTGCCCACCTGATGTAATTTCCTGAATACCTTTTCTGCATCCTTTGCCATTTATTTTTCTTGTGTGTGTGTGTATTGAGATGCCTCTGTCTCTTTGCTTTACATGATCGTTCTCCAGGTGCCTGTGTTTCCTCTTTTGCCTTTCCATTGAATTTCTTGTTCCTTGTGCTCTCTGACTTTCCTCCTTGGAAGAGTCAGAGCAACTATATCAAGCACGTTGTTTTCTCTCATGATCCTACCATAATTCTGCTCTGTAATTCTCAATCTACTGCATAAATGAAGCTATTTTTTCCCACTGTAATGGTACAGAATCATAATACCTCTTTGCTAGGGATCTACTCAGTTTGCCACCTTTCCCTTTGCGTTTCTTGAAGGCAAATTTCTTTTCTTCTTCTAGAAGTACAAAGAGAGACTCATTTCTGAGAGAGAGACTCTTAGCAGGTATTTCTTAGCAGTCTTTAAGGCTCATTTCAGAGAGACTCTGTTAATAAAATCCTCATTTGAGAGACTTGTATGTAAAGGCAGGCTCTGTGCTTGTAGGCAAAGGCAGATTTTGTTTGAAAATTACAGAAATAACAGGCAAAGTGAATGCATGTAATCACTGCTGCAGTAAGGAAGTTATAAAGTCAGCTATAAAGCATAGGGCTTTGTATCCACGCATATCTGAATATGTGTGGAAACCAAAGGACTTAAAGAAGCAAAATTTGCTCTTCTGTCCCCCTGGCTTTTTTTTTTTTTTTCAAGAAGTGGACTTGCTAAGACTCATTGAAAGAGTTGGTAAATTGTGTATCACATCCTGAATTTACCATGATTGGAGCAATAAGGGGAGTTAATGGAGGTAGGTAGGTAGGAAAAGTGGAAAAGCTCTAATGGCTTTCAGATCCCATGTAACTTTTGGCTCGCTGAGAATATGAGTCTCTATGAAAACCTCCTGGAGAGGAGAGGGTGTCTGAATGGCTGTCTCTCTTCAAGCAGTGAAATGTCCCATTATGCTCTTTTGAATTACAGCAGTATCACAAAACACAAGCTCAACTTCTACGGTGGAAGGAATTCTTACTAAGATAAGTTAAAATCTTTGTCTAATCTGATGTCAGATTGTACTGACAGGTGCCCTCTCTGCAATAGATATGTGAGCACTCCAAGCATTCCAGCTCTCTATATGCTAGTACACTCTGTGCATCTCACTGGCCGTGTTTTTTTAACTGAACAACTATGTGGTTTTTAAAGCATGTTTGAGCTAATTGCCATCAAACTACATGTATAACAGTTACTATTTTCACTGCCTTAAATGCAGCTGAAAATTAAGATTCTCTATTGTGTTATTAAACTATGGGAAATTTGCTTCAGACAGTACAGTTTTCTCCCCTTTTGATAATTAGTACGTCTGTTGTTTCTCATGCTGCAGAGAGAGAAAGGTTTCATGTTTATGGTTGATGTCATCCCAGCTCAGGGCTGTCTGTGACAGGAGCCTTCTGTATAGCCTGCAGGTGGACTTCTGAGTTGTGTGCCCAAATCACTGAAGCTGTAGGAGCCACAGCTTCTTTGCCCTGGATGGGGCAAGTGTCAGAGCTCTGGGCAGCTGGAGCTGTTGGTCACGTTGAGCACGAGGTGAATGATGACACTGAATTTTTCCTCTTGGAGCTGCACGGGTACACCTGATAAATAGAACGATGCTGCATTTCCTTTGGTTAGCTGGCATGAGTTTAAGTGTGTTCTGTAACTCACAGTGTCTGAGCAAGGCTTGGGGAAACCATATCTGAGCTTTTGGAGAAGGTAGGTAATGGGGAGTTCAGCAGTCCGGGTTTTGTCGGAGGTTTGAGGTTAAACCACAATCAAGTCACTTTACTTTGTTGAACCTGTCCGTGGCTAAAGATGAAATCAAAGATGTACTGGATGTTGAGGTTTATGTACAGAGAGGAAGAAACTGTATGGTGTGTTTATTTTGTGATGATTTCTAAGCCTCATTAAAAAAAAAACCATTTTAATTGTGAAGCTAACTTCGTATTATTATCGGAACTAGTGGTTCTTATTTCGACTTCAATACATTCACTGTTTTTAGTAGCAATATTTGCAAAGAGCATATTTGTGCTCTTCCTGTTTGATATTTTGGGTCAGATTCAGGTCTAGAGTGGGCAGGTTCAGCACCACTAAATTGGTGTCTGTATGTGGCCTCCCCCCTTTAAATAGCTGTCACTCTTTCAATTTGGAATGGAGTCACTATTCCCCCCTTTATGTGTATGGAAGAATGGCACTGAAACAGCACTTAATGAGTCATACCTTGTAAATAGTAGTTGAAAAGCCTGTTGATGCTGTATTTTACCACTGCATCGGAAAGCCAGGGTTATTGTTTTGATCCCAAAGTCATTAACATGTCCAAACATGCTGCAGGGAGTTAACAACTCTTCCTAACCACACATAGACCAAACAGAGCAAAAGTGCATCTTTACAGCTAATTGGAGGTTAGCTGAGCTCTTTTCTACTTTGGGCTTTCCTGCTTAACGCCAGTGGCAAGATCTGCCATTCCCTTTGTTTCTTCTCCAGTGTTACTGCCCTCTGCTTGGGGATTCAGTTCTGCCCATGTCTGTCTGGCTTCCTTCGAGACCATCTTTCCATTATGTCTGTAAACTTCGAGTTCCCCTGCCAAAGAGGGCTGACAGACAGGTGTGCATCTGTTGCAGGTGGGTTTTGATACAAGAGAAATCTAGAGTAATAGCAGGAATCTGTGCAAATTGTCATGAGGAATTGCTGCTGTAACTAGGTTTTTAATCTGGGTTTGTTTAGACCATCCCCATATACCTGGGTGGGTATTTCTTAGCAGTCTTTAAGACTCATAAAAACATGTGATGAAAAGTAAAGAAAACAAGCAAACACTGGTATATGATTCTTTGTCCTGGTAGTTAATATGAAATGAAAGCAAATGTGTGGGATGAGTTATTTTATAATGGAAAAAGGTGGGGCTTTTTCTGTAGATATTATGTTGATTAATGACATAATTCTGAATTTTTTAGATAAGATGCAAACACTTGTCACAAAATTTATGTACAGAGACTTGTAGCAAAGAGTGTGGAAGAAACTTTTATTTCCTTAGCTGCAGCATCACAATGTTGGAGTCTGGGGAAGGAAGGGGAAGAGATTGGCAGAACATCTTTAAGACTTACGGAAAAAGAAGAATAAAAATATTTTAGTAGTTTGATTCTCTGCACACTGAAAAACAATCCCATTCCATGTCCTGATTTTTGTAGAACGTATTTCTGTCACTTCCATACTAAGCCTGTTACACTTTTGGAATCTCTGCTTCTGTCTACAGTAGGTCCTGGAAATGACTATTTCCAGCTGTTGCTTCTCATTGAGGTATTTGTTGGCTTGTTGCAGCTGGTCACTGTGTGGGTTTGGGTTTTTTGTTTTGGGTTGAGTTTGATTTTTTTTTTTTTCCCCCCATCCTCTCGCTGTATATTTATGCAGTTTTGCAGCGTGTCTGGCAGACAGATTTTGGATCCATGCTTTCTTTTGTCCTCAACAGACAATATTTTTCCATGTGTGAAAGAACACTTCTGGTACTTCAGATGCATTTATATAATTTGGTGCAGCCTTCTTGCATATACAGCAAAGATTCCTGATTTCAAAGTTTGTCCTTAATCAAAGTCTGGCATGGCAGAATTTCTGGTTTCTCAAAGGTTTTTGGGTGTGTTGTCATGATCTTGCAGAGCCACAGTCAGAATCTTACCTGGCAAGGTATTTTCTAAGCCTTCATTAGGAATGGTATTAGTAACCACAGAATGGAGGTGCAGATGTCTGTAGAGCATGTTTGTGCTTCCCATCAGTGGTACATGAAATGATGTTTGCCAGCTGGCCCTGGGAAGAGTGCTGATTTGCAGTATCAATAGAGTCCCAGCCCTTCACTCTGTTCCTGTGTATTGTCCGTGTCTGTACTAATGTATTCATCTTCTCCTTTTTGTCCTGTGTTTGAGTGGCCAAAGGTGCCACATAAAGTCTCAAACCCAGATCATCTTTCATGTAGGTTTGCAGTCACATTTTTGAGAAATGCGGTTCCATTTCAGAACCCCTTTCACAGCGACTCTACCAATGAAACGTAGTGCAGCTTTGGCCCATTTGGAAGGGAGAAGTGCAGCATGAAAATAAACCTATGTACAGGCTTGGCTTACTGTTATGTTTATGTTAATGAACTTGATTGAACTGGATTGATCTCAAGGGCACAGATTTTATTGTGCCAATTTGGCAGAGTGCTTTTTCTGGTGGACTTCACGTAAGACTCACCACTGTGATATTTTTAATGTTTCAATTTTTAGTCTTTAAATTACTCTGTATCTGTTTGTGGCCTGCATTCCACATTAAGGAAGAATCCTACAGAATAGTCAAAAACCTCTCATGTGAGAGTATTTCTTTTCATCACTGTTAGAAGTAATTATTATAGTTGGCTACTTTAGGCCTTATCTAAAATCAATGTAAGTTTTCTAGAGAAACACAATGTTTCTCTGCCTTGTGTTTTAAGCTGGAATGAGTTTTGTTTGGTTTTATTTTTTAATAGTTCAGTCAATGGAATTCCTCTTCCGTAAATTTTCTGTTGATTTTTCTTTTACTATGCATCATCTTATTGTCATGAATTGCAGTAGAAGTTCCTAACTTAAAATAACTACATGTGGAGAAGTACCAGGAGAAAATACTGCTGTTCATGTGCAGTCTTTTGTGGGGAGGAGTTGGGAATAGGATTTAATGTGGAAGTGCTTTGGGTTTGGTAAATATGTTAAGATCCCCTAATAAAAAGACAAGTTTTCAGGAAACCCAGGTCCCTGAGACCCAAGGAGAAGTATGAAGCAACAAAGACTCACTCTTGGTGGAGGAGGATCAGGTTAGGGAACACTTGAACAAACTGGACATCTGTAAGTCCATGGGGCCCAAGGGATCGCATCCGTGAGTTCTGTGGGAGCAGGCTGGTGTCATTGCAAGGCAGCTCTTGATTCTCTCTAAAAGGTTCTCGTATTCAGGGTAGGTTTCTGAAGACTGTGCTAAAGCAGATGTCTTCAAGAAGGTGAACTGTGGGCTGTTCAGCCTCACCTCAGGAGGTGAGATACTGGAACAACTAATCCTGGAAACAATTTCCAGGAGTGTAAAGGACAGGAAGACTATTAGAAGTTTTCATCCTGGTTTTATGAAGAGGAAATCATGCTTAACCAATCTGATAGCTTTCTATAATGAGGTGACTAGTTTGGTGGATGAGAGCAGTACATTCTGTAAGCACTGTTTGGCTTCAGTAAGGCTTTCAACTCTACCCCTAATAAACAAGCCAAGGAAGTAAGGGTAGGATAAATGGACAGTGAGGGGGATAGAAAATGGCTGGGCTCTGACAGTTGTGATAAGTGGCAGAAGTCCACCTGGAGACAAGTCGCTAGTGCGGCGCCTCAGGGATCTGTACTGTGGCCAACACCAATTAACATCTTAATTAATGACCTGGATGGTGGGACAGTGCACACCCTCATCAAGGTCGTAAATGATACAAAGCTGTGAGGAGTGGCTGGTGTGCCGGGTGCTTGTGCCACCACCCAGAGGGACCTGGACATGCTAGAGAAATGGCAGAGAAGAACCTCTCTGTGTCTCTCTGTGAGGGGAAATAAAAAATCCTGTACCTGGGGAGGAGCAGTCCCATGCACCAGTATGTGCTTGAAAGCAGCTCTGCAGAGAAGGACCTTGCGATTCTGATGGTCACCCAGCTGATCATGAGTCAGGAACACACAGTTGCAGTAGGAAGGCCAAAGCGACTTGAACTGCACTAGGAAGAGCATGGACAGCAGGTTGAGCCCTGGCAAGAGCACATCTAGGGTGCTGGGTCCTGTCCTGGGGTTTCAAGTACACGAGAAGCTTGGACATACTGGCATGAATCCAGTGAGGAGCCATGAAAATGACTAAGGCACTGGAGTATCTTTCCTCTGGAGAGAGATTGAGACTTGGGACTCTTCAGCCTAGAGAAGCTTTGGAGTTCAGGGGGCTCTGTTCTTATCAAAGTATATAAATACCAGAGGTGTTTATTCAGGAGATGAAGATGAGGAAGCCAGGCTCTTCCTGGTAGTGTACTTCTTCGTGATAGTGCCCAGTGACACGAAAGAAGCACAAAATAAAATGCATGAAATTCCATCTAAACACAAGAAAAAGAAGGTTTTTCTTGCAAGGGCACTCAAAACCAAAGCAGGCTGCCCAGAGAGGTTGTGGAGAGAGTCAAGGCAAGACTTGACATGGTTGTGGGTAGCCGGGCCTAAGTGACCCTGCTTAAGTAGGGGATCTCAAAAGGTCCCTTCCAACTCAAAGATTCTGTGATATGCTCTTAGAAAGAAAACAGTAACTCCTGAATTGGTCTTTGTTTTGCACTTCTCTTACAATACACACAGAGAGTGTGACTTGACATCTGCTTGATAGCGTTGTTCTGCAATTTAGATTGCCTTTGCCTTTCTCTGGTATTGCAGCACTCTTGGTCAGAATTTTTATGTCACCTTCTAAAGCCCTTGGTACTTGCACTATTTTTCCAAGTATTTTTAACCAAGGCACTGACTGAGTCCAAATTTTGAGTTCAGGAATTGCAGAAAAGCTGCATAAAATGTGATCTTACCAAAGACATAATTCTGTGGTATTTCAGTGACTTAGAAGCAGTCAATCATGCTCCTAACAGGTAGTCAGGTACATGAGTTGAAATAGATTTCTTGGCAAGCTTGACAAGACATCTTTTTCTGGGGAAGGTAATGTCATCTTTGGTGTGTGGAGAATATGTTATATTTCTTAGGGAGAAATAAATGCCTTCAGAATAAAAGGCTGATTTGCTTTCCTTGGTCAGAGCTGTGAGCTGTAAGAAGGCACATTCATTAATTTCCTTTTCTTTTCCTGCACTTATGATAAGCTTAGCATAGTCCCACTGCTGTATGCTTTCCTATTAGAGGTGTGAAAGAAAACAAAGCAAGAAGGTGAATTTGGTATTTTTGCATTTCTCCTATCATCAAGAGTAGTGTTTTCTGGTTTAGTTAATGAATTATGCATCAATTTTGCTCTTTAGCAAAAGGTCACTTTGATCTCAGAACTGTGCCAAGTGGCTTTAAGGAGGTGTTAAATAGGAATGATAAATAAAGCAATTTAAAGTACATAAAGTACATTTGGGTCAAAATTTCTCATCACAGATATCTATCATTTCACTACCTATGCAGCCTTGTAAGTGAAATCCACTGGGAACACATTCCTGGCTAACCTAAACAAATCTGCTTTCTCTTAGCAGCATTTTGGTAACAGATGTAGTCCAGAGACTGAACTTTGCAGATTGTATATTGGAATTGAGATGTTTCAGCGTAATTCAATAAATTTTAACAACAGTTAACTAATTGCACAAAAAACATACCCCCAAATTGTGAGGAAATAAAGTTACTATTTATGGTTCTACATTTTTGTCATTTTCGACCACGAGCATCTTGGCATTGTTCAGATTTTGAAAGGGAAGGTGATGCATTTGACTTTACTTTTGTTTTTTCTGAAATCCGGTTCTTTTAAATCTTGCTGTAGATGGTTAGAAAAAAGGCAGTACATGTATTTGAAGACAAATTTTTGTCAAATAGACTCAGGTGATAACTCTATTTTTTCATGACAGCAGCATTTGAATAAACATTAAACAAACAGGTTGAAAATTCATGTTAACATTGCTCTAGGGTGATGTAAATTATATATCCATCACTTAAGCACTTAGCCTTTTCTCATTGACCTTGATAGCAATTACAGAGACCGTATTTCTCTATAGCAATCTGAAGTCTGAACAATTTATCCACTATATGAGAGGCGAGGAGGCAAGACTCCTACACGCACACAACTGCGAGTTTTTAGAGCAAAACTTTCTGTGGCCATTGCAAATAAAAACAGTTTTCATTTATACTGAGCTCTTCCAAGTCTTGTGAAAGAAAATGCCAAAGCTGAGTTTGTACTTTTTTGTTTTGTCTTTTAACACCATGAACGTGAATCCTATTGAAGGCTCATAGTTTTACTTTGTAGAGATTAGAGAGGCTTGGGGTTCGGGTTTTTTGGTTTTTTTTTAAAGTTAGCATGTAAGAATAACTGTATTCTGTTGTGTGTCACATGGGAAAGGGGAAACAGGTCTGCAGGTCACTGGTCTGGCTGGGCAGTGGGTTGAGTATTCCTACAACAGGGAATGTGTACCCAGCCACCCTGGGTATTTGATGGCTGCTTTTGGGCAAGTATGGGGGTAGCTCATGTGGATGCTGAAACCTGGGTTGCAGGAAGATTTTCCAGCTTTCTGCCTCTGTCTGTGAGAAAGTCTTTGCTTTCTCACAGACACTGGCTGAAAACAGTTAGAAGTTTCTGTAAACTAATCCCTTTATCTTGCAGGTTGTTTTGCAGTATTGTTATAGTTCTAATTAGAAAATATTTAGAAATGGGTGTCTTAGAATTTGGCCAATCCCCTCAAGGGCTGGATGGCCAAAGGACCAATTACCTTATGCCGTTTAACACACTTTTGTGAACTAACATATAAAAGCCTTTGGAAAATTATTAAAGTGCTTCCTTCTATCCCTGAGCCTTGGACTCTGCGTCATTTTCTCTACCCGTTTCTCGGTGCCACAGAGACAAGCTCAGGAAATGTTTCCTTCATGTGGGATCATTCATGGTTAGATACTGTAAAGCAAAGGCAGGACCATCCAGGTTTCTGTGTTTTCACTATGTATCCAGTTTGTGTTGTTGATCATGCTTTTTTATATACAGATGGCTTTAACATAATAAACTGATACCAGTGCCTCAAACTCAGTAATTAAACAGGCCACGTAAATTGCCTTTTATTAAGCTAGACACTATCTTGCAGTACTGTGTTTTCAATAATATTGATTCTCTCCTTTTCTGTTGTCCTTTCACTTTTCTCTATAACATGTTTGAAGTAACTTCCGTTGTTATGTTTTTCACACTAAAAATGTAATGTGAGGAGATGGTGACAATTTTTACAGAGGATTCTTGAAACTCATTTTTGTGGAAGTATAGTGATGGATTGTTTTGAGTGTCAGAGCAAGACTTCTCTTTACATCAGGCAAAACCAAGTAGAATTCAATTTCTCCTTTATCTGTTATAATCAGAGCTACCCAGTGCAGTTTTCATGGCAGCAAGTTGAACCAGTAGTGGTTTTTTACAGTGTGGTATGTCTTCATTGTAGAAGTGGAAACTCAAAATGCATGAAAAGGACTTCCCTCCCTTTCTTTAGGGGCCTTTGTGCAGTTTATTCTTGAGAAATGTCCAGGCTTTTCCTTCCAAATGGTTTCCAATCTGTAGGCACTTCTCTCACAGACCCTCAGGAGATTTTTGAATATTCTAGCAAAAGGGTTTTAGGTAGTATTGAGTATCTTTCTCCAGCCCTTTTTTATAGGTCAGGATTTTTCCTATAATTTGTTTCAACAGTTCGTTTACACTTTATTTTTTGGTAAAAGCACAAATAAGAGAAATGAGAAGTGAGCTGGGCCTTTTTATCCTGGAGAAGAAACAAACGAGAGGGGATCTTATGAATGCATAAAAGTATCTGAAGGGTGGGTGTCAAGAGGATGGGACCAGATTCTCTTCAGTGGTGCCCAGACAGGACAAGGGGCAGTGGGCATATAAACTGAAACTCGAGATGTTGCATCGGAATATGAGCTGCCAACTCCCTCAAGGTTTTTCATTCAGATTTATGCTGCTTGTGTAGCACGAGCAACCTAGAATGGATTTCTGGTGATAACCCTGGAGCCAATCTAGTTCCATCAGCCTTCTCATGGTTTATTCATGATGTATAGATGTCTTCGTTTGTATCACATGGTTATCAGAAGGGGGTTTTTGCCTTTACAAAGTGGTTTTGCTTGACAGATTAAACTGTAATAGCTATTAACTTTAGGATTTTGTTTTGTGTTGACCTGCCTAGGAAATAACATTCTATTTTCTTTAATTAAATAGAAGTGAAATGTAAGCTAGCGCTTCCTAATTAAGTTTGTGCTGGAGAATGACTGCAAGTGGCAATGAGAGATTCTTAGAGACTTTCAGGAGGGTAAAAATGTTTTCCACCTCTCCTGTTCTGTGTGGTATAGTATCCAAAAGAGAGGAATTCGTCTGCTGCATTTTAGTGGTTTACACTGAAAAGAACTCATTATCCTGCAAATATTTCACTAGTTTGTGCAAAGTTAATACAGGGCATGTATTTTTTATGACTTATAATAGTACAAATATTTACAGAGGGTTTCATTCAGATGTAGTATCATTTTAGTATTAACTGTTAAGTTCTTCATAAGATCAATATTTAAGAATTGGATTTAGATATTTAATTTTACAAGATACATAGCTTTACCAAATATAAAAATATTCCTTCAGTATATATTTTTCACCTCTAAATGGACTACAAGTTCATTGTCCCTTGGAAGATAAAGTAACATCTTGATTTGGGCTCACAGTACTTTTCACAGGGGAGACCTAAGTGCTTTTTGCCAATTTAAGTGTCTTCTGTAATCAAAATATTTTGGTTTAGAGCTTGAATTCAGTAAAATAAAAAAAAACTGTGAGCAAATACAGCAATCTTAAGTGTTCACCCCATAAATTTAATTTGAGTAGTCTTCCATTTTTTAAATTTAATATTATTTAAATATTGGTTGCATATTGTTTAAATTTCTGGGAGTTTGGGGCCCAGTTTAAACAGTGACCAGTATGTTCAGCAGCAGAGGAAGGAAGGTGTCTATAGCAAATTGGTTCTGTGGCTGTCATGGGCAGATTGTCCAGGCCCCAGACGTTGCTTTTCGTTCCACTCTGTTATCTGAGAACAACTCTGACTTCGGGTCTGAAGGTTTGTCGCCACAGATAAATTTTGTGGCAATAGCTTTTCATCTCCTAGGTCAGGATTAAATTATAATACATATTATAATACATACCAGGCTGTTTGAAGTTCTGAGTTTTTATATTTAGCACTGCTTTTCTTTTTAAATAACTACTTTCAACGTATCTTTATTTTAAAATACCTTAAACTTTGTATAATTTGTTCTAATCTTTGGAGAGACTTACGATTTTGTGCAACAACTGCTCATTAAATATTTAATCTCACTTGATAATGCATAACAAGAAGTTATTTTTAGTTTAAATATTCATAAAACTTCAAATGCCAAAATTATTATTGCTTTGCAAGCATATTTTGCTTGTCTTATTTGTATGGGATTATTTTCCCTTCCATAACAGATGGGTATATTGGCTAGAAATTCTTTATCAAGTATTATACAAAAATTCATGGCAACATACAGTGCCAGGGTGATAGATAGTGTTTGGCAGGATGCCTCAGTCACACGTAGGCTTCATTCTTGTTCCCAGCTCTCACTGTTCCGCTGGACAAGCCCAGGTGAGGTCTGCGTGCTCTTGCCTTTCCTGCCGTGGAACGGATTGTGACAAAGGGCCCTTAGGGACAGGTGATTGTAGGGTGACAGGGAAAAGGCCTTTTTGTGTTCAAACCTTGCCAGTGTGGACGCTGATGGCAGTTTTTGCCGTTTGCTTGTGTTTCGTGGGCCCTGAATTAGGACTGGTCAGGGCCATGCGAACGCCAGGAAGCTGTGCCCGGGTTTCACGTGACGGCAGGTATGTTCCGTATCCCACACACCTGTCTCAGAGCCTCTTGTCCCCTTAGAGCACTGGCGGTGTGACACCACCATTTCTGCCAGAAAGGTGTGTCCGAGCCCTTGCTGGACGTGGCAGTCCTGGAGCAGTGTCACCCAGAGCTTGTGCCTAACCTGGGACTGAAGGGCCTGTCCAAGAGCTGATGTGTAGCCCTGCTTCTATGCAGAATATTCTTGCTATAATGTTACAATTTGGCTTTGAAAAGATTTAATTATTTAGAAAGCTAGATGAGAATCTACATTTTTTTAAAAAGTAATCTATTACAATTCAATTCAATGGATACAGGAAATAAAAAGGAGAGAAAGGTGCCTCAAACACTTGTTTTATTTGTAGAGAAAAAGGGCTCTGCAAGTTCAAGCAGATACAGATTTGAGCTAGCTGGAGGAATTGGCTAACATTCACACACATGCCTACAGACTTTTTCATTGCATTATTTTCTTCTTTTGCCATGAAATTCATGTCTTGTTGTGCCTTTTCTCTAATTATGCATCAGCTTTTGGTGGAGTGGCAATGAAGTATTATCTCTTTTTTCTTCTTTTTTTTTAATGCCTCATTTAACAAAACTGTTTCTCATGCAGTGTATTATAAAATTTAATGTAATATAAAATTTGTGTCTTTCCTGTGGTTCATTTCCCTTGTAAAGAAGACATAAAACATCTTTTTCACAAACTAAATTTTTCTCAGAACTTTT
This sequence comes from Edolisoma coerulescens, assembly GCA_013397115.1. NCBI lineage: Eukaryota > Metazoa > Chordata > Aves > Passeriformes > Campephagidae > Edolisoma > Edolisoma coerulescens. The sequence goes on from VWZW01006986.1 coordinate 793,447, forward strand.
ATAGTCGTGTTCCTCTCCCAGTTGACTTTTTTTTCCATGACTTTTTTTCCCTTTCTAAAATTATATGCCTGAACAACAAACCAACAAATTTGATTATTATCCTAGAATATGTGCAGAGGTTGTTTTTCAGACTCATATACCTTTTTGTTCTTCATTTTTAAACCAGACGAAGAAGATAAAATATTTTAATGTTAAACCAGAATAAAGCATACATAAATAAATTTTGTCAAAAAAAAAACTTGGTCAGTGCTTCATAATCCTAGAGCTCTGTAAAGAGCAATATTAATCAAAATATATTTTCTGTATTTTTTAATGTAAGATTTTTTGCTAAAGGCTGGGTCTGGTGATCAGCAAGTCAGATTTTGGAATCTGGCCACCTCAAATGCCTCTGGCTAGCTGTAGGCTTTCAGTGTGTCCTTGCAGTCATGTAGGGGAATTAGGGGAGTGATGAACTGCCATAGCAATAGCAAGCCTCAGGTTCCTGTTGCATGGTTTTAGCCCTCTGAGAGTTTGGTGCCTCCCCAGGCCATCCTAAAGCAGGTGCTCTCCATAGGCAGAATGAGGTTGCCTTTGGAATGGCTGGCTACAGAAAGAGGTGGAATGATTGGCTTGGCGTAGGTGCCTAAGTATGAAGGAGAATTTATATGCTCAGCTTTTGGCTGATCCACATAATGAATCCTACTTTGATAATTTCTAGGTTCAGGCTCTCAGTTATGCTTCCACTTGGTTGTTTTAATAAGATGTAAATCTCAGTAAAATTGCTTGTACTTACATCATATAATCCAAAACCAATATTCTCTCCTATTTTTTCCTCTGTATTCTCCTATTTTTCCTGGTTTATCCTTAGTTATTTTCCCCAGCTGAAAGAATAGCAGCAATGCAAAATGCAGATTTTGCTCGTACTTGAAATCTACATATGTATGCTTATAAGATCAAGTAAATGTTTGGACATGTTTCACGCTTCAAGAGTGCCCGGTTTCCGTGGTGATGGAATTCATATTGGTTGTATATCCAGCTCAATGGCATGTATTCAGCCTTGAAGTGTAGACATCCCTTTTGTTTTCCAAACCGTACTGCCATCCATGACTGATTTTGGAGTTACATCCATACTGTGGTGTGGCATTTGCACTGGCCATCACTGGCTGGTAGGAAGGGTTCCTGGAAGTGGTCAGGTGGTCATAGACTGACTCTCTTGTCGTGGATATCGTGCTGTTCTTACCCTGGGAGAAGACCAAAGCCGTTTCCAAAAGCAGGATGAGTGTTGTCTTGATGCGTAAGTGATCCCATGGATAATGAGGTTGATGGTAATGGTTCCTACTGAATTGAGTAACTCGGGGAGCGCTGTGACCCCCGAGGTCACAGGGTTCAGGCTGTTTGGGATTCCAGCTCAGTAGCCAGGATATTGACAAGCGTTTAAAATACACCACACACCTGTTTGCCCTTGCCTGATTTTCATGGTGTATTTCTGGAAGAGTTACAGTAACATCAAGAACTGTGAGAAGATGACAAGATGGTTGAAATTTCCAGCTAGCCTTCTCTTTCTCTGTTTTCTTTTGGACTCATGCAATTGCTTGCATTGAGGTTAGCTGTTTTAAAGTACTTACAGGAACAGGTTTTCCTGTAAGTCTTTTGTGGTGCCTCTAAATGTCAGTAACTCAACTGCTTAGCATTGAATGACCAACATATACAGACATTCCCAGGCTAGCTAACTAGAACACAGAAATGGATTAGCTCTTGTGACTGCAGAACAAATAATGTAACAACCACACACTATTAATCACACATTTCAGCACAAGAAATTTGAAGAGATGTAGCTACTGGATTGCAAGACTAGTTGTTGGCCTAAACATATCAGGAGTGTTGACACCTAGAGACCAGCGAAGTGGTAGATTGAAGATGACCTGGTTTTTCTCAGTCTCAGGTCATTTTCTCAGCCACATGCACTTTACTGGGCTGTTTGTAGGTTCTGCCTTTCTAGGACAGGTGCTGGTTTTCATTTGATTGGCTGTTAGCAAGTCAAAAGAAAGACATGGTAAAGCCTTTTTGAAGCTGTTGATGGAATATGATTATAAGCTGTGATGTTGATCCTTTGACTTGTTGAGGGATTCTCTCTCCTATCTACTCTGTCATAGTGGCAGGCTCAAAGAACCTCAAGAATTCTTTTGCAGTCAATGAGAAAATATTAAAAAGTTAATAGTAGAGGGAATAGAGTGTTAATCTAAGAAGGAAAGCTGTAAACTTACCCTGTTTTTCCTTTGCTTTTTCAGAAGTCTTTTCCAGTGTTTTTTGCCAGTGCGTTCCCTTGCTTCCTCCCCTGTCCTCACTCTCGCATAACCTTCCCCTTCCTGAGGAGCTTTGTATTTTCTTTTTCAGAACATTCAGAGTAATTTCCTTGTCTCATTCCTGTCTCTTTGCTTACGTTCTTTTCTTGCTCCGGAGACCTTTAAACTAATTCTCTTATCAAAATTAGCTCCCTATTTTTTTTTTCCATTTCAGATGAACTCCAAGCCATTCATTGTGTCCATCAGCTGAAACCCACAGGCATATGCTCACCCACAGCCAGTGGTGGAGGGAGTTAGCAAAGTGCAAAAGCTGCAGCTTCTTTGTTAGAGGAGGAGTATGAGAAAGGCCTCCTTCATGTTCTTTGTTCACTCAGGTGCTGCAGACTTCATATTTTGGCATCTTATTATCTCACCTGTGAAAAAGTTACCATGGACTGTTACCTTGATAGGCTAGATAGACACGTGGAAAAGAATTCAGCAATTACCAAACTGCTGTACCCTGACAGAGACCTGAGTGAATACAAGAAAAGAATTTTCCTAGGTAAATAATAGAGATCTGTGACTCTTCTCTCAGAATATGTATTGCATAAACTCCTCTGATATTCAACCAGTAAAAAAGGGCAACATGTGTGATAACATCTTCCCAGCTGTTGTCCTGCAAAGCATATCAGAAAGTAAGCCTTATACCAGACTAACTCCTGGAAAAGCAGGAGCTGATTTAAAATAAAAATCTAAGGGGCTAGGTGTAATGGCAGAAGATCCATTAGAATCTGCTGTAGCATACATTTATAAATTTAATGTGGATGAAATGGCAGACTCAGAGGGAAGTCACATATCGTAGGATGCATATTCTTGTCATTAAGACTATACCTGCATTAAAATAGTAGATGGCAAAACCAAAGGGTATGTTCATTATTCCTATCTTGCCATATAATGTCAAAACTTCCTAAAGGGTCTGCCTCAACCTAAGCATAAAGGAGATAAGTGACACCAGCACTGGTTCCTTTACCCTTCAATGTAGTCTTTTGAATGACCACATATTTTAGCCAAGGGTTCTTACTTTCAGGTCACTTATTTTGTGCTATTCTGAAAGCATTGTCCCTGGTGCTTAGGGACTTCCAGCTAATTGCATTTTTTGCCACCTGTATTTGGCTGTAACCTTTGATATAACTCTGTGTGATTTACCTCCAGACATGGTACACCTTCGTAGCAGTGCCTCCCGTCACTGCAGAGGAAATGTCTTATTGTAGCCAGTTAATTATGGTTTATGTCCATTTTTGCCTGCTTTTAAAGTTTGTTCTGCACTAACTGAATGACTTCCATTAGCATTTTTGAGAGTTTGGTTAAAGTAAGTTTCTTATCTGGGGCTTTAGAAAGAAGCTTCCAAGAGCTGCATTTTGATCATTCTAGGAAAGTAAGGAGAAGAAAAGTTCAGTAGGGCTTCATACAGCATTACAGGTTCATGAGGTCTGAGGAGAAGAGTCCTTGTCAAAGAGTGCTTATCATAGGGAGAGACTGACTGTTTCCATTTTTGTTGTAATCTCTCTAAAAGAAGAAATTGCACCTAGATCCTGTGGACTGTGTGACTCTTGTGAGTCCATTAGTATAAAGTTCACAGTGAGCAAAGAAATGAAACGAATGGGAATTTTCAAAAGACAAAATGAGGTTACTGGTACCTCGGAGTGAATACCTGTTAACGGTGCTGTCTTCAGTGAAGAGAACATGTTGTGTGCATTAGCCTTCATAACTCTGCTATTTCATGCTCTGATGAGTTTTCATCTTACATGAACACTCCCACCAACTGAGAGAAAGGTGAACTCTGGAAAAGTGGTGGGAAGGGACCACAGTGCTAATCTGCACCAGAGGTCTGGGTTTTTTCAGTAGGATTCCTCTGAGTGCTGGGCCCAGGTTGATGCCACCACAGTAGAAGCTGCAGGCTCTCTCCTATTCCTAATCATCCATGTTTCACATATGGTTTTAGGGAATGCTAAGGGTGCATGACATTGTAGTCACATGTTATCTACATTTAATTGCAGGGAAGAGCTGGCTGAAAGCCAGTTGCATGAGTCTTAGTCTCAGTGGAGAAGGTGTGACTATTTTATACCTCAAAGTAGAATTTCAATTCTCTTCATCAGATCTGCTATCTGATCTTTCTGGCTGCCATTAGTTACTCACAGTTCTTCTTCTGGGGAAACTGCACTTTATGGTGTATATGTTTGAAGAAAGCATGTTTGACATGAAATATCTTGTACAGCAGCAGGGGAAGGAGGGTATTACATAATATAATACTTGCATGAATAATATTACTTAATAATTAATTTCTCCTATTAGTAAATAAAGCACAGTTTTAAGAGCATGAGGCTCTTTTTGTTAGAGCTCATCGTCATTCTTAACATCCTGCAATATTTGTGTGCTTTGTCTGTCCAGGTCAGAGCTGGTTTTATAGGTTGCTGGAAAAGAAACCAGAACTACCTCTTTTTGGCACTGACTTTTAACTCTTGAAGAAGTGTCACGTATTTTGCCAAGTTCCTCCTTCCTGCTTACTTGTCCAGACAGAATGTGACTGAATGAAACCACCATAGCTGTAGAGAAAAACATTCTGATGACTAAATTAGTGCATGGTATTCTTAAATAACTACCAAGCAGCTCCAAATCTGCCACACACTCCAAAGAAAAAGAAGTTCAGGATGGTGCCTACCATGCCTGCCATCCTGTCTGCGTCTGGTAGCAATATCCTGTCTGTACTCCCCCAGTGCTATCACCAGCTGCCATATCTGAGAGTCAGCCTCACAAGGTTGTTCACTTGGTTTAATGCTCAGTTCAGCCACTGGAGAGACAGAATGGAAAATGAGAACAACATGGAGCTTGTCCAAAACCTTGAAGCTTCTCATCTGTCTCTGGAATTGTGGCATTAGAATGCCAGGTCTCCATTTTGGTGTTTCATTTCCTATCTTTGCTGTCAATGCTCAGATCAGAATGCTATAACTAAATATCTTTTGCCATCCCATCCCATGCCCTGGGGGCATTTGCCTTGGTATTTTCCCTAGTACCTTAGAGATTTCTCTTACATGTGGTATTTTCCTCTGGTAGCATAAGTGGTCCAGTAAGTAAGAGGACTGAATGTCTTGCCTGTACTGTGATGTTCTTGAGGAGACCAGTGTTGGGTTGCTGACATGAGATGATGACAGGAGTTGTGTGTGATGAGAACTCTAAGAATGGACATAAGTAACTCCAGGTAAAAGTGTCAGGCACTGACATCACCTCAAAGTCTTGGCAATTAGGCTAATCCTTTAACATGTCCTAAGGCCCAGTCCAGTTGGTCCAGATGGCCCTGCAGGGGGTAACAATTAATCTGTTTGTAAGGCTGAACAAGTAGTAAGCTGCAGAGGGAAGAGCTGGATAAATCAGAGGCATTTGCTCAGTGTTACCAGGCTGCAAAATTCTGCAAAAGTAAGGAGAAAAGGGGTCTTGTCACGAGAAGTAATGAAAATTTCCCCAGGATACCAGTAGCTTTATGTCTTGTCTTAGAGGGGAATCCCTTTTACCAGGGCTTCGGTGGAATAGCCATGGAGCTTAATTTTTGGATAACAGAACTGTTTTGAAAAGCTAAATATCCGTAAGACTTAAAAGGCACAGAAAGAAAAAGCTAAGTCTTAATATCTCTGTATGATGTTGTTTGCTTATCCAAATGTGCACATCAAATAAAGCCCAAGTATTACAGTCTGACAACAGAAACTTGCAATGGCTGTCCTCTGTGAGAGCGTTGCTTTCCTTTCTTACCAGCCTTATTTTAATTGATTCGATTGTGATTGTGAAGTTCAAAAGAAGACAGACACATGCCTATTTTAAATGGCTCTTGAAATTGATTGACCAGCAACTGGTTAATCTAAATTTAAACTGAACTGAAAAATCCTTATTCATTATTAATAGGCATTGTTAAATCCTTACAGTCAGTATTAAAGTCAGTATTAGCTTTTATTCAATACTAAAAGGTAGCATTGCATTTTCTTGTGCATTTCGGTGGCTGGTCTGTGATTAATGAAATCCGGCATGGTGCCTCCTTACCTCCACAGGGATCAGAGTTTGAAGTGCAGAGACCTGTGCTCTGAGCTTGCCCAGCAGAAGGGAAAATGCTGCCAGCTCTAGCAAGCGTGTGGCACCAAGGTAGAGCTGTGCACTGAGGCCAGTGGATTTCATGCCATGGCACCTGGTGTAGCAGAATTAGAGTTAGTTAATACTTCTGTCACAAAGGAGGCTCCACTGTCATTTAGTCCAAGTGATCCTTGTCTGATTACACTGAACAATTCTGTAGAAGCTGTGGAGCAATCCAAGGTGAGAAAACACTTGCTATTCATTTTTTTATTTTTGAAGTGACATAAGTATAGATCTGATACCATTTGTGAATGTGCACTGTCCTGTAAAGATAGAAGAATAAGTGTTAGCCCTATAATATTTCATTTTGATTTGGGAAGTTTGAAATATTATTAATTCTAGGTTCATTTAAGGTACCTATTTGAGAATTCCCACCCATGCTGGCAACCTCTCCATGCAGTACTGGCACTGGGAGCTGTTTTGCAAAAGTTTCTAACCCATTTAATTCTAAATAGCACCCAATTTGTTAACAGAGAATTTCGTAGCTGTATAAATATACTGTTTGTGGTGTGCAGCCTAATGCAGTTAACCATTTATTTTGAACTTCAGATAAAGACACAATATAAAAAGATTAAATAACAAATACTAAACTGAGAGTGAAATGAATGTAGATATTTGCTTGTCCTAGGCTGGAGCATTAGGAACTAGAAGTTCAGAATGAAATGAGAAACTATAATGTAACAGTAGTATGTGATTAAGAGATATAAGGCCAGGCAACTAAACTATCTGAATTACGGTATTTAATATCCTGTCTTGGCATAACTCCAATGCCTGTTACGTATTTTGGTGCAAATTGTTCATACATGTTCACTTTAAGTCCCTCAGTTTTGGACTATTCTCCTCTTCTTCCATTTAACTAAAGTTACATGTAAGCACTAAACATGAAACTCAGAAGGACAGCTGTAATGATATTCCTGGTGGTTCAACAGATAGCACAGCTATCAAACACTGATGCCCAAGGCTAGAATTTGCAACTAAATCTGCTAATTAGGTTAAGAGCTAAAATACCAGTAGGTGCCTATCTGCATCCTTAGGCACCTATAAGTACCTTCAAAATATAGCCCCATAGCCACTCTTTTATTTGTAGAACAGCAAAGATAATCATTCCTTACTTTGCAATTATCCCAGGAAGACAAGACCAGGAAGTGTCTCAGCAGCACTATAAAAGGGGCCAGAAACAAGAGGATCCTTCCTGCCTCAATCTCTTTTGCTCCTGTTAAGGCAGCCTGTTGGTGCTGACTTTCTGGTGTCTGCGCTAACAGCAGAGCACCCCTTCAGCTTGTTCAGAGCGTAATCCATAGAGCAAGCAGTGGCATCAAGATTCAGGGAAGCTTATGGAAGGAGCATGCTGTGTGTTGCATTGCATATTTTAAATGGTCAGTATTTCTTACTGTCTTAAAAGCCACCATTTTTACATGAGTTGAGGTGGAAAAAATTGCAAATCTAACGATTGCTCTTCAACCAGCTGTAGATAGAAGTGGGTCTGTACCATGATGGTTGCATGGAGAGTCATTGGGATTTCCTTGTGCTCTTACTGATTCCATGACACTGACTGGGGCCAGTGCTTTCTGCCCCATTCCTGCTTCGCTGTCCAGAGACACAGGTTATGTGTGTTTAATGACTCTTGGCAGGGGGGAAACTGTGAGGAATATCTGCTTTTCAGTTGACTCTCCTTCAGAACCAGAAGGATCTTTTACCCAGGAACTCACAAGCCTGTATGAAAGAAATAGTGCTTAAAATGAAGCTAAATGGGTAATCTCACCTACCTGAACAAAAAGTAAAAGTGTGGTAAAAAGAGGTCCTGAAGGATTTATAAATATGTCCCTGTCTGTGGCTCATATGGGAACATCGACTTTATAAAAAAAATACATTTAGACTGCTGATTTTTATATTGATTGTATGAAATTAATGGGTTATTTTAAGGAGAAATGAAACAAAATTCTTCTTGTTATTCTGTTATAGATCTAGAAGTACTGTTTTGAAGATTGTATTTGCCTCAGATTAATTCTAGCATAATTAACATGTGTCTGAAAACAGAGTGTTTTAATAGACAGCCCAACTGAAAAGCAGTTGTGTTTTAATTATACGAATTAAATTCTTTTTCTTCCCTAGTCACGGGGTCTTTTCTCAAAGAAAAATGTTATTTTGATGATGCTACATTTAAGTTTTCTACATTTAATCAAACCATTTGAAGGTGGTTGTTAGGTCACTGGCCTTCTTTTATATACAGAAGGAACTAGTAAAGGTTAAAATAACTTTATGGAAGAATTAGTAATTATTTTAATTACAGCAGCTATGTTGTAAGTTGCAATAAAGGGGTGGTGCACATTCCCTTACAGATTGACATGCCCACATCTGCATTTTAGAACATACTTCTGCACATGAGTAGTTTGGTTATTACTATTAATAAAAAATCATATTCAAAATTGTTAAAAGCTGATTTTAAACTTCAAAGTAGGAGTTAATTTTTTCAAAGTTTTCCAGCAGCAGCTCTACAGTTGAAAGAAATACAAAGATTTTTAGTTTGCAAAGTTCAAATGAAATTCCTAATAAAAAAAGAACACTATGTGAAAAGATGACCAAGTTGCCTATTGTCTTCTAACACACCCAGGCAGAAAACTAATTCCCAAAGGTTTGCAGATTTGAAAACTGTTTGTGTTTGACACCTTTAGTGCAGATGATGAACATGCAAAGTAGGATGGGTTCCTGCATGACAGGCTCTACCTTTGAAATACGGGATGACAAATCATTTTGTTAAACCAGTTAGTTGGCAAAGCCTGGGAAATAAGTTTAAAAGTGCATGTAAAAAAAATGCAACCTAGAAGTTCTCCAGGTAAGTTCCTAACTGGAGAGCTTTGAGAGAAGGGGGGAGGCAGGTGCAATAGGACTTGAGAAATTATGAGATTATTCCCAAACACTGCAATGGAAGACAGCAATAGAGAGTTGGGGCTGAGGTAGAAATAAGAAAAGGAACCTTCTTTTTTCCTAAGGATTTAAGAAATACTCTAATGTTTTTCTGTCCTTAATTTGAGTCATATGTGATATACTCTGTCATAGTAGATACTTTGTCAGGAAAGTTACCTAGAAAACGAACACTCTCATTTTAAACATAATGATTAATTGGAAGTACAGAGAATCTCCTAAATGAAGAGATATAGGAATGAAAGAGATTAGTTATATGAGGTAGGACATAAATAAGGACAGACATAATAAAAATACAGAAATTAATTAGTGGTGTACAGAAGGTAAACTGGGAGGGTTTTTTCCCTTTCTTTAGTATAAGAATTTAGCAACATTCACAATGCAGTGAAATGTTACAAATAAAACTTTTTTTTCCCTTTCAAACAATGTCTTCAGATTTCCTGAAGATGTTCTTGAATTTAGGTGTGCAGAGAATATTGTTGAAACACGGAGTGAAGTTTAGAAAGTGCCAGTGGCTGGTGGTCCACTGGTGTGTGGTGCCATTCCTCAGTTTTCTGCAGCTCAGGATGTGTCTCCTAGTGCTTGACTATGTATTTACTTAAGAAAACAAAGGAAACCATATGGGACATGTGCAGTATGAATGCTCCCTACTGCAAGTTTAAATCAGATTTAAAATCTCAAAGAAGAAATCTCATGTAACTTGTTTGGATCTTGCTTTTGCTCCAGAGTGCCGGGTGTCCAGTCTGGAGGTGACTCCGGCAGTGCTGCCCCTGGGTGCCATGGCGGCAAGGGCTGTGGCCATCTCTGACTGAGGACTGTGAGGCCAGGCTGTGGCCAGTCCAAGGGATGATGTGGCTCTGGACCAGCCTGCTGTGCCCGTGGGAGGAGGGAGAGCAGGGCTTATGCCTCTGTTCCCCGTGCAGCTGCACCTGGCGAGACGGGAGCCTTTGGCTGCTTTGTATAGCCATGCCTCCATTCCCTCAGGCTCTGAGCTGCTTCCCAGGCCTGAATTCTGGGAGAAGTTAGGCCCTTTTGTTTTCACATTCAGCGTTTCGTAGCGGGTTCAGCTTTGGCTGCTCCAGGGCCTCTAAAATACTGCTGGAGTTTGGCAGCAGTGGAGAAATGGCCCTGGAGAAAGCCCTGGCAGCCAGCTCCACTCTGCTCTGTGCCGTGTGAGCCTGAGCTGTTCCACCCCACCTCTGAGTCTGCAGGAGAGCTTGGGTTTTGTTCTCACTAAACAGGGGGTAACCGGGCTTAAAGTAACAATTTCCGGAAAGATAGGTCAGAATTAAGGTCAGGGCCAGCCCTCCTGTAAATGACTACAGCTCCCTCAGTTCCAGCGAGGAAGTGCCTCTCCTGGGTGGATCCCCTCACTTTGCTACGATGTTAGGCACATTTGCTATGATCTCTCTTTCTCCCCAGAGAGGATTTTCCCGTACATAGACACATGTGTGCACATAAATAAAATTAGGATTGATACCCTAAATATCAAGTGACAGTATAAATCCACTCAGTTCAAGATGTAATTACTTAGAGCAATCATTAAAGATCAGTGTTTGTGAGGAGTATTACCTGAGTGTAACAAATTTGTTTGAGGAGATTTACGGGGTGATACCTGGTGGGGGACAGATCAGGGCAGGGTTGATACACTATTTTGAAATAGTGCTTGCCTCTGTGTATCCTTAAAGAGAAGAAAGGAATTTCCTTTCCAGGGTAAAGGAAAAAGAAAAATAAAAGAAAAAAAAAGAAGACTGTCGCTTCCAGGGAATTCAGAGTAGGAAAATTTTAAATCTGTCAGCAATGGTGGTATTTGGAGATTTCTTGAGTAATGCATGAAATAATGTTCACTGAGCTAGAGAACAGCAGTATTAAGTAAAGAACATCCAGCTTGAACCTTCCAAGCTTTCAGTGCCCTGCTCTCCTTTTCAAAGCACTGCAGCAAGACTTGAATACTGTTTGAAAAGCGTTTTTCCATTCTCCATTTGCAGAGTATAGCATCACAGAAAGTAGGATTCAAAGAGCCCCCCAGATGTTATGTTGGCCACTCCTTTGCCTGGAGAGAGGATAAACCGTACTTACTTCATTCCCAACAGATGCCTGTCTAACCTATTCATAAAAACTTCTAGTGAGTGAGATCCCATAGTCTCCCGGGAAAATCCATGGCAATGCTTCACGCTATTAATCCTTAATTTTTTCTCCCCCCTGCCCGAGTAGCCAAAACCTCCTCACATCATTCATTTTATGTGATGATCTGGAATGCAATTCTATTTGCTTTTAGAAAACTGCATGAGCCACTTGGCTGCTAGGTAATTCAGTTCCTTTGGCAGTCTCACACTTCAATCCTGCGCTAGGAAATTCTTGCCAGTTCTTTGTGATTTTCATGTCTGTCTCACGATACTTGGTGTTTTTCCTGAAGCTACAGTTACTGAGCCACGGATCTTCACTTTTATTGCAGAAGGGAAAAAACCAAAAAATCAAGTGTTCCCCACCCAGGAAAATGCTTGCAAAGACTTATTTAAAAAAAACCAGAAACAAAGGAATTGGCAACCAGTGTTTTCAAGTTTGCTTTATAAATTTTTAGGCTTTTTAAATGCTTGGATTTCAAAGAACTAGAGGTTTTGATCCACAGGTGCATGAAGGTCTGCTAACTTGCCTGGATCTGTGCAAGCACAGCAATGAGCTCAGAGAAGTGAATCTTAAACTTGATAATCTGTAACTGCAAAAGTATCTTTCTGCTGTTTTCAAAATCAGCATAGGGTTGATTACTACAATTGCCCTGTGGAATAATGGTTAATAAACTGTATTTTATAAAACCATGGTATTTGCAATCGCAGCATCATACCGATATCAAACCATAGTAAGGAATGTAGTGTTTGCCTTGAAGGAACTGAAGTGGTTCAGAAAGTTTGGTAAACAGGGAACTGCGTTCCTGCAAAAAGGAAAATACTGAGGTAAAATGTTTAGATGTGGCAGATCATTTTCAGGAGGAATATTTGAGGCATTTTCTTGGTTTGTCGCATTTACATAGTTATATGTGTTTGTTATATATATGTTATATATACACAAAAATATGTTACTTCATTTTCAGACTTTTTCACATAGATGTTACCTCATGTACAAAAACATAATCTCATGTACGTGTAAGAGATACTAAATTATAAGGACCTGTGTCTTAAAAAAAAATCTAGGATTTTATAGATTTGCATTATATAGATTATATATATATTATATAGATTTGCATGTTCAGAAGAGTTTTGCAAAGTTCTTCAGAAAATAGCATTAAAGAAGGGATCAAGGGGAGAGAAATGCCAACTGCCCTCATTTTGTATATTGTTAACACATACCAGGTGTCTCTTTTACAGAATAGATTATTAGTTGTGACCGAGTGAGTTTTGGTAACAGACCTGTAACTTTTCAAGTCAGTGAAGTATTAAATGCTCTGTGTATTTTGTCTTGTAGGTTGCTGCAATGCTGAAAATAGGTTTGGAGGTTTTTTTCTCCTCCTCTTGCCCCAAATCAGAATACATCTGGTGTTTGTTGTCTTTCTGTAAATGATGGCTGGACTTAGTGGTTTTGACCCTGGTTCATTTTGATTAAGCTTGTTAATATTTTATGGGTTTAGTATCTGTTTTACAACATTTCCATTACTGTGTATTTTATTAAGGTTCAAGTGGTTTGTATTTTTATGGTTGCATCTGGTCTGCATAAACTCTGCTCCAGTTTAAAAAGCTGCTTGTCTCTGTACTGGGCATGGGGAATTTTGAAGTATAGTGGGATGCGTGTGTGTTAATCACATTGGCACCTACAAAACTCTTGCTCCTGGAGTAGCTCACAATAATCTTACTGCCTGAAGTATGGAAAAGGCTGTGTGTCCCTGTTCATTCCTTTGTGTTCGTTGATGCTTGCGTGTGTATGTTTCATATTTCCACACCTTCAGTATTTTGCCATGTTTGCCTTCAAAACAAGAGTAGTTTCTCTTGAAAGGTGGTTCAGAATGCGCTCAGGGTAAGTTACATGATCCAAAACCACTATTGGACTATTATGTATTTTATTAAGTCTTTAAGAATAAATCCTATGTCAGAGTCAAGGACTCTTGAGCTTAATTACCCATGAAGTCAATATGATGTTTTTCTCTTGATAATCATACAAGTTACTGATTTGCTTTGGTGTTCAGCTGGCTGCATGTTGTGTAAGCTTCTCCTGCATCTATTGTTTGATTTATGTTTAAAAATGAAAAAAAAAAAAACTTTCTTATTTTAGTCCCATAGATTATTACATTTCTAAAAAGTAAAACAGGAGAATGTCAAAGCAAATTTAAATAGTACCGTATTAAATAACTAGTTTCTGAGACTGTAAATGCACTGAAAATAATGTTTCCCAAGTCTGTCTTCATTTTATTATCATATCCCTTTTAATGTGTTTGTTCTGGAGCCCTGGGAATTTGATGGAGTCCTTACCTGACTTTCTTTAGAGGCATCTGCTCTGTAAAGCATTTGTTGAAGGACTGAAATAGTAGTGCAGCAGGATGAGTTTACAGGAGTGCACAGTCATTGAACACGACAAAACATTCAGCGATCCCTCTTTCAATTCTTTTCCCTAAAATCTGATCACATACCTGAGGATGCAGTCATGATTCTGCTGTGAACTGGGGTCTAGAATACTCATGAACTGCTGTGTCTGAACGTTGCATCCTTTGCTTGGCACTGTCCTGGCTCCCGTGCATCAAAACCAGCTGTTCTGCACGAGCATTTCAAAGAGGATATTCAAATTTTGTTGCTGCTAAAGTGCTCTTGAAAATTATGTCTTGCTCTTAGTGTACCTCACAACTCCACTGCAATTCTGAAGTTTATATTTCATGGTTTTTTTTCCTTCTGCTCCTTTAGCACTGACTGCCTGTCCATACCATTAGTTGTACTCACTTTCTCCTACAAGACAAATTTTGTTAATGATTTGAGAGTATTCCAGTATGCCAGAGGTACGTGAACAAATACGTGAACATATGTATTTTGTGCATACGAAGTTTTCACGAACTGTAAGATGGGAATAAAACATTCATTGGTGCTGATAAAGAAATTGGAATATTCGGGCTCTCTGGTGGGTTGTAATTTCCACTTTATTCGTTTTTTCAGGTCAGTCAGTGATTTGAAGATGGTCTATCAGCAAAATCTCTATCAGCTTCACAACTCAAAAAGGACAAAATTACAGGTTCATTCCCTGATGTCTGTCTGTGGTCTGTGAAGTATTAGAGAACTCAGTTTCTCACGTGCTTAGCTGGAGCAGTGAGACTGTGAGGGGACTAGTTTAACACCTTAGAACTGCAAGAGTATTTTTGCAGCACAAGGCATGTGAGCTCATTTATGTGCACCTGTGCTTTGAAAAAAGTAAGTTAATGTCTGCAAACCTTCAGTCTTGTTGCTACAGAGCAGCCCCACCTATGAAAAAGCAAAATGAAAGCTAAATAAATACATGCTCCTTAAAGAGCTCTGTCAGTGTAATCCAGCCCCAGCTGGATGTAGCTCCATTCCCCACCACTCTCTGGGCCCAGACATCCAGCCAGTCTTTTACCCAGTGAACAGTGAGTGCCCCTGTCTGAGCCATGAGGAAAATGCTGTGGGCAACAGTGCCAAAGGCTTTCCTTAAGTCCAGGCAGACACATCCACAGCCTTCCCTCATCCACTGAGGGGGTCACTCTGTCCTAGGAGATCAGGTGGGTCAAGCAGGACCTGCCTGTCCTAAACCCTGGCTGGCTGGGCTGACGCCCTGCTGGTCCTGCACACGTTGCATGATGGCACTCAAGAGGATCTGCTCCATGACCTTTCCCAGCACGGGGCCCGGCTGACAGGCCTGTAGTTCCCTGGATCCTCCTTCCAGCCCTTCTTACAGAGGAGCGTCCCACTGGCCAACTTCCTTCACCTGGGATCTCCCTGGTGAGCCAGCACTGCTGGGAAATGATGGAAAGTGGCTCCACGAGCACTGCCACCAGCTCCCTCAGTACCCTTGGGTGGATCCCACCTGGCCCCATGGACCTGTGCAGCAGGTCACTGACCAAATATTTCCCTCTGGATTATTTGGGCTTCATTCTGGTCCCTCTCCCTGTCTTCCACCTCAGGGGGCTGGGTACCCAGAGAACAACTGGTCTTACCATTCTGAGGCACAAAAGGCATTTTCCTCATTCTTTGTCACTACAGGACACTAAAGGATGAAGATTCTCCTTGGCCCTCCTTTTGTTGCTAATGCATTAATAGAAATAGTGTTTTGTTGTCTGTGGTAATGAGATTAAGTTCTAGCTGGGCTTTGACCCTTCTAATTTTCTCCCTACACACCCTCACAACATCCTTGCAGTCCTCCTGAGCTGCCTGTCCCTTCTTCCAAAGGCCATACATTTTCTTCATGTGCCCTGAGTTCCAGACAAAGCTCCCTATTAGCCAGGCTGGTCTTCACTGCCAGCTTGTCTGTGGGCACATGGAGACAGCCTGCTTTAGGATTTCCTTCATGAAAAATGTCCAGCCTTCCTGGACTCCTCTGTCCTTCAGGACTGCCCACCCAGGGAGTCTGTCAGCCCATCTCTTTAAGTGGGCCAAAATCTGCCCTCCAGCAGTCCAGGGTGGCAGTTCTGCTGATCTCTTTTCTTGCTTCTCTGAGAATTGAAAACTCCAGGAGCCTCCTGGGCTGTTTCCTTCTGTTGAGTTTCCAGTATCTGGTAAGTTGAAGGCCCCCACAAGACCAATGGTAGCGATCATGAGACCTCTCCCAGAGAATGTTCTAATTCTAGTATTATAATATAATAGAATATTTCATCCAGCTTTTTGTCCTGGTTGGGCGGTGTGTAGCAGACTCCCACCAGGATACCTGCCTTCTTGGCATTCCCTGATAAAACCATAAACACTCACCTCTGTCGTTGCATCTCTAAGCTCCAGGCAATCTAAACTCCCAATCACACAGGGTTACCCCACCGCCTCTCCTTCCTTGCCTGAACCTCCTGAAGAGTTTGTAGCCCCCCATTGCAGCCCTCCTGGTGTGCCAGTCATCCCACCATGTCTCCGTGAGGGCAGCTCTGTTATCGTTTTCCTGCTGCACATTGACTTCCAGCTCCTCCTGGTTGTTGCCCATGCTGTGTGTGTTGGTGTAGATGCGCTCCAGGCAGGCTGTCCATCCCGCCACGTTTTTGGCATAGAGAAGCCCTTAAAGTAGAATGTAGCATTAAAGTAAAATGTTAATTAAAAACTAGTTTGTGTAAAAATATTGCATACTCTGCAGCTTACTTACTAAGCTTCCTTTGAACTAAGTTATGGTGCATTTTATTCATTATGCTCTTAGGTCATGGGATACATTCTAGTACCCTTCTGAGTTTTATCAGGAAATGCAGAAAAACTTCATGTGGAAGTGGTTGCATATAAACTTCAAGACACAGTGTTCTTTGACAAGAATGAATAAGAGATTCAGAAAGTTTTACTAGTGCTGGAAAATGTTTTTGCAGTCTCAAGATCTGGAAAAAAATGGTAATGTAAAAAAAAAAGATGTAACTATGAAATGCCATATGGCCATGGACAGCATTTTGAAGCACAGTTTCTCCAGGCCAAGAAAAGTCATGTTGACCTCTAAGTGCAGGCCGTCCCCAGTGGGTTGGGCAGGACGCGGGAGCCGGGGTTCGTGCGGGAGCCGGGGTTCGTGCGGGGGCCGGGGTTCGTGCGGGAGCCGGGGNGCGGGGGCCGGGGTTCCTGCGGGGGCCGGGGTTCCTGCGGGAGCCGGGGTTCCTGAGGGAGCCGGGGTTCCTGCGGAGCGGGCGCTGCAGGGCCGGGCACGGCCGGCAGGTGGCGGCACAGGGAAGCCAAGGCCCGCGGGCAGGGCTGGACCGCGCCGGGATCCGGGGGAGCCAGGGGAATCCCGGGTGAGGCAAGTGTGGGACAGGTGTGATCTAGAGCTGAGACAGGGGGCTCCAGGTGTGAGACACGGCGGATCCAGAGCTGAGACAGGGGTAAGACAGGTGTGATTCAGGGAGTGATCCAGGGGTGAGCCAGGTTGTGAGACAGGGATGGCCCAGGTGTGAGCCAGGGGTTAGCCAAAGGGAGGGATGCCCCAGAGCCTGCCTGTCCTGCCCGTTCTGCCTTCTCTAGACACAGCCTCCGGCTCCAAAAGACTTGGCTGCAAACACCGCGTTCTGTGGAAGCTTTACAGAAAGCTTATATCTGTGTATATTTATACTGGTGTTTGTCTGCAAAACTTCCCATGTTCCGGTAGTCATATAGTGTGAAGAATTATGAATTCTGATGTCCTGCTGAGAAAAATCACTACAGCGAAGTGGAGAAGTATTAATTGTAATGGGGGCTGTCACCTTATGTCCAGTTCAGAAAAGAAGTAAAACCTTAAAGCTGGTTCTCCCTGCACAGGTGTTCATTAACATTTGGTCACCCAGAGTGAGAAATTGCAAATAACTTATGTGCTGCGAATGTATTTGGTATTGCTTTTTCCTTGGTGACGTGTGCAGGGTGTGTGTGTGCGTGTGTTCCCAGAAGAGGAACAAGGAGGAGTGAATTTAGGAGGTTTAATTTTCATCTTTATCTTAAAATCTGCTTTAGTACCATCTGCAGCTTAGGGAGCATCTGCAGCACTGTCCTTGTTCCGCATAGTTTATGGTGCTGTTCTGCATACTTTAGGGTGTTTTCTGCCTCGAACTTTTGTTCTTATTAGAGAAGACACAGGATTGAAACCATGAGTGTGTGCCTTTTCATGGGGTGCATATGCAGTTATTTATACTGCACTGGTGATTTATGCTGTTGCCAGACAGGCTATTCCACAGTTTCATTTAAAAATTGTGAACAGGATTTGAGGCATAGACAAAAAATTACCAGTGACCCATCAAGATGAAAAAGGTAAGGGGGAACATCATTGCTTCTATGATTCTGTTTTCTCTTTGAATCTGTCTTTTATTTTATTTTGACATGGGTATTTTAAAAACAAGTGGTATGCATTTAAAATTAAAAGAACTCTGCCAGAGGTGAACCAAAGACTCAGCAATTTGTTTAAACCTCAGTCTGCATGTCTAGCCTTCTACTAGTTGGCTGGTGATTTTTTTGTATTGCTTTCTGCAAAAAAAGCCGGTAGGAAACTTGCCTCATTGTGTCTATATAGCTATGGATATCTGTAGAGCTCTGTGAGTTGTTTATGGATATTTTATTGGTACAGCACAAGCTTATGCTCTGGTGAATTCTTCCTTACTGAGAGTTCAGTGTTAGGAGGTTTTAGAAGCTTAGCATGATGTATTTGTTGGGTAAATAGATTGAGACAGGTACCAAACCCCCTCTGTTTCACTTAACACATGCTCAGCTTCTGCATGTATTAATTAATACTTGCATTGATTGTGCCACTGTTATTCCAGAGATTTTAAAATGCATGGTCTTCTTTTTCACGGGTCAAATCATATAGAACATATTTTTTCACAATTTTGTTCAGTTCTAAGGACATGGAATGAAGTTCCTTGATTTTAATTGACCTCAGAGTCAATTAAAAAATGTGATTATCCTGCGCTTCAGACAGAGCCTATTGTTAAAGTACTTTTAAAAAGGAGTATCCCTTGGTAATTAAAACCCTCCCCTGCAGTTGGGTGGCCGTGTTCTTGCTGTGGTGACACAGCCAGGGCCTGGCCTTGCCCTCACACAGCAGACAAAGCAGAGTTTCATCCTGCAGTGCATGGTGTGGGTGAGCAGCACAAATCTGTACTCCTTGCAGGCCAATACTTTTGTGGTGTTAATTTGAAATACCATCTATTAGTTTATTATTCATATGGAACTGGCACTCTTGAAATCTAGAAGCGAAGAAACCAGAAGTGGAAGTTGAGAAATTCCATTGAACCAGTTAACTGTAATTGCAAGGTCAGAACTGGGGCCAAGAAGTTTGAGTTCTGCATGTAACATTTCAGTGCTCAGCCCCATTTGAATGGCATTACCTCATCTCACATCCATTTGGGAAAAGGGTTCCAAATCCCACAAGAACAGATCTAAGTTATCCAAGGTCATTGTATGACCAGAATGGGAGGAATTCTTTTGACATTTTCAGTTACAAGGGGATGCTTAAAACTCTGTTTGATGCAACATTGCATCTGTTATGATCAGTTTGTTTGGGGTAAAATACATTTGTGAGACAATTCTTGTGCTTTGCCTTTCTCTTGTGTTCTATGTGTCAGCTGGAAGTGAGTGATCACAGTGTCAGGAAGAAGGAAAGTATAAATATGCTAAGGTGCTGTGTAAAATACTGGCTTTCTGTGAGCAAATGGCATCAATTGGAACAAATGACACACTGCTTCCAGTGATGTAATCCAGAAAGTCTGAATTGCTTTTAATGCTTCCAGCATGAATAAATTCCTTTTCTCTTGAGTTCTGCCCAGTAATCAGCTTTTATATTGCAAGCAGGAGGCTCGATCTGTGTTTATTCCTTCATTTTGAAAATTTTGTGATAGAAAAAGCAGATGGAAAAAAACCTAAACACGTTGTATGGAAGTATTAGTATATCAGAAGTATCTGAAGGTTTGGATTTTTTTATAACACTGCTGAGTGAGCTGCAGCAGTGTTCTTTTTTAATGTTCATGTTTTTATTATGCTGTAAATATTGACAGGGATAATAGGCTAAGTTATACAGTCGAAAAAATTAAGCTGGGAGCGGGGTTTGGGTTTTTTTAATCCGTATTCGTTTTTGTCTATGTAGACATAAAAATCAGTGCAATGAAACAAGGCAGTGAAATAATATGTTGAGTAAAATACACATGAATATACAAATACAGATTTTTAGTATATGTAACAGGTGACAATGTGATTAGAAATACAAAACATGGGATTTTTAAGTGCTTGCTAAAGCACTAGCTTGATTGTTATTGGATATTTTTTAGATCTTGATATAATTCTCATTGCCATTAAGAAAATGTCATAGTTGTGAGATCAGAATTTGGGAGGATCTTTGTTTCATTTAAGACTTTTCTGAAAATGACGTTACATTCTGTTGTTTATTTAATAAATTTCTCCCAGTCTCTGGCACAAGGGCCGTGTCTTTTGAAATGAGTCTGTCCAGCAAGGGCTTTGAATGTCTGTGTTGATTAACATTTGCAATTTCTTGATACACACAATGGAGAAGCATTGCTGAATTGTATCCGATTACTTATTGAAATTATTGAAATTAACAACCCAATTAATTATTGAAATTAACAATAAAATTTCCTATGAAGACTGCTGCTAACACTCCAAGGGCCGTTTTGCCCCCTCCAGAGGATCAGATAATTTACACGTGCCCATCCTGACTCCTGCGACCCCTCAGAATGCCATTGACTGCACTAGAATGTTCTGTGAAGATAATATGTGGTTACATATGTGTGAAGGCTGCAGGATACAGCTGGCAAAGTATTTACTGCTTCAGAGAGAGTGTGTGGTTTTTGGTGTTTTGAAAGCAGAAGCTACCAAAAGTCTTCTGTTATTTGATCTAAATTAGTAGGCTGAGGTGTTTTTTGTACTCAAATTGACCTGTGTCATGTTAAGGACTCAGTCTGCTGTTTTATTACTGATTATTTCTTTTGTATGTAATAGTCTCTGGTAGCTTTTTCCAAAATTTGCTGTTATTTTTAGAAGTGTAACTTCTTGTTGAAATATGAAAGCATTGTGAAAAGTTTTAACTACACTTCCTATGTCACATACATCTACTGAACATTCTCAATGGCTTCATTGTTCCTTAAGTGTGCTTAAGTTACATTTTCGTTATTTTTATCAAAACAAAATGAAGAGATAAAGTTGTTTATTTCTTTGTGTTTCTCTTGAAGGCAATCAGTAGTAAAAATATGTAAGTAATAATACAAAAAATGCTTATAATTCTGCAGATTTTATGAAGTGTATTTCTGAAATTAGTCCAGTAGATACTGCTTTTGGGAATACTTCCTTTTGGTGTAGCTTATGAAGAAATTTATCTCAAACCTTTTTGTTTGCAGAGAATAGAAAAGCCTTCTAGTGCTCAACTTTTCAATATTTAGACAAATAGACTAATGAAAAAAGGACTGATTGATTAGATACATCATATGATGCCATTTAAATTTCCAATACAGTGCATTTTGTTGTAAAAGAGATAAAATTATTTGCTAGAAGGCAAAATATAGGAAGACTGTTATGTTCTTACAAGAAAAAAGAGCCTCCCCTTATACTCTAAATAATGAAAAGAGAGAGCATTATCTTTGAAAATCAGTCCAGGGAAAAAATCATGGAATTGAATCCCTTAGTCCTTTTTTTCCGGAGCAGTTCCTTTGCAGGACCGTGGTGTTTCAGTGCAGCGGTGGCACTCGCCCCAGCTCTCGGTGTCCTGCGGAGGGAGGCACTGAGAGCGTGCTGCCTGCTCTGCTGGCAGGGTCGGAGCTTGGTCAATGTCTGCATTTTTTATGATTTTAATTTTATTTTTTTTTTACCTACACATGCATGTATGTAACATCAGTTTGATAAAAGAAGAGTTCACCATCTCCTTCGCTGTCAATTGCCATTTCTCCCTGACTTTTCCTCTAAGATTACAACTAGGAGTTTCACACAGCTGCCCCTACAGCAGAAAGGGGAGAAAGGGAAAAAAAATTACTGAAATGTTTTATCCTCCCTCAGTGGAATATGGAATTTCCTGCATTGTTCTCTGGGTGTCTGGGATAGGCAAAACTCCTGTGTAGTTCACTAACACATTTTGCATAAGTATTTGTGACAGAGTTTTAAAACCTCTCTTCTCTCTTCTCCCCCCACTCTGCCCCCCCTTCATAGCTAGAAACAACCAGGAGCTTTGTGTCAGTGTAAGAGTATTGCTCCGTTCCCTTGGGTTGAAAATCCCACTATATTTTGTTTTTAAATGATGAGTTTTTCAGCATAAAGCTTTACATTGTGTGTCCACGTAACTTGTTTTCCATGTTCTTCATCTGAATGTTTCTTCCCTTTTGATCTTTGATTAAATCAGTTGTGCAAATGGCTCTGCTGGTGTCAGCAGAACCACTGGTGTGGAGTGTAATCGCTGGGGCTTGGTGGCCCAGATGGTGAACTCAGGTGACCTTGGGGCTTGTAGCTGTAAACTCTGTAAGAACAGGCACTCCTAAAACAGGAATTATGCCGTGTTAAGTGCTTGTGTGGCACTCTGTCTGCCACCCAGCCCTCAGCTGTGTGGGGATGGACGGGAGGTGTGTCAGTAACAGGCTCTGGGCTGGGTATTGGAATACCATCCTCTGCTCTGAGCTGGACATGGCTCTCTCAAATGTTCTGTGAGGAGGGATTGTTTCCATTGTTAGGGTTTTTTGTACTGCTCCTGCTGTACTTGGACTTCTTGCTTCCCAGGAGTTGTAGAGGAAACAGTACATGGAGGAAGGTGGTTGTAGTTGGTATCTTCTTGCTGCTTAAATCTCTGTGACTTAGGGAACTGGTAATTGCTGTTGGCTATTAAAAAAAAAAAAAAGGCTTTCAAAATTACATGGGCAAGACAATTTTGCAGAAAACAAAGCATCCTTGAATTGAACTTAGACCATGTTGCTCTTCTGAGCTTTAGATTTTGGAGCAAAAGACCAGATTAAAAAGAAAAATTGAAGATTTTTCAAGGTGTTTCTTTTCCTTATTGCTCCCTGAACAATGTTTTTCTTTTCTCTCAATTCTCTTCTTCCTCTCAAGTAATACTGATCTCCTACCTGTCTCTTCTGCTTTGTTTCAGAGTGGCTCCCCAGTATTTTCCAAAGCTAGTACCCAGTTACCATGTGCATGAAGCTTTATTTGACATAGTATTTGGAATTCAGTGTTACCTAATTTTTAGCTAGGATTCTTCTCCTCCCCATCAGTCTCCTAAGAGGTGCTGCAGAAAGATGCCTCATTGCAAAGTAATAGATGCACACAAAGGCAATTGGCACTTGGACATAACTGAGAAGCCCTTACCTGTGTGAAACTGCTGTAATGTGTCACATTAGTTTGTCACATAAAGTGGTGATGTAGTCGTAACGTGGTGAAATGAAGCTTACTTGATCTGTAGGTGGTAGTTTGGTTTTATATCCCTGCATGGAAAGAAATTTACGCTTAAGAAGGTAGTCTGTGGCACTGGCAGGTTTGTGCTCTTGCTAAACCTCCAGTTATCTGTTCTTACTTGTAGCTGTAGTGTCTCTACTTCTGGTCCTTTGCAGTTCCACACAGGGCAGGCACTGAGGCCTGGTCAGCAGAGCAGGTGACCAGGTTCTGTTCCTGGCATTGTTGCTACTGGTTGGGGAAATATGAAGTCGCTTCTCTCTTACTCCTTTGCTCCTTCCTTGTAGTGGGCATAACGACAATGACTTCTTATACTAAGTCTATAAATGAAATATCTATATGTAAACATTTCTTGATTAAAGAATTTGTAGTCTTGAAAACTAAATATTTCAAAACATAGAAAAGCAGCCCTCTGTGAAACCTTGTTTAAGCACATGCAGCAGGTCATCTGGCAGCCTGCGTCATTTACCTACCAAATATGATTTTGGGTGATGAACCCCGGTGTCAGACACAGAAATTTTTTGCCTGGAGCTCTTCAGTCTACAGATGTTTGCACTGCACTTCTGCCTCAGTGTCTTCAGTCTGGATGTAATCAGTGATCTCATTTGCACTTGAAGTCTCCAGAGAAGAGATAAACTGTACACTGTGTCCTCATCCATCTGTGTCCTCAGTGATGTAATCAAATTATTGGTCGGGTGCACCTCAGTTCCACTGGTTGACTTGCATGGCATCAGTGTTAGTGCTGAGTACACTTCATTGCCACTGCCACGTTGGCATACCTCGATGGAAATGTTTTGCAATGTGTTCTGCATTTTGTCAAAAGCCCTGTGGGTTGCACATAGGTCAGCTGTGTCACAATTACAGACTGAGCTGCTGTGTTTTCCTTCAGTTCCTGTAATGTCATGGTTCTGTTTCCTGGGCCATCTGATCTCTCTGAACCTTACTGGCAGGGGGATTTTGACACACCAGAGTGTAGCTCTTGGTGGTTGGAGTCTTGAGTAACTGGTAACTTCCATAACTAGTGGCTTGAGCAGCTAGTAAATGCAAAGTTCCTGAAAGGCAAACCTCTTTCCCTGAAACATCTTTTCAGTGCCTGAATAGTCAGTATTGACATCAGCGAACAGCCTTATGGATTTTTGAGACAGAACTCTGCAATACAAACAGTACACTTGCTGCTTCATAGTCCAGTCCTATGAAGGTGGTGTTTCATAGCCATTCCTTTGTACCATGTGGGAGGATGAAATGCTGTAGCTGATCCATACCAGTGCAACATAGTACTGTGTAATGCTTTTATGGAGTTAAGGAGTGGGAGATCATTCAAACAGAGAACTGCTCAAAACTCACCTGAGCCTTGTTTGCCCTGTTCTGGATTTACCTTAAGATCACAGACATTTCAGGGTAAGGTATCTGATGGTGTTGTGAGACAGGTAATAGATATTAAGAACAAGAGGTGGTCCCTCTTGTTGTACCATCCCCTGTCCTGCACTATTCTGATCAGGACTTATGACTGGGACTTGCTGTTCTGGAAACACTCTCCAGCTTGGGAGCAGATGTATGATAGTTACTGCAGACAGTATGGCCAAGAAGGCAGGCATGGGACAAGCATGGGGAAATGTCCCTGTGGTCTTGACTTTTTTTGCTCACTCCCCAAAATGGTCATTTCAGACTGCAAATGGCAAGGCTGGAAAAGTCAGAGTGTACTGGAAAGTGCAGTGATAGACTGTTAGTGAGACAGTGCCTGTTGAGTGTTTGTTTCAGACAAATGTCAGTGTCAAAGGACACTGGAAGGAACATTCTGGGAGGGATGAGCATTCTGTATCTCTAGATCTTGGTAGATCTCAGAAAGGTGGCCATGGGCTGTGCGCTGGCAGAATTAACAGGCAAAAGCATAAATACTGAGTTCACACTTAGGTTGCTTAAGTAGCTCATGCCTGTGGACATGACTCCTAAATGTGAATCAGAAACCTTGCCAAAATTTGGGAGTGTCTGAATGCCATATATGATAGCATAATACCTTATACATTATACCATAAAGTACCTTTAATGGTAACATTGCAAAATACACTTCACTTTCTCATG
Organism: Edolisoma coerulescens; assembly: GCA_013397115.1. Taxonomy (NCBI): domain Eukaryota; kingdom Metazoa; phylum Chordata; class Aves; order Passeriformes; family Campephagidae; genus Edolisoma; species Edolisoma coerulescens. The sequence continues at coordinate 818,876 of VWZW01006986.1, forward strand.
GATTCATGCAGATTGCAAAGACCAGCCAGGTGTGGAACACTTTGAAGCTGTGCTGCATTCTCCACGTCCATAAGGCAGGCTCAGTAAAACTCCGGGCTGGGTTAACTGTTCCAAGGTAGCAGCAGTTACCACCCTCTGTCCTAATCTCTTGTTACAGTCACATATAGGGAGATAACTGCCAGTTCACTTGACTTGACTGATTCACGTTGACATGGAGGATCCATAATGTTCTAATGAAAAAGGGACTACATAACTGGCACACTGACTTCTCTGGTCAGAAGAAACAGCACAGAGCAAGTTTCCATTCAAATAATGAACTAAATTACCCACTTGACAAAAGTATTGAGAACAAGATGATGATATTGATACCTCCCACTCCCCACTTAGAGAAAAACTTTTTTTTAACACCTACAGTAGTTAATTAACTATTTTAAAAGTGCGTCTAAAAATATGAAACTCTTGGGGTTTGTATGTTGGGGGGGTGTTGTGGGTTGTTTGTGGAGGGAAGTTGGTGAAAGTTTGCCTTTGCGAAGATTACCAGTGCCTTCTCTTTACAGAAGAAGAACAGAAATTATAGTCGTATCTGACACTGAGTGAAAAGCCTACCAAGGGCAGGAACAGTCATTTTGGGATGGGGATTTTCCCGTGACAGAGCATACCATCTGCTTTATGACATAGCCCTGGTGCAGAAAGATGTAAAGAGATTTAAAGATTTTATCAACAGTGGTTTGAAATAACCTGTGTGACTGCCTATCATTTTATCATTTGTGGGTAATATGGAAAGCCTGTTCTCCTGCCAGGAAAACTTGGATAGCACCACACAATGTTGTTTCTTCCCTATGCCTCATTTCTAGAGAAGTAGTATATAATGCTATACTGAAACTCAGCTGGATTACCTGAGATGGTGAATCTCTGATGGGAATGGTCTGTTTTCCTCCAAATACAGCAATCTGTGAAAATTTGATCAAGCCAAAAGTTCCTCACTTTCCCAGGGAAACAGCCTCTTCTTTCTGAAATAGAAAATACTTGTTAGAGGCTTCCCCTCCCGCCTCTCCCCCATCCTCACATTCTTTGTGTAAGGGCACAGGACCACATGAGAAGTGCAGTTGGGGAAGGGAAGAAACTCTGTGGAGAATATGTCCCTGTGCATATGTCAGCAAGCTTTCAAATTCTGGTGAGGATGAGGCATGTTTTTAAATATGCCTAGGGTGTGGAGTGGAATTGAGTTAGGTTAGGTAGAAAGTAGTGTACATCCTACCAGGCCTGAGGCACCTAAGCTAGAACTCAGAATTTTATAGCAATTTTAATTTAATTTCTTTTTTTAATTTTTAATTTTGCTTCTAAATAAAGTGAGTTAATCCAATCCATGTCTGTCTCAGACAGTAAACTGCTTTCTGCTCTATTAGTATGGATTAAATACAAACTAATGCCATTACATACATCAGAGTGGTGCAGAGGAGAAAAATTAACTGTGATTTTTAGGGTTTTTTCTCAGTCTTCCTGACTTGCATAAGTTTTACTGTTTTCTGCACATGTAAATGTCTAATTGTTTATACCACAAAATACTGATGTGACATAGCAGCTGTGAGTTTGGAAATGAGTGAAGCAGTTCTAGGTTTGGTGACTTTTTATAATATCTGGCAAGTTTGCAGTATGTCTGAGATACACTGCTTCCTTGTGCAGAGTAGTGATCCAGAAGGCAAACCAGGCTTTTCTGGCAGGCTTTTACAACTTTTTGAACAGAAAGGATATTGCTTGATTTTATTCTTTGAATTTTGCATTGGCTACAAGCTGTTGACACCAGGGTTCCAGGAGCACAGTGGAGGACCTGGAGGATGACCGTGCAGCACCTTGTGGTTACCTGAGGCCAAGCACAGCATTTTAAGAAGTAACTTCCCCTGAAGTGATTTATTTAATATCTTTCTATTGTGCTGATGAATATTCTTGGCAAAACCCACATTTAAAGAGAATTAAAGTCGAGAACAGTTATCAATGACTCCAGGCCACAAAGCATTACAGAGCTGTTTTAAGTTCCCCAATGAACAGGATTTGCAAAACTGAGGGATTTTAGAATTGCAGTGAAACTCCTCAGAAATCTGAACAAAACAAAAGATAGATAAAGGTCACTGAGAGTCTTCTGTCTTGTATTGTTCTTTATGTGTTCCTCTGAACACTGCACACAAGTTTCACAGGGGACATACTTCAGAACGTTATCTTCCCACTTTTTTTGTCATATCTATCAGTGTTCTTTCTCTATAGCATGAATTATTGTTCCACTTTTTGACCACATCCTCTTCTTTTTTATTCTTCTTCAGTGCTGGGTGGTCATATGTTTGAAGAATTGGTTTTCTCATTAAAGAAGTCAAGGTTGTTTTGTCTTGTTGACTATATTTTTTTCTCTTAACTGGATTTTTTTCAAGAAGCTTCTTCACATTTTCTTCACGTGAAGTGCCTTTTCCAGGAGGTTTTCCATTGTCCTCTGTGGCAGCAGCACTGTAGTTTGTCTTTGCTTACAGTGAAATCCTTGAAGTGATAAATTCCTGAAACTTCATGTATTAACATTGACTCTAAAACATTGTCCATGTAGATTGAGGTGACATGGGGAGGGACAAGTACTTGTGTTTGCTTATGATCAGTCTGCACCCCATTTCTGTTGTGACTAGGGAACTTTGGTTCTTAGAACAATAATTTAATGGAAGGTAATGTCTTGATATCCTGGAAGTCCATAGAAATAACAGCCATTTCAGTAGCTGACAGTTTGGAATAAAAGTCTCTAGGGAAGAACAGTTCAGCTAAATGAGAAAAAGAGGCATTTATTTTTAAAGAATAGTATCAAACCCCACAAAGCCTACATATGCAGTTTGAGTAAAGCTGGTATATAAGATTTCAATGAGTTTTAACTCTGTGATAAGTCTAATGAGCCTGCTTTGTTTGGTCAGGGGTCTTAGGAATAAAAGTGTTGGATATCTTCAAGGATCAATTTTACATTCACTTTAGTTTGTAGCTCAATTAATTTATGTCTGAGAGGGGAAAAAATAACTGGCCTGCAAATATGCATATGACCTTCCTATTCTAAGAGGGAAATTTCTTTTAGCCACAGTTGTTATTTTTAAATTCCTGAACTTTAAAAAAAACCTTTAGAAGAAGAAGGAAAAAAAAACCCTTTAAAAGGAAATAAAGCATGTACAAATAATAACAGCCATACCTTATAATCTTGACTCTTCCTGCTCTGAGTGGACATGAGTGCCCAATACATACGTTATTCCTAAAAGATGCTTCTTACCCTGATTATCAAAAATCCCCATAATTCACAGGCTAATTAGGTAACTTGCATATCCTCCTTTGTGCATAGCAAGCTTTCGCAAGGCCAAGCCAAGCAAACATTCCCTTCATGTCAGTTAATCCCAGTAACCCCATGGGGAGAGCCCCGCCGTGCCCTGGTATGTGACATGGCAAAATTGCGTGAGTGACGCCCCATTAGCGCCCGTCTTCAAATGGGTTTGCAGTTGTAAGAACGCCTCCTCAGTCTTCTCCCCATAGGATGAAGATGCCCAAGTCCCTGACCTTCCCTTCCTCAGCCCTGTTTTGTCAGGAGCTCATCATTCCTTTCTCCTCCGGGATTCTCTGCCCAACTGCATCTGTCCTGTGAGCGTGACTGGGCTCGGCATTCCGGCTGAACTTCGCCAGCCTGGACAAAGGAACCATCCTGCTTTGGTGAGGACAAAGTCAGCTCAAGTTAACTTGGTGCTTTAAGAAACAGAACAGCAGCTCTCAGTGTGGTTATTTAATTGCATCCATGTTCTATGTGATGAATAACATTTCCCACTTACAGAGCAAAATTAGTAGACAAATGCCCTCCTTCCTCCCAAGCTGGGGGCGGGGGAGGACGTATGAAGATGTTGTATCTATAAAAACAGATGTGTTATTTAAATGCTGCAAGCTAAACAAGGAATAATTAAGGTTAACGTGCTGCCATTTGAGTTCTTAAAACCACATATGAGAACAATGTCTTAGACAGAAGGATCTGATTTAAGTTCAATTGTTACTTGCTAAACTTCCTTGACTGAATGTAAAATAATTTGGTTAGTTGTTCTTTGCGGTGGCAGGTTTAAATATCAATCTCTTCTATGCCATTTTGGTTTTGCTTTCAGTGCAATTCCTTTAAAATACAGATTCTTGACTGCCTAAATACTGAGGCCTTTTACTAGAATTATGAGTGTTTAAACCATCTGAAACCTTGGCACCATATGTTAACTGCCTTTTCTAGAAGAATCTCATCCAGTTGCAAGTCTTAATCCTATATTTTCTTCCTCTAAGTAACAGTTTTTTAGTGTCCACAGTGGCTCTAGGAAGTGAACTCTTTGTGAATGCAGTACACTTGTGAATGCTAAAACTAGAATTCCTGAAGCTGCCCTTTCATTGGTGCAAAAATGACTGACAAGTATGACAAGCAATGTGAAAACTGATACTGATCTGTCAATCTTTGAGGCATCCCCTCTTATTTCAGAGGAGTTAATGAAAGCTGATTTTACGTTTCTCCCCTCTGTTTAGCATAGGATGAGATCTAAATATGCAATATGTGGGGTTGTTTTTTTTTTTCAGTTCCACTTCATCCATGGAATGTAAATAATAGATATTTTTATTACAATACAGTAAAATAATTTATTCCAATGCAGTAGTAGGGAAAAAATTAAAAATATACATGGGGGAAATCCACCGCCAGGGGCACCTTATTAAAGGTTCTGAAAATGTGAGAAATGTTTCTAAATAAAAATACAAATTAAAGTTGCAACTGTATATATATGTGTTAGCTGGGTGGTAACAGTTGATAAATTTTCTCAAACAGCTTTAGATGTTCACAGTTTTGAAGAATTAGAAAAAAAAAGAACAAACCACAAGCTTCTAATAAAAAAAGTTAATATTTGTAGTTGTGTATTTGATCTCTGGATTGCAAAGACCCTTAGATACCCAAGTATTCAATTTATTTCCCTGGCAAAATTTCAATCTATTTTACACTGACTCTGTGCTATATAAGAAGTATTGGATGGGGCTTGGAGCAGCCTGATCTAGTGGAAGGTGTCGCTGCCCATGGCAGGGGGTGGAATGAGATGAGCTTTAAGGTCCTTTCCAGCCCAAAGCATTCTGTGATTCTAGGAAATACTGATAATGTTGTTGTATAGCCAGTGTTTAGATTCATGTGGTGGATACCTAGTTCTCCATTTTCACTAGAAATACCTGTATATTATGGTTTTTATTCTCTCTGTAAAAGATAAGCTTGAAAACACAAACCAGGTAAAACTAATTTTTAGAAGTGTAGTAGTACTCCTGCATATCTGCTGAGAGCCCTGAGACACAAATTCAGAGAGTCATGAACTCAGAGATGCATCAGTTTGAAACCATGGGCCCTGTAATAAAAGCAAAGTGTTTTAGCCCATCTAGCCATGCTGTGATGCACAAAGGAACCTGAAAGTCCCTCTCACTTTTTTCTTTTCAAGGATGGGGAAAAAGGAAGGTAAATGGGGAATTTCTGGCCTCGACCTTGAAGAGGTGCAAGAGGACATTGTATCTGCAAGGTGAAAGGGGAAAGAAAAGCGTGTCACTGTTGTTCCAAGTGGGTTTATAGAGCTGCGAAAATTTGCTGGAAAAAAATGCATGATGTGCTGAAGATTTGAGACTTGATAGTGTGTGTCCCATCTTGAATTAGGTCTTTGAAAGTGAGATTGTGTGTGGCATTGCTGTTCCAAGGCAATAGTGCAGTGCTGTGTTTAGTATGGCACTAGGCTGGACCTATGTTCAAAATAAGCTCAAGTTTTGGCACTTGAATTGTGTGAATATCAGTGTGTAAGAAGGAACTTCTGAAAATTTTCAGGAAGACAAGAAAAGAAAGTGGGATCTATCCTTAAAGAGCTTGTTGGTCAGGTATTCAGACAGCTGAAAGGCTTTCTGGAGAATTGGACTGAAGGGAGACTTTCATCTGGGTCTCCTGCTTCCTAGGGAAGTGTCCAAATCATCAGCCTGTGGAAATGCAGACCAATGAGCATAATAAGAAATGAGTGATAAGGTATGCAAACTATAGCATAAATAGAAACCTGTGGTCATGGATTCACTTGCCAGAACTGGTTTGCTTTTTAAGGCAAACTTTTGCTTTTAATAGGTGATATTTCTGGGTTTCCAACTAGCTCTTTTTTTGTAACTATAATCTTACTAGGTGCATATTCCCTTCTCTTCTCATCTGTGTGCCTCCAGAGTGTTATGCCAGGGGCCAGAGCACTTTTCTGATGGAGCAATCATTCGTCTGCCTTGATATCATGCTGGTACCCTTGAACCCTGCTTTCTGCCAGTGAAAGAGACAGGGGTAGTACTTACTCAGTCTTTCAGGATAAGAGCCAAAGCTGAAATACCTACCAAATGAGCCAGTCAACTGAAATGCTTCTCTTCCTTTGTACTGCCCAAGAAGACAAGAGGAAAAAGAAAGTGGAAATGAGAAATAGAAGATTGGCAGTAGCCTTCAGTAGTCCCTAAGGACTGTTTTTACCCTTAGGACTGCTTGTGGGTGAAGAGCAGAAGGTGTTCTCTTTTAGCTGATACTGGCTTTGGCAGTGGGAATGGTCAAGGAGAAAGAGAATGAGGACAGAGAATTAGGGGGTTTTAAGACTGGAGAAGAACATGATAATAGTATGTAAAATGGCCATCACATCTTGAGAATCCTGGTACATTTTTGATTATAAGTCTGAATGTGTATTATCTAATTAAACATTCATCAAAGGTTTGGTCAGAACTAATTTACTCATGTCTGTCTCCCGCCCAAATTAAAACAACAAAACCAAACAGCTAATTCAAAGCCTTCTGTAACTGAAGTCCTTGAAAACATTCCGCATATAATTTTTTTCATCAAAAAAAATACAACAAAGAAATACTTTGCTAGAGTCACTTTATGTCAGCTAATCTCATGTGAAAACAAAAGCTGTTATTGCTGCGAGGTCACTGTGAAAGAGAGGTTATGAGTGCAGTAAACGAGACATCAGCATTACATGGTGGCTGCTGGGTGCACAGAAGGCCTATTTATATGGCAAGCAGAGGATGGGAGAAAACGAAGGCATTCAGGGATTCTGATGGCAAAATAGATCACCAGAGCACTAAATAGCTAAACTGTCTAACTCCTGAACAATTAGAGTGATTCAGTAAGCTTGGGAGCTTTTGGTTTTGCTTTGTAGGAAGCAGAAGTCAGTAGAGGATGAACAGATTTGACTCGAGGAAGAAATTGAGCAAGAATTTTGTCTATTTCCTGAAAATAGTTTGGGGGGTTTTTTCACTGATGACTAATACAAAAATGATCTGCTTACAAATCTGAGAATAAAAAGTACACCAGCATTAGAGGAGAAATAAAAATCATGTGTGCCTGTTGTGTCAGAGTTTTTATTTGGGTGCAAAATTTCATTTCAGTGGGCTTGCCCCTTGTACCATTACACAAGGAGCAAGGGATAGCAGGAAGCTGAATAAGATTTGAATGAATACAGTCTGAAAAAAAAATTTCAAAGCATTTAGGCTCTTAAATCTTGACTTTAGCTTACTCTAAGTGACAACCTGTCAGGGTATTGATCCTGGTTTTCAAGAGCGCAGAGTGAAGTCTTGCGCCTTAATTAAATATGTATGTGTATGTACCAGGATAATAAAAGCCACAAAACAATAAAGCATTTCTGCACAAAGATTTTTTTTTCCCCCTTTTTGAATTTAAACTTGGTAAGTCAGATGAGCTTTGTAACTACATTTTTGGCTTCGGCTCCTTTCTCACCTTGGCTGTTCTTCCAGAGGCACTGCTGCAGTGATCGAGATGCCTAAAGATATGGGCTGATAGTCGCGTTTTGAAGTTTGCTTCCAGAGCAGTGGCATTTCTGTTAAAATGTAATTGCTCTATTGTCCTGTACTCTCTTCTCTGAGAAGGATTTTTTCTTCCCAGAAACTGGTGAAGGTTTCAGGGTTCTTTCTTTCATTTCCGTTCTTATTCTTCAGGAGGAACTTGTGTGAGAATCAAATCCTTTGTACTAGAAATAAGAAAGTATTGCATTGCTGTTAGCTGATAATTCTTGTGGTGTTCACTTCCAAGCAACTTCTAATTTGTCAAATCATTCTAACTTCACTTTTTTGCAGTAATTGTTGCACTAACATCGAAGTGGTTTGGTCAAGCCTCATGTGGTGTTGTGAAACACTGGTCTCTCAGTTTCCGACTGACCGCTTTCGCTTTGGTCTAAAAAGGATTTTAAGACCTTGTCCACAAAAGAGTGTTTGTCAAAATTGCTATTCCAGTGTAATTATGTGACAATACAAAACAAATAGGTTAATGCTCTGGGTGTTTGGTCTTACGTTAATGGGGTTTATTTTTCAATATAGCTTAGTTCATTTACTTGGTATAAGCTAAACACAATAAACAATTTTAAACTCAGCAAAACTATTTGGGCAGGCATTTGCAGAAATTTGGCTAACACTGTTCCAAGCAGACCTTAAGTGATTGGTAGAGATAGGGACATAGACGTGCTACTTTCACCCTAGTCCCCAGGAACAGAAAGGCAAATTATTCCCTGACATCAGCAGGAGCTGGATTGGGTTTTACGTGGTTATTTACTGCGAGTGCATGGGTATCCCATTTTCGTTATACTCTTGTCACTTAAATCTAACATTGGAGTACCTGGATTGAAAAAAAACATCGTAACTAGTTGTTTATAGCGCTCTGATTTTTCCAAATGCTAATACGCATTTTCTCTGAATTATTTGATTTGGATTGTAATGAAGCAGTGAAAAATATATAGTGACAAAAGAAGTAAAGATGTGGGGACACACTGTCTCCAACGTGTAAGAGTTAGATCTGATGTCTATGTTACCTTGTCTGTTTTCCTATGCTTCTTGTAAACATCTGCTATATTTGCAGCCTTGAACTGCCATCAAGTTTCTTACTGAAGAAATTACACCATTCTTAGGAGAACCATTTGTATCTTTTTTCCCTTTCATTAGCAGGAACCTGTTGGAATTAGACAGAGACTGTGAAAATTACAGAAGTGCTTGTATCACATAATGTAATTGAATAATTTAATGACAGTCCATCAAACAGTTTCCTTGTGGGTCAAATGACAGTGATCATTTGACCACATTTGATCATTTGGCTTTTGGTAAGCCACCGAAAGCCAGGGGAGGGAAATGGGTAAGGAGAACTGTCAGCATTCTTCAAAGCGTTCAGCTAAGTGAACAGGCCAACTGGAAAAGAGAATGTCTAATTTTTTATTACGTTGGCCTGAATGTAATGTATATGTACATTCATTTGGTTTATGCTTCCTTTGCATCTCATGCAATGTTTTTACAATTCAGTACTAATAAACCAAAGGAATTAGTTTTTTGAATAAGTGGGCAAAAGGCATGAGGTAGACATGTCTGTTGGGAGAAGAGGGAAGGCTGGAAACAAGTAATGTGCATGCAAGGTTTCCTTCTAGAAGCCATTACTCTTTATCTCTCCTTTTTAATGTTTGGGGGAGGGGGATCAAAATAACTTTTTATTTAAGAGTTTTTGTGGATGGATTGTATACATCCTGTTTCTACTGCAAAAAACATTTGCAGTAGAAAAAACCATCTGGATAGCAAAAATCCTCACAAAAATCAATCTGACTCAGTCCATTTGTTGGTGGTGTCAAAGCAGCTGAGCAGATATGGAGATTATGTAAACCCATGTAAGTGACTCCGGAGTACTAAGCAATAAGTTCCATACCTCCAGGTGGGTTGAGAGATGCTTCCCATGGGTAAGGTTTAATAGATGTAAAGCAGAATAGATTAATAGAATGGCAGACCTAGTATTACTCACATTTTAAATGGTTTAAGAGTAGAACTCAGGTTGCAGTTCTGCTCACTAAATTCAATACTAAATTATTTTGGGGTTTGGTGTTTTTTTTGTGTCGGTTTCTTCTTTTTCTTTTTGAAAGAGAGGGAGAAAACTCCACCTGTTTATATCCCTTTGAAAGGGCCAAAAAGGAAACAAAATCTCGACTGCTATGGATATTTTTATTTTCCATAGGCAAAATTTCACTACATTCTGAAGAGAACAGAAGAATCTCTCTCCACTGGGTTAGGGAGTCTCATGACTCTGTAGCTGCTGCAGGCAGTAGTAACCTGTGATTCCAAGTGCTCTCTGTTTCATCCAGAGCCTCATGGCTCTGATCCCTGCTTGTGGCAGTACTACTGCCACATCAACTGTAACCCACAACCTTCTGCCCCAGCCTGATTATTTTGTTTCCTGGGTAAAATTTCTGGTCAGATTATTCATTGGCTTTAGAATTTCCCATTCTAAAATCAGTATGGTTATGTAGCATTTTGCTTCAAACATGGTCTTAAGGCAACTTTTGTACCTCTTGGTAGCCTTAGAAATCTGCAATTGGAGTCAGCAGTCTGGTTATTCAGTGCAGTCCCTGTAGCACTTCAGTTTGTGACTGTTTTTCCTTTTAGTAAAGGATCATCTCAAGAGCTGACACTACTCCTTTTTCTGAGACTCCAGCTGCTGTTCTGCAGAAAGGCAGTAACTACAAGGCTGTTTGTCTGCCATGCAAGAGAGAACTAATTCTTTCCAAGATGTTTTAATAGTGTAAAGAATGACTAAACAGAGCATCCGTGGAATTTTGTGTTTAATTCATTCCTTTCCCTGTGTCTGTCTGCTTTTCTTTCTCTGAAAGACTTACAGATTGCCTTCCTTACAGGTCAGAGAAAGGTTCAGTGTGAAAACCACTGTGTGTGCTTTCAGCACTGCACTCACCATAAGAATTCCCAGTTGGAGTTCAGTTTTCTGCTTGTGGCTGACGTGCCCAGAAGGACACGGTTCAAGTGCTTTCACAGCGTTACTGTTGAGATTCTGGTAAGTGATGAAACTTTGGGAGTTTTTTATTGTTTTAGAACAAGCAGGTGTGACTGAGCAATGCTTTAGGATCCAAAGTGCTGAATAGAAAGATACCTACTTTTATATACTCACCTATTTTTTGGTACTCAGCCATTACATCTGAACAGACACAGGCAGGTCCTTTACAGGGAGATGGGTAGGAAGTTCTTCTTTCCTGCTCCACTGACCAGGAGTATCCATAAGGCTTTTCTTGAAGGTGATAGATGTCTTAATTTCTCATAAACCACCCATTCATATAACTTTTTTTAATGCAGACAGGCGGACTTAAGTTTACAGTATTAGGTGACCTTGGGTTGTCTCATTCTTTGGAGGTGGCACAGGTGACTTCACCAAAGTTCTGTTTTGCTTCAATAACCTGCCTTACCTTTGCTCCATCATCATGGTTGGGAAGAGAGATGGTATTTGCCCTGTGCAAGACACTTGTACATCCTTTGTAAGCCCTTCACCTTCTGAACAAGAAAAACAAGCTCTGTTTTCACCTGAGAAAACTCGTGGGGTGTTTTGTGCATCTCAGAACATTTACCTCAGGCAAGAACAGAGTAGCAACCATGCCCAAGAAGTTGTTTTCTCTTGAAATTAGGTGTACATGCACATATTATCCCCTGAATTGCTTTGAGATTCCCTAAAAAATACTTTGCTTTTCCTTTTTCACTTCTTCTCTGAGACTTCACAGAGCCTGTAACCTCCATCAGGCCTTGGCAGAGAAGACTGTGTATGATTTTCTGAGGTGTCTGTTTGCGTTCTGCTGGGCGGCTGACATTGAACTCCCTCACTGCTGGTTCTCCAACATCAGCCTCCTCTCCCCTGCCACCAACATCCAAATGCATCTGGAAAACAAGGCTTTTATTTATCCTAGTAAACTAAGTGGGGCCAAGATGTGGGCGACTCAGACACTGGGTCTCCGTCCCATGTCTTTAAATCTTAAGTGTGCGCTCTAGCACAATTCGAGTCCGTGCAATCTCTCTCCTAAACCATGCTTGAAAATATTTATCCTGCCAAAGTTCAAGCTTGTGGGCTTTAAGACCATCTGTCCTGTACGTAGGAACTTACGGGAGCTCTTCTGCTCGCTGTTTTGCTGAGTTTAGATCTGAAGGGCACCTTTGCTTTCCTCTCCCAGCTGCCCCTGTTGGCACAGACCTGAGCCTGCTTTTCAGTGAATTCTGAAGCCAGTGGAAGGTGATGTCAGGAAGGGGCTGTTCTTCCCACCACTGGCGACTCCTGCCAGTCTAAGTGCTGTCTAGCTGCTAATTGCAAAACTTAAATTTCAGAAAAAAATCAGTACTGTTTCAATATTTGCATATAGTCCTACTTGTCTTTTTAGTAACAAAAGAAAGGTTTTAGAAGTTTAGAAAATGCTGCATCTTTGATACATGCCTGGCAGGTGTCCTGGAAGGATGGTCCCATCAGCAAGCAGCAGTACCACCTCTCTGTAATGAGGACTCCACAGCAGATGTGTTACCTGACAAAACCAAGGGACCTGGCTGGTGCCTGAGACTTCTAAAGTACCATGAAATGTATAGGGGAGAAAATGAGTGTTTCTTCTTTTCATCCTGCAGGACTGTTGCTTTACTAAGTGTGGTGTGGTTTTTTGTTGTCTCTGTAATTGTCTGGCTAAGGACCAGGATTAGTCACTGAACCTAACTTTGCTTTTGTGCTACATTCATACAGGCTTCTTTTGGGACAAGCTGACTCTGTAGGCATGCTTTTCGTCGTGGGCCTTTGGGGAAGTTTGCAGGAGTGTTAATTAAATCTGTACTTAAAGGCCACCTATGTGCTGGTGGTGTTTGTCTCTCTTAAAGTTTAGAAATTTGTTCTTTGTAGAAGGCTTGTAAGCTTTCTGGTATGTTTTCTTTCGCTTGGCATTTAGTCTAGGTCACCTTATGACAGTAAATCCTATTCTGTATTTGTTGAAACCTTGGAAGAAATGAGTGGTTTTGGCAAGGCAATACAGTTTCTGTACCACTGCCTTCACAGCTTTGCAGCAATAAAGCTTCAGTTTGTGCTTTCCAAGGCTACAGCTGGGCTTAAAAGGTAGTAATACAAATAGCAGCATAACAAATAATAACAGGTGCTTTACAGATGTGTCTATCATCCCCTTCCTCTTTCTTATATGCTACCCTGGAAATAATAAGAACAGTCCTGGAAAGAGTTGTCTGCAGGTTGGATTCAGGGAATCCCCTAAATGTTAAACATGTTGAAATTGGGTTAAATCTGATAAAGGATATCAGAAGTTCAATAAAGTTCTGCAGTATAAGTACAAATCAGATAAATCTCTTATAAAGGCACACATCCCCACGACAGATGTGTGAAATTCAGCTGCCTACAGTGGTTTCAAACTCCTAACTCTAAATAGGATATATGCTGAATAAACCATAACTTGAACCAAATATGTAATATTTATCATACAATGAACCAAAACAGTATTCCAGCCAGTGTTGTTAAAGCTCTCTGGAAACATGAGTGAACTTAAAATTCAGGTGATCATGGCCCAGTTCTTAGTTGAGAAAAATGCCAGAACCTATGACCATTTGCTATTAATCAGGTAATTTTAGAAACAAACCCATACTGATATTTTTGAAAGCAAAGGCATTCATTGTTTAGGATTTGCATATATAGTAAATCTATGCATCTTTCCATTGTGAACCCCCCAGCACAGGATAGGCATATTGTGATTGGGCCAATAATGAGTGGAGGAGTTCTACATCAGCATCTCTCAGCTTGGTTTTTAGTGTGTTGATGGGCATTTTCCCATATCTTTAACCATATCAGTGGTGCTGTATCACATGGGCACAGTGATGGGGCACATTGTTGTGTGTGGAACTCCTTGATATTTCTGTAGTTCGAGACCATGTGGATAAAGCTCACAAAGCAAGGCTACTGCTGCTGCAGTGATCAGCATCTCATATCTGGCTTTCTGCTCTTCCTGGCACTTGGACATGAATGGTTTCTGTGACGTGAGCTGTCCAGCGCCAAAGCAAGTGTTACATTTCACCTTAGAACTGAGCAGTGTGAACTGTGAGTCTGGAGATCCCATAGAAACACCACTTCTTACAGCACAAGTAGTGCTAAGAAAGAACATAGATCCTCATGCAGCTGGCCTGGCTGTGTGAGTGTCTCACATGCACTGACTTCTGAAGATGGGCATCTGTTACTTTGGTCCCCATCTAAAAGGTTTCCTTTGATCTTAGCTGGACATTTGTTGGTGGTTTTCAATAGTCAGTGCAGATGTTTGGGTGAAACAAATCTGTAACAGGGAGTCCGTAGTAAATAGTTCTTCAGATAAGGTAAAACTGCCTGTTCTTATTTTCCAAACCTATCAAACCAGGCACAGACTCCATCAAATCTTCTTCTTGAGCTCTGCTTTATATCCATGAGAATGTATAGAAACTGAACACCTCTGTGACTGCTTTCACACAGAGGCTGTATGGACCATTATTTCTGTATATAGGTACAAGATTTGTGAAGGTTTAAACTCCTGACTAACACAGTAATGCCTGCAGTGCCAATTCAGAGAGAGAGGGTGCTGCAAAAGTGGAGAAACAGTGATACCCTGGGGTTGTAGAAAGATGAGATCACTCAGGGATGTGTTGAATGCTAATACTATGTGAATGCTGATGACCACACCTTCCCAGGGGCAGAATCATTCGCTCAGCTAAAGGGAAGTCTCTGAATACAGCCTCTAAAAGCTGCAAGAATTATTTGTCCAGGGACAGGTTCATTCTTGTTTGGCAGTTTTTTTCAGTGCTCAGCTAGAAGAGCAAGAGAACCTAGGAGAATCAGCATTTAGAAAAACAAAAGAATGAAAGTACATACAAATTATAAATCCTAATGGTCTTGTTGAGATGCAAGTAGCAATGGGTTTGTTAGAGCTGCAAGTAGGAATGCCAATAAGAAGATACCTTACAAATGAAGACAGGAACAGGAACTTTGGTAGGAAAAAAAGAGACATAGTTTTGTTTTCCATTTTACAAGGATATAATAATAAAAGACAGGCAGGAAATTCAAGGTAGTAGTTTTAAGAATTAAGACTTTGATTAAAGATGATCTTTACCCTATGGTGAATTTATTCAGTGGCTTGAACCCAACATTAAATGGACTTCGGGCCAGAAGATTGAATAGGAAGGACTGAAATCTGGGTTGTGGGAGGGAAAGGAAAGAAACCCTTTGCTGCCATGTGCAAAGGGATTACGGTGCAGGAGCTGAGGCACAGTGACATGATTTCCTAAAGAGCACCTTGACCAAATGCAGGCCTGCATTTTAGCTGGTAAAGCATAAATTTAAACCTGGAAATACATGGAAAAGCCTGGGAAAGAAACCAGATTACTGAGATCCATTGTATGCAGGGAGAAGGAAGAAGGTATCAAATATGGGACTGAAATGGCAGTTTGTTGGCATCACTGGAAGAGAGGAACATTGATGCCAGTGAACTCAGCACAGAGTTGTTCTTTACCATGGAGAGTTACATGAGCATTCAGGTGATGTGCTGTATCCATAATATGGAACTGGAGGAAGACTGCAGGGACAGCATGCAAAGCTATAGCTGTGAACCAGTAATATAAAGATTAACAGAAATTGGGGCAGTAGATGTGGGTGCCGAGGTGTAAAAGAAGGAAGACTGAAGCTAAGGATGTTGTTCAATGACACCGTTACCAGAAGAGAGATTTTGATGCAGAAATAAAAGCCGAACAATTTTTTTTGACATTTAAATAAAAAATCTCACAGATACTAAATTAGAAATTTTTTTATTCTAGGAACAGGTTTTTTATTGGCTTTATTCCATTTGAAATCAGCCTGCAATTGCAGTAACAGAAACCAGTGTAAGATATTTTTCATGTAAGTACTAGTTCATCAAATTTCCCTCACCTTTCAGGTGAAGTGAAGAGACTCTCTTTGCCTCTTTGACTCAAATTAGTTTAGTTTTTAAAGGTTTCCTCCCAAATAAATACATTGCTTCTTTTTACCTGTCCTTTGATATTTATTTAAAGAGCTATAGGCAGTACTTTTCATGCATTAAAATATAATTTATTAACTAGCTTGAAGAAAAAGTACAACTTGTCCCCTGAAATGTGTTATTTGCCAGTTGCTGTCTCATTAAATACTCTGGCTTGTTTCATGGTAGCTCTTTGCTGCTGAACTTTTGAAAGATAACATGAAGCATAACAGGAAGCAAGAGTTTGCCATTTTTTCTTTTTTTCTCCCCTCAGAAGTGGAGTCTGTACTTCTGTTGCTCTAGTAAAGCAGAGTTTGTATGGGGTTATTTATAATCTAACCAACACAAAAGTCTATCCAGCTCCTCGTCTGCGTGTGGCCTACGTGACTCAAATAATTACTCGGTTAAATACCATATTTAAACATAAGAGAAAAATTAGTTGTGATTTTGCAATGCCTCATCAAGTGGGCTGTGTTTTTAAAAACAAAACGTCTTTCATTTATTCCATGGTTATTTTACTCTGTTCAGTGCAGGAAATGAAAAGGTAATCTTAAGATTTATATTTGTCAAAGAGTTCTAGGGCTCATCCTGTGCATTCTGCAATCCCCAAATTGTTTCCTATTTCCTTTTCTCCAGTAAGTCTTTGAGTGAATATTCTTTGTGGAATTGATTTAAGTTATTCACAAATATGTGAGGAAAAGATCATACTAAAGGTATGATAATAAAGGGTGAAAGAAAAAATTATTCAGTTCTAATCTCACATTTGTGTAGTTATATATGATTCTGTAATACTAGGAGAAAATTAGAATGCATTTCTGAGACACAAAATTGCTTCCAATGTGGGATAGCATTCAGAATACATACTGGGGGAGTTCCTTGTATGTATTGTGCCTGACAAGGTTTGAATACGGAACAGCTGGCAAGTGAACACCTATGTTTAGGTACCTGTTTGTGCAGCATATATGGGGTGTGGGAAACCAGCAAGGAAATTGTAAGTCAAACTGAGAGCTGTTAGATTTCAGACTTTCCTGTGCTTTCAAAGGCTGTGATTGTAAATGTGTATATTAGAGAATTCTTCAGTTTGATTCAGGCTGATGATGTGTGTTGCTTCCTGATACACATTTGCACAAAGAGCAGGCTTAAATTTGGATCAGTGAGAAACCAGTTGACCTCTCTATACTTACACACTTTTTCTCCCAAACTGAACATCTTACAGTTCCAGTTTTCAAAAATATCCAATCAATTCTTGGTGGTAGCCGTTGCCAGGTTAGAGGCACTAAGTGAAGCCAGTATTTGAGCTGTCCCAAAAGGGGAGAGGGTTTTTTAATAACTGGTTCATACCAATTGGAACCTCATGGCTAGAAGTTCTCAGGCAGTTTAGGATGAAATTACAGTATTACGTGATGGCTCCCCATGAGCAAAAATGACTGTCACTAGACCTGCACTCAACTTGCTGTAGCAAGTGGTTTTAGGCATATGCCAGCAGTTACCAGGATTTTCAAATCAATTTACCTTGTGTTTGTAAACTGTTTAATCCTGTATGTCATTTTAATCTGTCCACATCTTTTGTACTAAAGCATCTATTAGCACTTGAGGGGAAAGTATGACAGACGTTGTTAGGTTAGAAATTAACCATCTGAGTTAACTTCAGCAGTTGTAGTTGGAAGAGCAGAGACAAGCTGTGAGGTGTTGGATTTTTAAGCAGCACTGGTAATTAATAAAGGCACAAAGCAAATTACTGCTTGTGGAAAACATCTGCGATTGTGAGAACTGTGCCCATGCTCAGTTGAAGTGAACATGGCCTGGATGGTTCTCAGTTACCCCAGGACATTCTCTTTTTAGTGGGGATGACTAAGGAGGACAGACCTTTCAACTGAGAGTCACTGGGAAGCTTACTTTAAGTGCTAAGCATCTTATGGTTAAAAGTGGTGTCTTAGGGCTATACAGAGATTATGATTTGTCCACCTCATAAACCTCTTCTGTGAGGCTAAAGCCATGTCTCAATACAAAATCACTGCCAAGCTGAAACCATAATCCTTTCAGTTGTTTCATACTGTTCTCTGAAAAGATGTGACCTTGCCAGAACAAGCAGGGGCTGCTGCAATGTCCTAGGAGTAAAACAGTGTCTTGGCTTTTCCTGTGTGTGAAAGAGGTTTTGCATAGCAATGGGTAAAAGCTGAAAACTCATTTCAGTGTGTTTTCCACTCAGTGGCCCTGCTGTGAGTGTGGTCAGAAGCATTTACAGTCCCTGAGATGGAGCTGATGGCATCGGGGCATCACTTCAGTTGTCAGTAGGGCAGCTCTCTTTTAGTGAAGAATTCTGCTGGGTGCCAGTAAGTGGGAACAAAGATCTGCACATCAGCGGGAGAAACTGTGGTCCTGAGAGAGGGACAACGTATTTCTTAACCTTGCACTGTGTAACTGTGGTTACTGAGTGGGTGCAGGTTTGATGCCACCTGTAGCATTACTTCCAGTCTTCCTGCTGTTTCTCCTGCACAGTGCTCTGCTCCGTGGCTGCTCTTCTGCTGCTGCTGGAGTGAAGTTTGCACTGTGCCTTTCACTTGCCTGTTTTGTCCATGAACATCTTCTGACCTGGTTCCTTTTGGCTTTAGAAAGGAGTAAAAATGCCAGTTACTCATGACCAGTTCTTCAGACAGGACGTATGCCTACAATTAGAGAAGTTTGAGAGATGATTGACTTCAGAACTGTTGTCTGCAATAAGCCCTTGGCTGCAGCACTAAATTTTGGACATGGAGAGCGCTGTGTGATGCACAGCACACTTGGGGGAATAGGTTCTTTGTAAGCTACTCTCTTGCTCTCTGGTTTAAATTGTCTCCCTTATTCTCAGCAGAGGTTGGGAGATGTTACTGCAGTTTTCTGTGAAATTTTGATGAGAGGGGCTATCCATGGAGATACCTGGGCAATTTAAGATCTCAGAAACTTTCTCCACATTGGAATGGCGTGCAGGCGTGCACCTGTGTGATTGTAGGAAACTAGCAAAAATCCTGGTGGTTGAAATTCTCTTATTTTATGAAAATAGAAGGACTTCTATTAAATTTGGTTTGTTCTTCGTTCCTTTGAACTATTCTTTAAAAAACAACCTAAATCCCACCATTCTTTATCAATCAGATGTTTTTTATTTCCTGGGGTTTTTTCCCATTTGGAGGTTTCTCAAACAGTAAACACATGTTTTCAGAGCTTACAAACTGAAATGTTTGATGTTATTTATGAAATAATTTTTTTTCCTGGAGTCTGCTAACAATCAAGCTTTGGAAAGGCATTCTTGTCAAATAGCAGTGTTAAAAATTTTGCTAAAATTGAAAGACAGAGAATAGTGTCTTATGTAGTTTGTTTCCAGATCTTCCTATAGCAAATTTTTGTGACAGGAATGTAAACACACCTACAGTACAGCAGAGGAGGACTTCTGATAATACAATATGTTTAAATAGTACACATTTTTCTAAGTATATCTTTGTCTGAAGTTGACTTCTCACTGATGTAAGTGGAATTTAATAAAACTTTTGTTTAAAAAAAAGCTTCTGGAGAAACAGAGTGTATACAACAGCATATACTGCTATATCTTATTTAGATTCTGTAGTGATTTTTTCAGTCATGAAATAAAACTCCTTTATGTTATGTATCAACCATGCACTATTTTTTTCTTTCAAGTGGAAAGGCAATCCAAAATTTGAAAATCAAACCATAGCCATTGATCGGGATGCAGCTAATGTCCCCAGTGTGTTTTAGAATAAGGTTATACATAGGAGAAAAGGAAGATAAGGTAGAAAGGTAGAATTTGGTTCATGTCCATCTTTTGTAGGTTTGCAGCATCAAAATTAATTAACCATACCTGTTTATAAATAATTGCATTACTCTGACTGTAATTTAAAATGGGACTTCAAGACAATTCACTCTCAGATATGTTTTCCTTCAAGTCAGGAGAGCAGATGCCACGATGAAAGTCCCAAAAAGTAGTCCTTCTAGTTTCCCCAGTACTTAAGGGTGATACAGGTAGGAGAATGAATTATTTTGATTATTCGTTTATCAATGCAACAGTGATTTTATAAATTGAAACTGGAAAAAAGGCAACTCAGAGCCTGCTGATAGTGTCAGACATTTGGAAAAGCTTTGTGTGTTTAGTAAGGTCAGCTTTCTCTGGCTTATATACTGCATTTCTTATGGCATGGTCAGTTTGTCCTTTCTGGCAGCAGGTCTTGTCCTGGTCAGATGTGCTGCAGGAGCCTGTGGAATTTTATGCTTCTGCCAAAAATTTCCGTTATGTTGTGCTGCCTCTAGATACTTCACTGCACTGAGCAAGGGTTTCAATTACCATCTTCATGCCATGACATCCAGATGCTGAGAATTTATTTCTGTTCACATGGAAGAAGCTGTCTTGGAAAACGCATATCAGATGGTCTCTATTACAAATTTATACAGCACCTACCAGCAGAAATAAGAATGCAGTCTCAAGAGCATGCAGGTATTAGCCTTGCTAAAAGAAGGTTGAGTGTATTATTTTTCATCTCAGGCAATATCCCTCTGTGGAAAAGGGCCGTTGAAATTAATTTGGATTAAATAAATGTATGATTTTATATAGAAATAATTCTAAAAGCACATACATTTTGATACCATGCCATTTTAGTTTTGAGAGATTTCATTATTCATTTGTAATTCTGTAGCAGGACCACCACATTCACATTGGTGGTTAACATATATAATGGAATATTTTCCTCAGAGTTGCAGTGTGTATTGCAGTCCTTAGTATAGACATGTTAGACTCAGTTAATATTTAGGGTTTTGGAAGCAATAGGAAATGTTTTATTTGCCTTTTTTTTTTATTTTTCCCAATTAGATTCATAGTGCAGTAGTATCTTTAAAATACCTCAGCTAAGTAGAATTGAACAGCAGTCTGAAAGGCTCTTGAGTGAATACTGAATTTTGACAAGTGAGGGTGGAGAGCAACAGAGGTTTATATTTATGTACACATCTGTCCATACATGCACACACTCTCCTTTGTGGCTGAGGCTGAATGTCATGGCAAATGCAGAGCAGCAGACCTTTGCACAGTGCAGGTGAGCAGGCTCTGCTTGAGAGCTGAGAGTATTTTTTGATGCAGCCTCTGTGCTGGTTCAGTGATAAAGCCTCAGTTGGTACCTTCTGCATACACCCAATGTGTGGATATGGGCCACTGAGTAAATAATAAACGTAAATACACCATTTTGAGGGAGGAAATGATGACTGGAAACAATCAGCATGGATTTACCAAGGTTATATTCATTGCCTTCTAGGATAAAACAGCTGGATGAGGCTGTGGATGAGGGAGAGCAGTAGATGTCATTTATCTTAACTTCAGCAAGACTTTTTGGACAAGGTCTACAAATATTCTTGTGTCCAATTTAGAACTTAGATGGGTGGACAAATAAATGCGTAATTAGTGGTTGGCTGGTCTGGCTTAGAGAATAGTGATTAGTGGATCATACTCTAGCTGAGGTCTCTGGCAGGGGGAACACCACAGGATTTTTTGGGGGGACTTATCCTGAGTGACAATTCCAGCAGTGACCTGGAGGAGGTGATAGAGGCATGTTCATGAAGTTTGCAGATGACCCTAAATTGGAGAGAGCAACTGATAGACCTGAGGGCAGGGCTGCTGCTCAGAGGGACCTAGGCAGGATGGAGGCATGGGCCAGGAGGAACCCTACAAAATTCTGCAGGAATAAATACAATGTCATGTGCTTGGGAGGGAAGAATCCTCCTGCAGTGGTGGAGGCTGGGGAGCAGCTGTGCAGGGACAGCCCCAGGCGTGTTGGCAGAGAGCTGAGTGGGAGCCAGCTCGGTGCCATGGCAGTGACAATGGCCAGTGGCATCCTGGGCTGCTGTGATGTAGGCTGCACTGACAGGAGCACAGTCAGGAGGCTGAGGGAAGAGATTATTCCTCTTACACACAGTTCTTCAAACCTCATCTAGAAAGCTGCAGGCAGTTTAGGCCCCTCAGTATGAGAAAGGCATTGATAAACTGTAGAGTGTCCAGTGAAGGGCCACCACGATGGTTAGAGGGCTACAGCTTTCTTAGGAAGGGAGGCTGAGGGAGCTGATTCTGTTAACCCCAGACAGGAGAAAGCTTTGGAAGAAAGGGGGATTTAATAACGGCCTTCCAGTTTCCAAAGGAGGTTATTGAGATGATGGAGTCCCAGCAGTGAAAAATGAAAGGATACAGAGACAATGAACATGAATTGAAACAAGAGGTTTAGACTGGATGTAAGGAAGAAATTTTTCACCATGGGTTCAGTCAAGCAAGCAGTGGAACAGGTTACCCAGAGTGGTTATGGAATCCCCACATTTGAAGGATTTCAAGACCCACCCGGATGAAGCCCTGGGCAACCTCGTCTAAACTAATAGCTGTCCCTGCATTAAGCAGGAGGTGGGAGTTGAGATGTCCTGAGGTCCCTTCCAAACTCAGTTATACTTGGATTCTGTACTAACTGGTTGAAATGTGCACAGCTGTACACAGCTGGAAAGGAATTCTACTTTATCGTTCTTTCTCTGTGCTGGGGAGACGTTGCCTGAAACCTCCTGAGCTGTTGTGTAATACATGAGCTTACCAAGAATGCTGTGACAAAGAGGGTCATATTGCCATATGAAACCCATTGCCAGAGGGTTTAAACCTGGAGCCTGTTTCTACACCACAGGGCAGATTCAACATAAATCCATGCCTTGGGCAAAGCTTCAGCAACTTTCCCGCAGGGGGGAAAAATGGATCCCATCTTATGGTGAGGCCAAACAGCATCCTTCCCTTCCTCTCTTCCTCCCCCCCGAATTGCTCTCTTGATTTGTATATTTTAACTTGTGCTTCTTTTTCAAAATCTGCATCTTTTAATAATTTTAAGTATTTCTAAATTTAGAAATTCATATATATGTTTTTAAATTTTTTTAATGGAAAAATGTAGCGAAAAGTGCCCTTTTGCCAATGTAGAATGGAAAATGCCAGCATGTTTCGCATGTGAGATTGCTGGGATGATTCTAAAATTTAGTAGTGTGTATAGAATTTTGGTTTAGTTCAGATGTGCTTTCCTTAGTTTTAGGGTATTTTTTTCTGTATCTTTAAAAGGAAAGGAGAACACCTCTTCTGGAGTTCAGCTCCCATCCCTTTATCTGTTCAAGTGCATTGCTAAGTGGCTTTCTGTAGCTAAAAGTTGACAGTGTGTTATTTAACTCACAGCTTATCCTTTTACAAGAAAAATAGCCCCTCATATATTTCTGGTTTGATATGCCACTTTAGTAGGCCTCTTTGCCTGATCCAGTGCTCACTGAAACCTGGAATTTGGGGTTTTTTTTTTCCATTGCCTTCAGTGAACACAATCTCAGCAATCCGGAATTAGGCACCTTCAATTTTCCTTTTCTGGGAAGCAACACAAAATACTTTTTGGACATAAATCAGGATATCCTTGATTTTTTTTCTGTCCAAGAAAATGAATGCAGCAGAAAGCAACCTGGTCAGGTTACCTGGGCCAGTGCTGCTAAATTCTTAGCAGGCTTGTACTAGAGGATAGGAGTGAATCATGTCCAGGTGACTCATCACAGACTCATCACAAGCTCTACAAGAGTTGTCCAAGAAAGCATCTCATTGACTCTTTGGCAGCACCAACAGACTGCTAAGCCCATTTCACGTTTCTCCACGTGTCTGTGATGAAGAAAAAACAGTGATCCCACCACAGTGTCCATGTCATGTTTCCATCTCTGTGAGTCAGCCATTTAGAGGAGAATGGGAAGTGTAAAGAGGGCTGGATGCCCAGATTTCCATCTAAGAGGTGACGGAAGAGAGAGCTGCCATGGGGCTGCATCAGCCCCTGAGATGGAGACACTTGCTTTAACTGTGGCATCATCCCTGTGCAAAGATTGAGAATCAAAATGTTCCCCTCCTGTATTCAGGTAAGGCAGCAAATTGCCAAGCAGAATGCTGAAAATACCCTTGATACATCTGACTGCCCAGGTGACTCATTTGTGAGCACTTCTGATCTGAGCATCAGATTGAATCAAGACAGCTCTGAAATGGGTGGGTCACCCTTGTGCAAAACTCAAATCCTTCACGTGACCAACTGCACTGGAGAGATTTAAGGGAGTGCTATAATTTTTAGATTTTATTTCCACCATTCTATATGACAGTTGTTTCCATGAAATCAGGGCAAAAGAATACAATGCCTACAATTATGAATTTTAAAAATAATAATTTAGTAGTTCACTTTCTGAGTTTTTCATTATTAAAAGCACACAGAGCTCTGATTTGCAAGATCCACAAAGCAATTTTATCTTCTGCTGGCAGGGCTGGCTGTGTAAAACTGGTCCAAGAATCCCCTTCAGTGTACCCTTACACAGCAATGCCCTGTACTAATTCTCAGATTACAAATGACATATGCTGTGATGTCATAGGCAAAGGCTGGCTCAGGGACTGGGGTATCTCAGAGGCCTGAAAGGCTCCTGCTGAATTCAGCAGGAACCCTGGACCTTTGGCCTTTTCTACTTGGTTGAAAATGCTTTTTTGTAGTTTTATGAACTTAGGAATTCGTGCAGTTAATCCTGTTCGCTTACAGTTTAGAGGCAGGATGTGTTGTAGTTGGAAAACTCAGCAGGTGAGGTCATGAAGTTGAATCTGTAGAGAAGTAGAGCTATTGCAGTTTGATTTAGTTTCTTGCAAGAAAAATGTGCTTGCAAGGAGTCTTGGGCTAAGGTTCAGAAAGAAATTGCAACACATACCTTTTGCAAAAAGCTGTTCTGCAGAAGGAGAGGATAAGTATGCTCCCTCCTTTTTAATACTTCCCCTGGGAAGCAAAATGCAGAGAGAATCCTGTGTAAACCTTTCCATTAGACTTACTGATTGTAAAGCGCAACTTTAGCTCAACATTTCAATTTGGATCAGATTTCTCTATATTTTGTATTTTTTTTAAGCATTTGTGATAATATATTCTGCTGCAATTTGCATCTGCTTTCAGATAGCAAAGGAAGAATTTAGTATGGCATCTGGAGGTCCATTTGAAAAAGGAATGTCCTTACGCGGGTAATGTCCTTACTGGTGCTGTGTGTAGGACTAATTAATCTTCCTCCATTGTTAACAGTGCTAACAATGAGCTGATGAGTTCAGAGCTACTCGGGCAGGTTTGGGCTCTGCTGGTAGTTGCAGTCCTGTGTGTGTGTCAGACCATCTTATTTTGCATTAATTTCCAAGTTTTTCTCATGGGAGTTCCAGGGAGTTCCAGTATGGAGCTTTTGTACAGGGTGAAACGGGAGCTCTGGTAACTGATCTCTTCTCTTCCAGGGTTAGTTGGCTCTCTCACTGCTTATGTTGGCACTGCTTGGTTTTAAAGCTTCCAATTACAAAATTTTGTCTTTTTGCCTGAAAAAGTGAAGTTCATTTTGAGGTTAATTGAAGCTATATTACAATGGCAGATATTTCATCTATTGTTACATTAAACTGTGTTCCAGCTTGTGTTTGGTCTCAGTACCCTGTACCATATCCCTCTCATATTAATTGAGCTGTATTACACTCTAGTGAGAGACAGTTTAAATACAAAGAAACGAGTACAATGAAGGTTGTATAATACAGTCAGAACTCCAGGATGTCTTCTAATGTTACAGAAGACTCAGAAACGTTGTGTTTGGGAGGAGTCTAACCTTATATAATTGTACTTTTTCAAAAAAATACTTTAATCATGCTCTCCTCTGTTTCAAACAGCCACCTTTTGTCAGTGCAAAAGTTAACACAGTTAAGGCCCGTTTTTGTAATGTCTGACTTTATTGCTCAAAACATTGAAGATTGTATCTCAGTCTTGCAGAAGGGGGTGGTGTTTTCTTTGTCTCAGTAGTAAAATACTTTGGTAAATAAGAACAGTGGGGTCTGAAGAAATGTTTTTGCAAATGTGGATATAAATTGTTTCCTTTATTTCTCAAGCTGAAAAAAAAAAGAATTTACTAAGTATCTGGGTTTTTTCTTTGTCCCAGTCGTAAGCTTACTATTTCATTTCGGGCATGTAACTTTCTCCAAGTGTTTGACTTTATGTTTGAGAGTTTTCTGAGGCCTTTCAAGATTTTAAGAGGTATTTTTATACCATTTTGCTTTCCAAAATGCTTCCATTTTTGTTTTTAAACATTGGTAGCTCTGCCCAGCCCCTCCTTGTCACCCTCCTGATACGCTTTTTAATTCTTCAGTCTTTGGTAAATTTGTCGGCGAGGAGAGCAGGGGGCCTGTTCTGTGGCATTGGAAATGCTGACAAGTCTGTCAACACTGGATGTGCGATTGTCCCTCGGAGCTTACATCCAAGTTTGTTGTACCGAGCAGAGAATAGAATGTGGGAGAAGTTATTCTGAGTGTGTGTGCATGTGATTGCAGTTTCCAAGGAGACCACCTTCTTTGTCTGAACATGTCCAAAATGATTGCCTAATTGATCTCATCATGTGGGACACTCTGTCTGTCTTTCTGTCTGCTTCTCTCATGCGTTCTCTCCTCCACATTGTTAATCAGAAAGTAAAAAATGAAAAGTTATGTTCTCGCAAAGAGCCAAACAAAGCCGTTAGCCTGCCCAAAGGACAAGCTGGGGCTGTCCCTTAGTCAGAGCCGATGGCTAGTGTGTCACCAGTGTGGATGTGAGACATGTTGTTGCTACTATTTCTCCCCAGTCTGTGCTCTAACTCGTGCATAGATGATGCTGAGCGCGTCTTTGAAAGAGACAGCTGTTAATGCTCCTACTGAATTTCCACTAATTATAAAATGAAAGGACTGGCTCTCTTTTCCTTCCCAAAGCTCAATAGTCTAGTTTCACTGATTAAAGAACCAACAACAAAAAATCGCCCAAAACACAAAAAGCTCAGGAAAGGAGGAGACGTCAGTCAGTGCCGGTGCTGAAAAGCATGCTGATGTGCTTTTTTTGTTGCTTGTGGTTTTGTTGGTACTGATGATTTGCTAATGAAAGCCAAAGCTCTTTCAAATTTAGTCTCTCGACACTGGAACTGGAAATGAAGAGCTCAAGTTTAAAAACATTCCTGCTAAAGGGAGGAGAAGATTGCACAGGGCAGTAGAAATGAGGTGCTGCAGCAGAACTGGAGGTCACTGCATACTGCAGTTCCTATCACTCAGGACTTGGGCCAATTCCTACTTTCTTGCTAAGCAAAGACTCCAATTAAGCTCAAGAGAAATTTAACCTGAACTGTGGAAACATAATATTATGGAGACAGAAACTGAAATTACATCACAGTTCAGTATGTTAAAAAGCTCATTAGAAACAGAGTATTGAATAAATGTAGCAACTACTGAAAGAAATATTTTTTAATCCTCTCTGTGGTTTCATTTATTTATTTATTTACAATTTTTATTACAATCCTCTTCCCTAGAAATGCAGTGCTTAAAGAAGAGGAGCATCAGTTGCATAGCATGGTTTTTGTTTGTTTATTTGCAATAAGTGTCTATAATCTGTGTGAAAGTGGGGAGAGGGCGTACTCTGTGTCAGCTTATCTACAGTGTGTCACACGGGGGGTAAATACCAGCTGGCACGTGAAAAAGGTCCAGGCACATGGAAGCCAGCGGAATTAAGTGTGGACAGCTTGAGGAGCAGAGTCTGAGAAAATACATGGAGTTTGTAGCATCTACAGCTCCCAGCTTCCCTGGTGGCATTTGCTGGAGAGAATATGATTAATCTGTCTCTTTATGAAAAAGTCTCCATGACTGTTAAAAGCCAGACCCTCTCTGCTTTTCCTACAAACTGGAAAGAAGGGAATAGTTTCAGAGGCTTTGATCTTGCCAGTTACTGCTGCCTCCCTTCCTTTCTGGGAGCAGAACTGTTGAGCTGCTGGGTTCAATCCAACAGAGTCTTTGCAATTGGACGTGACCTGAGCATGGAAGGGTTACAGTCTGGTCATTTACTGCATTCACACGTCTTTGTGACAGAGAATATTTTCTCCGTGTTTCATGAAGATCAAAATTTAGGCAATAAGCAGCTTGAGGACAGCTTAAATGACTGAGAAGTCCAGGCTGAGAAGTCCAGGGCAAAGCATAGACAATATTATAGACTGAGACCATTAGGTGGGACAGAGCAGGTTGGTGCAAACAGGGGTGAAGCAACAGTTGTTGTCAGCACCTGGGGATTAATTTGGTGGCCTTTAATTAATTAATTAATTTAGGGAATGCTGTGCTGATAAAAAGATACAGTACTGTGGCTGTGAATCCTAAATGTCCATAACAAGCACTCTGGTCCTCCCTGTACAACTCCGGAGAAATTTCTGAGCTGTATTTAACTGAAGCATGATAAAATGGTGTATTTGAACAAATAAATTTCTTTCCCCCTTTCTGTCGCTCCCTTCTGGCCAAATCCTGAGGCCACTTCATCTCTCTTCTGTTCTGGAAAAGTGATATGAAGAGGAGCTAGCAGGACTCATGACCTTTTAATTTCAATGTCTTATGTTTCAGCTAAGAGGAAAATCAAATTTGTAGATACACTGGACTTTTTATTTTAATAATAACTGTTTGAACCTCCTTGCATTCCATGCAAACAGGGTACTGTTGAACAGGGTTCATCTTTGAAAGGCTAGCTGTGAAGCAGCACTTCACGAAGTTTTCCAGAGAAACCTGTTCCCTCTGGGAGTCTGACAATGGGCAGCACAATGGCAATAAGGAGCATGCTTGCTGAGCAGCAGAGGTGTTGCTCCCACCTCGGAGCGAAGCAAAGAAGTAGCTCTCACCTCCAGTGTCTGCACCTGCACCTACCTGGCCTGAATGAGCAAGGCTCCCAAGGGGTGTGTGCCTGTATTTGTAGTATGGCATGTTTGGAGTACTGCCCAAACAGAACTCCTTCTATTTAACATTAGGGTCATGAAATAAACATTATAAATATATGTCGCTGGCCCACTTGACAAAATACGTCTTTCTGAGCAAAAGGTTGAGACGTGATAATTGGCTTTAGCATACATTTGAAAAAAATCTCTGTGTAATCTGTAGGAGATTCAACTGCTTTTGAAACATGTGTCAGGTATTAGAGCACCAAGTCAGAAGTGACAGCAGTGCATGACACAGCTGCCCTGTCACTTGTGCACTGAAACACTGAGCTCTCCAGACATACCTGCCTGCTTGCTGCCCTTATGTAATAGCTGCCAGAAGAGACAGGCTTAAACTTTTCCTCTCTCCTGTTCCCTCACCTCCCAATCACTAGCTTCCCTTTTCTTAGCTCCTCCCACAGCAAATTATCAAAAGATGTTGGACAAGATCATGCTCTCAAAGGGTGCTCCTGACTCACAGAAACTGTATTTATGATTATTTTATTATTTATTATTCAGCCAGAGTCCCAAATACAAACTTTTTATTTGGTGTTTCTACACTCCCCATCTTCAAATTCTTTCGTACAATATTCTGTGCCAAACTTGGGTGGATCCAGCCTAGCAAAGCCTTTCTTGTGGGAGTGCTTATTAAACTTAAGTTAATGAACAGTAAACCATGTAAGAGCTTTCACCTAAGGCGAATTATTTTTTATTGCCCTTTTTAAAGTATATTCCATAGTACTTTGAAGAAATATGTTTTAGTAATCTTTTTAAACTAAAGAATGGATTAGAAGAGTTTCCTTTTTCCAACTTTATATATAGCTACTGTACATGTTTTCTCTTTGGCACATACCCTTTCCAGAACATGACTTTTGTTGTGATGATAATCAAGACGACTCAGCATAGTTTTTTCAGTACTAGAAAGTATTTTTGAATCTAGTTAGGACTGGAGAACAATTTACCACAGTATCAGGCAAGTCACGAAATGCCAGCATTTGCTTTTCACATGGTCTGATATCTCCCATAAGTAAAGCAAGCTGAGTGGAAGCATGTTACACACACAAGGCAGGAAGGCACAGGTGGGATTGTCATTCTTCCTCACTGGAAGTAAGCAAGTTTATGAGGAAGAAGATTTGAATTAGGTAACTCTGTATTTTTTATATTTTAGCATTTGATTTCCCCTGTAATCTTTTGTGATTCTTTCTGTAACTGATTTCATTGGTCCTTTCTGGCTCTTTCTTTTCTTCTGTGACAGAGAAGTCTATTGTGTTTCAGTACAGGGTTCTCAGGGTATGTGGAGTGGAGAGAACACAGCAAATATGTTTGTTGTTTTTCTCAATTTGAGTATTTTGTCAACTCTTTCTCTCTCACACACTATCTTGAGTAGAACGTTTCTGTTTCCTTGCATTTCAGTGTCAGAGGACTGCATTTTCTGACTGGGACAATATCCCAGATGTGTGTTCAGACCTTTTTGGCCATTCTTAAAGCTGTTTCCCACTGTTCTGAGAGCGTGAGTGCTAGGGACAGGCTGGTGATGGCCACACTGCTCCCATGGAAAGAATCAATACAATAGGGCAGCTTTTTCTCACTCTCTGTTGTAGTATGTAAACATTTGCAATCTCACAGTGGAGTCAAAGGGTGTAACTGTTGGAAAATCAAAATAATACAAGATTTTGATCACCCTCACAGAGTGTTGGGAGCCAGAGGTGTGTTTTCAGAGACCCACTTACAGGGAGTACTGGCACAGTAAGATCTGCCCATCTAACAGAAAACTACCATCCCTGATGGTACTGATAATTAATTTAATTATATCACCTGTGGCACCACTTGTTAGATTACCTTTGAAAACAAGGTGTCAGAATAATAGTACTTCGTGGACATTTAGAAGGTTATAATGAAAAATTGATTCTCAAAACTATCCCTTCCATTTCCCTTACGTTTTTCTAATTTAAATGTTTCTAAATAAAACTCGGAAACAAAACCATTTTTATTGTTCCATGTATTCTGGTTTTGCTACTCCCACAATAGCACAGCCTAATGTGCAGAAGCAGAACTTTCCATCTTAGTCCAGAAGGGATTTTAGAGCTATTTCTGTATTTGTCATACTGATAAGGAGGCATTATTTTATTGTGCTAGGTACTGCATAAACAGGAAAAAGGGTGATCCTGGCTTTAAAACTTTTTCATCTTTTTTCCCTTTCAGTACTTGTCTGAGTTTTGTGATTAATAGAGGTGCTTATGGAAAATTCCCATGATATTCCCTCGTGGTCCTGATTTTGCCTGAATCTTCCTGTTATGTGTACAGGAGAAGAAACTCATCGGGTTTGGCTGACCAGCTCACTTGGTCCTGTGTGAAAGTAGATGGTATGGGCATGGAGATGGTAGGAGTTAATTAAGAAACATAATTTGGTGATGTCTGGCTAAGGCCTTTGGAGGATAACACTCACTGAATATTACCAGGCTTTGTCCCCAAGGCAAGGTTTCACTGGCAGGAAAAGGGAACACGTATTTCTTGAGCTGTAGTAACAGGATCATCCCATTTTTCAGTAGTTCTGCAATGCCAGTTTATTCTGATGTGTGGGCATGTAGTGTCCTCATGTATACATGTGCCCACCAATATCCATAAATAAACCATAATTGGCCATGGACTGTGTAGCTGGTTCGTCGATACATAATCTCTGAAAGAACTCTCATAATCTCTTCTTGTAGCTTAAAGCTGCTCTTAACAAAACACACACACACACACATATGTCTCTGCCAGGGACCTATTTCATTTTTTTCCCCCTTTGCATATGTGGAATTTCTCCCCCAAACTATTTTGGCCTGATGCCCAGGAGTCCACAACAGTCAGTGGCACAGTGGCATTTTGTCCTGTATGAAACAAGTCTCCTGCTGGAGACCAGTTCTTGGGGCACGTGGCACTTGTTACCAGTTACTGTTCAGAGAACAGTCTTCAAATCATGAGTTTTGCACATTAAAAAAAGCTATACTGGCTTATAGTTAGCAACTTTTTACTATACTGTTTCTGTTTTCCTTTCACTTCTGAGGTTTTAGAGAAGGACGTACCACAGTGTAAGAGAGGAAAAATAACAAAGCTCATGGTATTTTCAGTGTATATATAGAAGATACAATGCTGTCAGGTGGGGTGTTACAGTTTTATTGGCATTCAGTTCTGATGATCTATATTGCTCTGGGCTTCACAGTTCTGACGTCTCATGGTTAGTAGGGTAGAGATAAAGCTGTTCTACCACAGCATCTCCATTCTGTGTGACTTCTGCAGGATATTTAGTGTGCAGATAGAACCTGGTGTACAAATTACATCTCTTCCATTCTTAAGCACAAAGAGCAATGAAAAAGATTTATAAATACATGGGATTATAAATATGCATAACATTTTTCATGAAGGCAGATTTTTTTACCCACTTAATTGAAAGTAAAGGGATAAAAATGAATAACTGATATATGGATGACAATCCAGTGCAGAGGGTGATTGTTTTCCTAAATGCCTTAACTAGGAAGTCAGTTGTATGTGGAGTTTTATACTAAGGCAGCAGGAATGAGAAAGCTTCTCTTGTGTCTGTCTTGTAGCAGCTTTTGTTGTGCTACTCACCAGAGGATTTTGGCCTATGGAACTCTTTAGAAATGCACAGGAAGCTAAC
This sequence comes from Edolisoma coerulescens, assembly GCA_013397115.1. Taxonomy (NCBI): domain Eukaryota; kingdom Metazoa; phylum Chordata; class Aves; order Passeriformes; family Campephagidae; genus Edolisoma; species Edolisoma coerulescens. The sequence continues at coordinate 851,183 of VWZW01006986.1, forward strand.
CCAAAGTTCAGACAGTAAAACATTCTGAAGTCTCTCTACCTTGAAATTCCAGTCGTGTGGCACAAGGGTGGCAGGAAGATGATCTGTAGGAATGGAACTGCCCCTGGAGAAGTAACAATCTTGTCATTTTATTGAGCAAACTTTCATCAAACTAACATTTCATTAAAGATAATGTGAAACAATGTTTTCACCCTTCCTCAGACGTCTGCATTTTAAAACTGGAGGGAAAACCCAAAAAGTGTAAGTGAAGCAAAGGGCCACTCAGGTAAGGATATTTAAGAAGTGGCTGCTCAACTCCAGTATCGGAATACAGATATTGGGGTATAAACACTAGTATACATATACTGTGCCAAATGAATTTTGATACCTTTTGGTTTGTATCTGAATTATTTTACAAGAGGCAGTTTCAGAGGAATAAGTATGAAAAACTTGTCTCTTCTCATAAGACTACATCTTTGTTTTCCCAAGACCCCATCAGTACTTTTACTATCTACATTTTCTTATTATTTCTTATTGACCTGAACAGAAATTCCATGTAAGTACTGAGTAACTCACCATGCATCAAATGGTTTTGGCATTTGATGGTGTCTTTTGCAAAGCATTTTAAATGTTACAAGTGTTCAAGTTGTGAGATTTCTTCTCCAAGTCAAACCAAATTTCATTACGTTCCAAGGACAGTCTGGTAAATCCCTTAATGCATGTTACTTAAGTATAGTGCAGGTGTTTGTTGTGGCTGCTTATAAAAACTTAACAGAAGCTTCAGATTAATACAGATCCTTTAAATCTGCTTTTTGACTTATGAAAAAAGTACTGCAATTCCACAGTATGAGAGTAATAAATGCAAAGAAATACATGGCTAAGGCAGCTGCTGTTATAGTTAATTCTGTGTTCCCCTCTGCATCAGGCAAGGCAGAAGTCGTCCTTGGAGGATTTTACAAAACTGGTGAATAATTTCTGCCACTACAAACACAGTTTGTGTAGCACGTTGGTCTGTGTCTTTCATTGTGATGTATCATGTTCTGTAAATAAATCAGGATGCCTGCTCATCTGATGGTAACAGCTGGGCTCTTGACACTCCAGCTCACCAAGACCTCACTTCCACGGTTTTTTTCCTCCAGAGTGTTTTGACCCACATGATTTGCCCTCACCTACATTACAGCTTTCTGAAATTTGATGGTGCTTGTATGCTAAAGCCAAAAAACCAAGAGCTCAGTATCTACAATATTCAAAACCTGGAGCTGGAGCAAGAGTTGCAAAACAGATCAACACCCAGAAGCTCAGTGTTTTAGGACTTCGGCCACTCTTGTGTGTGTGAGAGCTGGGTGCTTTGCAAAGCAGGCCTGGACTAAGAAAGATGATCTCTTTCAAAAAATGTGACCCTAAAGGGCTTGGCAATGTCTATTCCACTTAAGAGTGTAGAGCTCCAAATTATTGAGTTCTCTGTTCTTGTGTTGGGAAACAGCCCCTCCTACCCAAGGGAGTGTGGCCTGACAAAAAGAGCATTGAGATGATAAAGTGCATTCCATGTTTCAAAAAAAGGGCAGATAGAAATATTTCTAGCATAAATTACTTCTGGGTTTTGCTGTAAGAAATTACACTGTAGAAGGATTTTAGACATTTACCTTGTTTGTGTTGTTTATTTTCATCTGGTTTAGACCGAAGAATAAAGCTCACAAGTAGCATATTTTATTTATGTGTGGGGGGGTGTGTATAATATAGGGCTACTGTAATGCCTTCAGATTGCACCTGTAATTCATTAATAGAATACAATGAAATTGTATTTTCCCTGTGACACACATATTGTCATATTCTCATATGAGGTAAAGTTACCCATCTTTCTTTCCCTCAGATGAATACCATGAGCATTCTAACACAAAGACTCCTCCAAAGCCCGTTACGATGCTCCTGAAGCGCAACTATGAATTGTCTCATATATCCATGCGTTTTTATATTTGTGCTAGAAATGAAAACACAAGAAAACATAAATGTAGTAGCATGAAAGTACCCTGTAAAAAGCAGAATGGAGAATTGAATTAAGACAATCAGGCCACAGGGAGAAGGCAAGGCTCTGTTGCTATTGTGTTACACAAAAAATAAGCAAGGAAAGGATGAATAAACTTTCTGCAACAGAAAGTCGTTGAGGAAAACGTGTTCACATCAACATAGAATGATTTCTGAGACTCCTGTAGTTTTTGAGGGTACTGGAGTATTTAATGTAGAAGCTCTCTGATCATTCCTGTAGTTCTGAGTTTAGCTAATGTCTTTCTTTAAATGGTCGTAATGCAGTGTACAGAAATGTTAAGTTAAAAGGCACATGGAAGAAGTCAGTAGTTAAAACCATCCAGAAGGTTGTCTACAGCAAGGGCATACCAATATTTTAGTTACCTCAAAAAAAATAGTTACATAGGTAGAGTTGTTTTGGGACTAAATAAAAGTATGAGTGTCTGGAAGTCTAAATATATAAAACAATCAAGAAGATTGTCTGGAGTATGTGTGTATTTTTTATGCTCTTCCCAGTGTTGGCAATAACTAAATAAATTGATTCTTGGAATAAGTAAGGATGTAACTCCGTGTATGTACTCAGGGATTTAATTTGGGACAGTATGTGAATTCTTTTACTTTTCTCCTGATTCAGTTGTTTCTAGTGTGGTCTGCCACAGTCTCAGAAAAAGTAATTTAAATTTTTACTATATTGTCATCTGTGAGTGAACAGGCTGGAAGTTAAAATGCTTCTCTTAAATGTGAGGCTAATTTACAGTATTTTATTAATAGGCACCTCTGCCAGGGCAATGAGGCATATGAAATGCACGCCCCCCCTGCTGTCGCGGTGTCCTGAGCACACGGTGACAGAGCCCGAGCTCGGGGACAGGGAACGACAGAGGTGATTTAGCACAGCCCGGGGCAGGCGTGGGAACTGCCCCCACCTCACAGGCAGGCTCACACTGCCCCGTGCAGAACAATCAGGGGGATTGTGTTCCTTGGCTGTTCAGTGCAGCGTTTGGAGACTTCCTAATGATCCATTCCGAATGGTTTGGCCAGGCAACCTTTTTGTACAACTAGGCATATAACCTTGTGTGCTTCCCACTTTGTTCTGTGACAGACAGTGCTGCTGCTTACGTGGGGTTTGACCATGTTTCTAAGAGTAAGAGTCTTTTACCTCAGTCATGAACTTACTTATGGGAATATTGGAGAAAGCATCACAATGCAAGTAACATCTTAAATTAATTGAATGAATAATCAAAAATACTTGTCTCCCTAGTCACACACAAGTGAGTCTCATGCTAATTGTGCAAGTATCTTAACATTTACTTCAAGTTCCTAAAGCTCTGATATATAACTCATGATTTACAGCAGAGACCAGGCTGAATCCTACTTAGACTGAAGCCGACAGCAAAACTTGAACCAATGCCCCTGTAATTGGACAACACACTATTGCTCGAGATCCATTAGCTTTCTCAGCATAAACCATTTTAGTATCTGCTCTCCCACTGTCATGTGATTCAAGTAGGAACCGGTGGCACCAGTGTCGTGTGAGTAGCTAAACACAGTTTGGTACCTTTCTGTAATGGGTCTGGGGCTTGTGAGGGTCCTGGCTCCAGCACTCACAAGTCTGCTTGGCAGCACCTTTCCCAAAATTGACCTTTGGGCTGACTAATGAAGGGTGCTTATGTTACATTTGGCACAGAAGAAAGTGCAGTCTGGAGGAAGATGCTTTAGATTGCCTGTGATCTGATGGAAGCAGTGCAGGATTTCTGTGCTGTTGCCCATGCTGATGGATTTGAGATAAGAATAAGCTGTACAGCTGTCCTGGGGAGATGCAGCAATTCATTTTTCCAAAGAATTATATTGTCCCTTTTGCCTGACAAAATAAGGACGAACGGCCCAAGGGAAACACTATGTATAATGCTATGAAGAATAAATATGTTCTTAGAAAAATATTAGGAAATGTAATTGAGAAAAGAATTTCCTGGAAATTAGTGCACTAAACTAAACTAAAAAATTAACCAATTTAACTTTTCTTCAAAGAAAACACTGTGACACAGCAAAAGCCACAGAGGTTGCATCAAATGCAAAACAAAAAGAAGTCAAACCCAAGATTTTTACTACAACAAGTTAGGACTATCAAAGGCGTAAATTTTTATGATCTTATCAGAAGTGTTAAAATTTATTTCCCCCCCTAAGTTTTGCTGTTTAAGTTAATGGGAAATTACTGCTTATAAGTTGGCTGCATCTGATAAACATCTATTTTTTTATATACAGATCCATGCTTTTATATCTATAACCATGTGTGACTCGATCTGACAGAACTTCACCAACACCGCTTACTCCAAAATGCCTTCACACCCCAAATCCTGTAGCAAAACCCTTCCATGACCCTCCTCCTGAAAGAATACCTTCTCTCACTGTCCCTTTTAAAGTTTACTAGTCACTTATACTTCTATCAGGTTCTTGCTTATAATATTCTGAGAAATGCAGTGTCAATATGGGTTGTCCCTTTTATACAAGAGATTTACCAAGTGTGCACTGGTTTATGTGAGAGGTGGCCGCTCTCCAGAATGGACTTGTACAAATAACCTTCACTTTTTAGATTGGGGAATGAAACCCAACCACCTTAGTGATAACAGTTCAATCCAAAGCACTCTCCAAATTCTAAGCAATTTCTGAGACTGAGTTTGGATGAAATCTTATCTACAGACCTTATTTATTTATTTTACTTGTTCTTTACACCTCATCTGAACAAGCCTGTCTGCATAGAATTAGATGCAGAATTCAAATCTTGAATTACTTATAATTTGAACTTTTTATTCCTGAACAAAATACTGTGTTGAGGACAAGATTTACTCTTTTTGTCCCAGTGTGGGTGTCTTGGTTTGAAAGACGGGTGTCTGCCAAGGAAGGCGGGAACCTCTCTTGGAATGGAAAAATATTACAAATTACTCCCTTCCCTCCAAATTATTATAATTTTGAAATTAAGGGGCTTTCAGGCAAGGATATGGGAAAAGGAGTAACAGTTCTTTACTAGTGTGTGTATGTACAGCAAGGCGAACAAACAGAAGCAGAAACCCAGCCCAGCCCTCTCTCGGCTGTCGGGCGCCTTCCCCTCCGGCGCAGTTCCGCTCACGGCCGGCAGGGGCGCTGGTGGCTCCCGGCCGGGCAGGGCGGCTGCAGGGGCCGCTCTGGCGCCAGCTCAGTCGCGTCTCCCTCACGCGGGAATGGCGGGCAAGCCGGCGGAAGGGATGGAAAAGGAGCTTCCTTTACAAACCCGCAGGGGCAGCCGGGCCCGGTGCCCCTCTGGATGGCGAGATGGGCTNGGGCTGGGCTCCGGTGGTGGCAGTGAAGTCTCCCCACAGTGAGCTCGACCGTCTTCCTGCTATGCCAACAGCAAGAGAGTGAGAAGAGCCAAGCCCAGACGCTCAGCCCCCAGCCAAAATCTTGCAGTATCTTTGCTCTTCCAAAGAGAAAACACCCCAGGTAAGAGAGTAGCCAGCTGCACCCTTCCCCCACTTTGGCCATTTTTTTGTCTCTCTAAAGTACTGGTTGTTATTGTTTCTTAGCAACAGATGGGACAAAATTCTATGAGAGAAAGAAACAAAAGGAAAAATCCTAACCCCTAACAGTGGGGTAATGCTATTCTGTTCAAATAGGGATGAGTTAAACTAAAGCTGAACAGTGAGTGAATGAAAAAATTTGCCAGCTCACAGGAACACAAGAACAGGGATGATTTCTCACATTTACTTATCAGACATGCTTAAACTGTCTATCAGTGATAATTTTCTTCATAAAGAAAGGAGACTTCCAAATCCACAGCACAGAAGATTCTAAAAAGCGCATAAAGACGTATGGGCTGGAAGCCCCAAAGGATGTCAGGCTGCACATGTACTCCTCATGTGTCAGGAAAGCTGGAGAAGCTCTCCCACTCGGCAGGCACTTTGTGGGTCGGTAGCTCTCGATGGATTGAGAGTCCATTCCAGCTTGGAGTCGGTGTCAGCAGGGAAATGGGAACAGAGGCATCCCTAGTTTGGGTCTTTGGGACAATTCTCTCTTGTGCTTGATTTGAGTCAAGGGCAGGCATTGAATTAAGGTCTTAGAGCTGTTCTATTGTATATAACCAAGATATGGTGGTAGGGTTGTAGTTGTGAGTCAGGAAAAGAGGTGTCCAAAGGTGTGTGGTTTTGATTTGTTCCTGTGATAACCATTTGGTTTATTAGCCCTAATTAATTTTGGCTTGCCTTGCGAACAACAAATGTAATTCTCTAGAAATGTTCTTTTTCAAGCCTCTGTCCTTTAGCATTTCTAAAATGAAGTGCTGCTGAGGAAACCAGCAACGTCTGCTGGTCTTGTGATTGTAGGCCCAGTTTCACCCTTGAGAACGCTGCAGTAGGGAGTGGCAGAAGGAAACCCTGGGCCATCTTCGTACAGCGATGGGTGGAAAATCTGTGCTGCCTTTGGGATTCAAAAAAGCAACAGCCTGCTAGAAATAGAAAACCACTGGCCAAGAGTTTCAGGACAATGGACCTAAAAGGTGGTTTTCTGAGTTCATTCTTGAGCTTACAGTATGTGTAAAGCTCCCCATGTGAGTGTCCTTTTGCTAGTGCTGGGTTTGCATTTGTCTCATCTGTGGCCTTCCTAGCTTGCTGAGGTTTTCATAGCACTCAAAGCATTCTGATTAATATCTTTTTGTCGTATATTTAGTCTCCACTGTTGGTGATTTCCCCATCTCATATGTAGAAACTTAATCAAGGAACTCTTGGACTGAAGCGGCCGTTTAGTCCGAATTTAAAGTTCAATTGACTGAGACACCTACTCAGGTATTCTTCTTGCTGAAGGTCAAAAGGGATCACTGAAAAATTCTGCTGTTTCAAAAAATGTTATGAAGGCCTTTTTTTTCCCCACTCTTCAGCTTCGTGTAAGACATGACACACGTGTGAAGTGTCATTAAGTTCATGCTCTTCTGGCATTGTGTTCATAGTATCCCCTGTGCACCCCCAGGTTGGTCTTGTCACCGGTCATGAAAAATTAAATGGCTTTGTCATGCCTGTCTTTGGCATTAGTATGAATTTTCAGTGCTTTTAAAAAAGAACAAGGACGTGAAAAATAGAATGAAGAGAACTGTGGTGTCTATCACTACTTTATTAGCTTTACTTGTAATCAGTCATGGAGCTGTCCAGTGGAGCAGACCTTTGGGAAAACATGTTCTACCCCACAGCAAACGGTCCTACGAATGACTAGATGGACGAGGTGATGTGAACTGAGAGCCAGGAGGTGCGTGGAGCAGTGCTCTGACCCAGGAGAGACTGAGGCAGGCTTTTCTGTGTCAGATTGGATTGGTTTGAGTAAACAGAGCCTGTGCACTTCCGAAAGGCCTCTGACAGATGTGTGAGGCATCCCGCAGCCCTGTGTGCTGGGGGAGTGCCACAGCTGGGAGCTCACCTTTTGGCTGTGCTTTGCCTGCTTCCGTATTTCAAAAGTTAGCAAGGATCAGATGAAAGTTTTAGATAAGTTAATGCTTTTGAAACTCATCTGACGCTTCAAGTTCTTGGAACTGTTGCAGGAAAAGACTTTTAAAAAAGAAAAAGCATAGTTGTTTTTCACACTGAAGCAAGTCCATAAAATCTGTGCATTATAATGTACACCTCAGAGGTAAACTCCTTTTAATCCACAGAATAAATTTGCTGCATTACATTGAATGTAAGAGACTTTTACACATCTTTGTTTTTGCAGAACGATCTGCTAGTTGTTTCTAAGCTAGAATAATGGTAATTTGGTTTCTTTCTTCATCCTTGATTTCATCACAAGACAAAATATTGCTGACACTCTGGAACACTAACACCTTTAGCAAATATGGATTGAGAACAACCAAGGGAAGAGTGTGCCTTTCATATTCTCATATTTGTCTTTCTACAGGCTTTAGCCCCACAATGGTTATAAATGCTGCAAATCCAGGCAAATTAGGATCAATACCAATGCCACTGAAAAAGTATTTAAAAACAAGATACAATGAGAGGATATAAAATTTATGCAGAAGTGCAAGGAAGAGACGACCATCAGTGAGTTTCAATGAAATACCTGCTTTTGTTTCACCATTTGCAGTTTAAACGTAGGGGAATTTATTTTTGGGATATGTTTTTGCTTTATAGCAGAAGACTATGGATAGAAAGCTTCAGCCTCTGGATGTTGCATCTTGTCTTTTGAGGTCATCAAGGACATCAGGGATCCTCTTGTAATGGCTCTAGAGGTGGAGAATGCCTTCTGTCACCTCGGAAGACAGCTCCTATCATTGTGTCTTGTTCTTCTGGCTGCACAAGCAGCCCAAAAGGCAAGTCACACTTGGTTCCTAACAGAGGCAGCTGCTACTCATGGGATGAATTCCAGCTTTAACACCCTGTGGGCTGCTGCAAGCCCAAATCTCTTGGATGTCCAAGAGAGTTGGAGATACGGATCTCCTTTCAGAAGGAACATGCCAAAATGGCAGTTTTTTAAGTTCATTGCTGGGAACTCCCCACGGATATGTTACTTATTTTGTACATCTTTTGCATCTGTCACTGCATGTAAGTCAGTGATTCTGAAGTGATTCCACATGGAGCCAGACTCTGCTTTAAACCTCCCAGTGTGCACGTACATTGACGTTTGGTCCAGAAGAGACTTCCTTCTTCCTGTGCAAATTCAGTAGCCTCTTACAAGAGTTCTGCCTTACCTTTTTCTCCCAGGTGATAGAAATGTGAGCTTCTCTTTTCGTGCTATCTTTTAAGCCATTCCGGCTGCCAGTTGCCTGTGCTTTTTTTATGAGGGAATGAGGGAATGTTTATGAAATGGTTGTATGTCATAGGCGCTTTAATGGAAACTTGAGACAAATCTTCTCAGCTTTCCTTAACACTCTGTTCTTAAAAGCCAGATGTTGAAAAAGTTTCAAAAATGTATCTGTCATGCTCAGAATCCAAGCATTTGCACACAATCAATTTTAGACACGCAAGTATTTTGCTGAATGCGAAAAGACTAATGGCAGCTGCTTGTAGTACTGGTGCTCTGGCCTGGATTCTTTCTGCTTTAGGAAGATGAGATCTGGGGACTAAATCTCAGTACCAGGTCAGGAGTTTGCTGAGCCCAGGTTTCCAAGCACAGTCCGCTGGTGATCTGAGTGCTCATCATGAGGTGCTCCTTTTTCTTCACTGCTTACATCTACAGCTTCAGGGAATTAGATGGATGAATACCTGAATTAAGGGAGGATAAATGAAGCACACAGATTCATCTGATAAGGTGGAAGTGCTCAGGCTGAAGCCTAGGGCCAGATTCCATCCCTAGTGGCTCTGCCTAACAACACAGCAGGAGCACTGAGGTAGCACCACATTCCCACTGCATTCCTGTGCTCTTGTTCAGCCCTTTGCATCTGCCCACGGACTGAGGCTGCTTTAACTGGCCTCTGGTGGAAGTGGACCAAGGGAAGGCTGCTTGGTCCCATTCAGTCACAGACATGTACTCAGTCAAATACAAGAATAGCGAGGGCATGCAAATACTTGGGAAAAGAGTCGCCCACTTCCCCGTTTTACCTCCCTCATGAAAAGAAATTATTTGTTTCACTGAGTAAATGCCCTACAGTGGTGCCTTGTTTCCTTTCTCTGATTGGAAAAGTTTTTGTTGAATTACTGTATGAGTTGGATCTTCCTTGCCTTCAGCTTTTTTTGGGCCTGTATGGAAGCTGGAGCAGTCAATACTGTCAGTTATCTTCCTTCACTGAGTAAAAACACAGGAGTAGTGACCACTTAAAGAGAAATATCCAGGAATTTTTGCAGTCGAGCAGACCTTTTACTCTGAATACACTTTTCTTGAAGTGTAGTGTAGTTCAGAGCTAGTATGCAATTGGTTAGCACACAACCGTTTTTTAGGTTTGTCATTTACTGTAAGTTTGCTTTCAGGGCATGAAATTTGGTGGCTGAAGCCGATGGGACTTCAGACAGTGCAGTCCCTGATTTTTTCAGCTGCCAGTTTCCAGCCTGTTTTCAAAACCGTGCGCTCTTCTTTTAATAGCTAGATAATTTTACTCCGTATTACTTTAAATTGTGGAATTTTAGGTGAAGTATAAAAAAAGATAAGAAAGATGGCTTTTTTTTCCCCTGGCATAGTCTGCACTTTATGTCTCTGTCAAGTGCTTTTCTAAAGCTGTTTTTCCCAGACTGTGTGTTTTGCATGGGTGGGACAGTGGGTTATTGTTAGCCTGTTAGACACAACTCGGCTTGAATACCCTTCAGTAGTTTGGGAGGCAAGTCAGCTCTATTTGCATTTGTTCCAGTCACAAAGGTTTATAGGTCAGCAAAGGCTGGCTGGAAAAATTCAACATGCCAATGCACTATTCTTCTATGGTTGTCAGGAATTCAAACGTGCTGGTTTTTATATTTCTTCTTGGTCATGAATATATGATAGCACAGTCTGAAGTCGCTTTGTTTCTTCGGAGCTTGGTACCAGCTGGGACTAAGATGGAGGATGTGACTTGATGCCAGCTTTCCCCCCCCTATTTTGCCCACACTAATCAGTAGCAAATCCAATGTCCGTGCGTCTGGAGGCAGTGAGAGGGCACTGCTCACCACTGCAGTGGAGTGCTGCCGGGTTTTTCTCTTCGGTGAAAAAGAGTCCAGCTGAATAAAAGATGACATTTGTCCTTTAACAGAAAACATTGCATTAGCTTAATCTCCCTTCTGGTTTGGGTTCGGGTGCTCTTTTTTCTTTCGTTTCTGTTTAGGTATGTTTGGGTTACATCCTGAAATGTTTCCTGCTTAGTTAGATGCAACGATGGTGTGGAGATCTTCATTTGTGTACAGACAAAGAATAGGCATCTTTTAGGATTCAGAACATTGAAAGCCGTTCATATAGCTTTAATGTACACTCATAAAGATATCTCCTGAAAACTTTGGTATATCACCAACAGCCTGATCTTTTGAGAGCTTGCAATCAAGCTTAAAATACATACTAAAAAGTCTGTCTTTCCCAAAGAAAGCATTTCCTTAGCTTTGTTTTTTGTCCTCTGGTTTTAGAGGAGGTATGGCCTTTTGCAGTCCTTAAAATGAAATATAGATTTATTCACTGTAATTCAATTCCTTCCAAGCTGCATTTTGAATTCTAAATGGTGTGTCTGAAAGCATTCTGCAGGATACTATTGCAGTTTTGCTGGGAGCTGACATCTTATTTCCAGGCTGGCTCACTGTAGCCCATTACCCTGAAACCCGTAAGCCCCGCTTGAGTTGGACTGGTTTAAACTCAGTTACAAAAACCACTTGTCTTTATAGCTGTAGCTTGAGATCTGAGAATTTTCTTAGGAAGGAATAAAATAATGCCAGATCTCCTTTTAATATGCTCATTGAAATGCAAACTGTGACCTTTCTTGTTCTGTTGTAAAGAGACTTTCTGCAAAGTAGGGGCTGTTTGGGGGCGTAGGCACGGGGGCGTCGCATGTGCAGAGTGGGGAGGCAGCAGCTCCCCCTCCTGCTGCTGCCTCCTTTGGGGCAGCCAGGGAGCCCCGCTCCTTTTCAATGCAGGATTCGCTGCCAAGTTGGCACCATCGTTCATGTTTATAGATTGAAATTCAGCACATGGCTTTAACTCTTCAGCTGCACTGGCTGCAAACAATCGCCCCAAACCAAACGCAAAGGTATAATCAGTTCATTGTCTCCGCCTCGCCAAGTTGCATCTGACCCTTGGAAATCCAGTTGGGAACGTTATTTTAAATGCCATCTTGGGTAAGACACATGCAGAGAGCAAAAGCGTGTTTTACATGGAAATGTTTTCAAAATATTAAACTTTACTGGGAAAAAGCATAAATAAAATAAACATTTAAAAAAAAATCACATAAAGTATTGAGGGGAAGATGGTCTGGAATAATTGAAAAAGACTCCACAGTTAGAATACTGATAAGCACCAAAAAAAAAAGTTGTTTATGAACGTCCTTTTTCAGCCTACACAACTACTAATGTGGTGCAAACAGCATAAAATTGTCAGTCACTGGAAATTAATCTGAGAAGAACCTATCATAATTTGGTTGGAGGTTTTTTTTAACTCTTAAAAACTCAGTTCTGACTGTTTTCGTAAATAAATATTTCAGTCAGTTTTGACTATTTTATTAAGCAAAATATTTTACCACTCTTAAAATAATTTTTAAATTGCAGCCATGATTGATTTATTAAGAATGTTTTCGACAATTAGAGACATACTGCTCGATGGCTTTAGTATTTAGTAAAGGAGCATGATAACCTGACTGCAAATGTAGTCATGCTCTGAAATCTAATTTGAATCTTAGCTTCAAAATGGACAAATAAACATTTTTGTACAGTGATTAGGTGAGGACCATCCACCCAGTGAAAGCATAGGCTGAATCCCACCACCTCCAGGCACTGCTGAGGTTTGGGTATGGACAAAGATGCAAGGAAATGCAATTTCCAAGTTTTTAGCTGCAGCCTTTTATCTGAATCAAATATTTTTTTTCTAACTTGCTCACGTGCTTCATACTTACAAGCATCTCAGTTATGACTCTATTGGATACAAAAAATAGTGTGGTTTTAGCACCTGTATTCAATTGTATTGTAGTTACAACAGGGTTGGGGGGTGGAGGATTTACCTATCTTTTCCCAACAATTTGCCAGACATAAAGCACTTTGCATGTGACAAAATAGCTCTTTCGTCCACTAGTTATTTCCTTTAGCATTAAGTTCTGGATGCAAGTGAGTAGTAAAGCATTCAATGTAATCAAAGGGTAATTTGGTAAGTCCCTTTCTGGGATATTTAAATATCCATATAATCATGGATGCAATGTAGCCTATGGGAAACTTCTTTGTAGCTAGCTCTGAAAACAGATGAAGAGCAACAAAGCATCTCAGCTACACTGTAAATGTGTAACTATATTCTTGTTTTAGAATAATAAAAATTTCTCTTATCTTTTTCTCTCAAACCCTGTTGAGTGTTTTGGTACAGGATGCACTCAAAATAGCTTTCTTTTTGGCAATTATTTTATTCTTTAAAGTGAATAATTCTTTCATAGTGTATCAGATCTACCACATTAATAATTTCTTGGCATTATTTGTCTAATTGACACGTGTGTGTGTGTGTGTGTGTACATACGCGTGTGCTCTTCCGTTGTTTCTGAAATTTTAAGGAGGTGAGAAGCACACAAACTAAAGAGTTTGATATTCTCTAATGGTTTGCTTGCTGTAAAAAACAGATTTATTTTTATAAAAATACACACTGTTTTCTGACCTAGTGTGAAAGATGCTGTATTTATACAAACGCTAATGTCGGAAACGCAGCTGTTACTTTACTTTGTGCTTTTATTGGTGTGGGTTCCCTCAGCTCCTAAATCCCTTGGATCACTCCTAAGTGAAAGCCAAAGTTGCAGGCACAGCTTGGATGCCCTTGGGTGTCCAGGACTGCAGTGGATTTTTTGGCAGTTGCAGTCATGATAGATAGGGGGATTTTTGGGTTTGACTTGATTTTGTTTTGAATAGTGGAGGGAAAATACAGAAATTACATATTGAGATTTCAGTGCCACAGAAAAGGAGCAAGCAGACCACTGACATATCACAGTAATTTTGGATGATGACAAATCCTTTAATTAGGTGTGTGCAGTGTGAGAGACCCCATGGATAAGGTTGTTGAGAGCTAGCAGTTTTCCAGAGAGAAAAAATAATAAATCAGCCTTGGATAATTCCTTTATTTTAAGGTGGGAAAAGGACATGGGCTTTTCTTGCCTGATGCTTTAGTTTTTTCTCTACTTGTTCTCTTTTTTTTTTTCCTGCACTGATTTTATTCTTACGAATCTCTCCCCTTGTGTTTTTCAGCTCCTGCTAGCTCTGCCTTGGGACTGATGTCTGTGTTCAGATCCCAGCAATAAACTCTGAAGAAGTAGGATACATGGGATATTTCAGTATTAGAGCAAATGGCCCTTTTCCTCATTGTGTCATTATGCAATTTGTAGACATCCAGAAAAGCCAGGGAGCATGACAAGTATTTACATGTCCTGATACTGGCAACAGCCCACTGAGCATCACCTTCCCTCGGGAGCTTGCCCTCCCTCCTCATCCATGTCCTGGGAGCTGTGACAGCCTGTCAGTGTCTGCCTCCTGGGATATGGATCTTGGCTGATCCCAGGATTGCTTTTTTACGCTGTGTTCTTTGCCTTTCCTTCCCAGCTGAAGTCCCAAACCAAACAGTGTGACCAGGAACTAGAGTGTGCAAAGGCTGGTCACATCCAGGAGTGTTCTGTGATGGAGAGTAGAGGAGGGAATAAGAGACTGTAGATGTCAGTTCTTGGACAGAAGAATTGTCGGGAAGCCTCATCTCTGTTCACCTCTTGCTCTGACTAAGACACAGTGGGAAACTGAAAGGGCAAATTCAGTTGACAAACAGAACTTGGATCCCTGCAAAGGACCCATATTTTCCTCATGTCAAATCTTTGAAAGATCAGAAAAAAAGGTCTTGCTCTTACTGCCTTTGATGTACCCCCTTCCATCCCCTACTTCAGGACACATATAAAATAATCTTCTTCACTCATACTGAGAAAATTGTGTTGGACAAGCCAAGAACATTGTACTAGTTTGAAAACAAGCCAGTGGGAGATTGCAAGTCAGAATTATAATTTAATAGGAAAATTAAAATAAATGCAATAGTACAAGGACACTGACAGAGTCAGGATACAACCTGACACGCTGTTAGTCAGGGTGGTGGTAGCAGTCCAGAGGAAGTGGTTCTGTTGAAGCAGTGATCCTGTAGAACAGTCTGGCCTTCACTTGACAGTCCAGTGGCTGCTCTCGTCCTCTGGGAACCCAGTAGGTAAGGGCTGCTTGTGCTGTTCCAAACCCCAGGTTATATCCAGGTGGGAATGCTTGGCTCCTCCCCCCGGACGGAGCATCTCACAGTGGGATGATGGAATTCTATGAGTCGTGCGGTGGGTCCTTGATGGCCCATTAACAGAGACAGCCCCGGAGGGAGTTATCAGGGATGAGTCATGGGAGGAGATAAGGAGCACTGTCCCGCCTGCTTTAACAGCTCCTGAGGATGATAACAGAATACATACTTTTGGTTACATCTTACCTTGTATCCTAGGACAAACATGCCTGATGTTAATGAAGAATCCCCTTATGATGGTGACCATTTTTCATTATGAGAAGTTCTGGTTATGCTTTCTGTCCTGTGGGCCTCAGCACAAAGATATACTGTACCACTAAGCATAGCTTTACTCCTCATCTTACCCCATGCTGTTATTTTATCTCAGTATTATTTTGTTGATCCATTAAAATAGGAAATACTTCTGAACAGTTGCTCTCATTGAATTCAGATTCTCAGAAAAGTAGATGCCGATTTTAGTTTTTGCAATTAAAGTTTTAAGAACATAACCAATTAAGTTAAAAATAGTTACTCTTTAGAAAGCATTTAGCAATCTAAAACCTAAACTTCTGTAGAACTTTGCATAGTACTTCACTGCTTGGTGCACATCCATGTGGCCCAATTGCACAAAGAAATGTAGCCTCCAAGCAGATGGGTTACTTCACACAACACTACTTGAAATTAATTTAATTATATTAAAGAAGCGATCATGCCACTGCTTGATAATCCTTCTTCATTTCTGCCACATACAGGAGTTTAAGGATACTTCTAGTGTGGACGCAAGTAGTTCTTTGAGCAAGGGTTCTTTGAGGAATTGGGGTGGAGGACAGTCTCCTTTTGGTCACTCCGTTTGTTGTCCCTTCACTGAAGTTCAAGTCGAAGGCACACACAGAACAGCTGACAAAGGACATTTTGAATTCCCTGGCCCTGCCAGAGGTAGTGGAAAGGAGCACAAGAGCCCCAGGCCTAAACCATATAAGAAATATCTCCCTTGCCAATATTATTGCTGTGCTGTATTTCACACCAGTTGCGCCCTGTAAGAAGGGGATGTTTTGTACACTTAACAATACCAAGCCTAAACAGAAGTGGGTTTAATTGTGACCATGGTTCTCCTGTCCCAGTGCACTGTTTTGTGGCACTCAGGGCTGGATTGTGTGCAGGAGCTGAAAGCCACTGGGATGGAAGCTGGAAGGATGTGATGGCATATGGGGGCCTGGAGATGAACCCAGGGTAGGAAACTGGTGTGACACAGGAGGAAAATTGTTTCTTTCCTTGTCTCAAGGTCTAGATCAGCCTGACCCCTCCATGTCCTTCCTGCTGTCACCACATTAGCACCAGCTTTGGCACTTAGAGCTGACCTG
Organism: Edolisoma coerulescens; assembly: GCA_013397115.1. NCBI lineage: Eukaryota > Metazoa > Chordata > Aves > Passeriformes > Campephagidae > Edolisoma > Edolisoma coerulescens. The sequence continues at coordinate 867,406 of VWZW01006986.1, forward strand.
TGAGACAGTGCAACCACGGACTGAGAATGAGTAAATAAAAGTGTGGCATAGAAAAATGTGGGAAAGGCCGTGAGGGGATTGCCAGCCATATAAATTTCATGTGATTTTTTTTTTCCTTAGAAGGGAGATTTGCACTTGTTGCCTTTAGTGGACTTGTATTTGCCTGACATGCAACTGAGTTAGGTGTTGTATATAGTCCCTCTGGGATTTTTTTTACATAACTAAAGGATTTTTACTTTTCAGGGAATGTTAGCCTGAAATGTGGCCAGGTCTGACCACTCCGTATAACTTTTGGATGTCTGAAGGGGGAGATGCCATGCTTGGTTGGGGCTCCTTCTGGCATGTCTCGTGGGGAGTGTTCCCTTGGTGAGGTCAGAGTGCTGCTGCTGGAGGGAAAGCTCTAGCCAGGCACTTCTTACAGTGTGGAGGGGTCACTTAAAGAACAATTGCCGTGGAAGATTAATACTGCGTTTTAATTACTTTTAATGGTGGTGACTCTGGTTCTGCAGCCACTCTTTCTTTCTCTGTGTGCATCCAGTGCTAGAAAATTTTAAGTTGCACAAGAAATACAGGTGAATAATTTGCTCTCAAATGTATTTTACAATGCTTCACCTAAAAATAGGTACTTCTAAACAGTGCAAAAATGAACCAAAAACAAGAACCAAATGTAGTTGGCTTTTTTCTGATGATCATGCTTTCTTTATATAAGCTTCCAGGTGTACATACTGGTGCTGTGTACATGCTGTGGATTTATTGTTGCTATCCTGTTTATCAGTATGGTGATACTGGCTAGAGAAACTGCTTTTCATGCATTTTTTGCATTAATCTAGCTCTTTCATGACTTTCCCTAACTTGAAAAATTTTCTGTTTCCTCAGAAGGACCAGAAACTAACAAAAAGTAATTATCTACCACAAATACAGTTTTTATCTAAATAAAGAATTACAGTAGTTGCAGTATTCAGTCCAGAATCAGTGGCACAGTTTGAGGATCAAATAATTTGGCAGAATAGTAACAGAGAGTTTTATTCCTCAAGTGGCACTCACTTGAGTGCAGGTTACGGCTTCAAGTCTATAAAAGTGTTGAAATACCAGACTTCGGAAAATTTTAGCATTCCATTGCATAAGAAACATGTAGAATATTTTTAGGGAGTTTAACACTTATTCACACTCAGATCTTTTCACAGCAAAACCTTTGGCAACCAAAGTAACTGGTATTAAAATGTTAAGACTAAAGTAGGTTGGATCAGGATTTCTGTCAGCATTGCATAACTCAAGGGGACTCATAAATCTGGTTATGCCACCAATGTCTTGTAGTTAAATGTACCGTGGATTTAAGTAGCTGGAAGAACATTTCACAGGTATGATTCCTACTGGCAGTGAGTGAGGGCCTGCTGCACACCTGGAGTTCTGGTGTTGGCAGGGGAAGGCTGTGGAGACTGTGATCCCATTCCTGCAGGGAAGTTCTCCACCTGCCTCTCCAGCACAGCGTGTCCATCCAAGTAGTTCCCAGCTGCAGGGAGATGCTGTGTAACTGTATGACATGGGCTGGTGAGAGATGCTGTCACGCTTCACTCGAGCATGTCAGGTGTCCAAACATTGGTCTGACTTAGAGTGTCAAAGGTTCTATTGTTACCGTAGTTTATTAGTTCTTGAAAGAATTTTAAAACAGAAAAATGAATTCACTTGCTAACTGCTAACACATTTTCTGAGCACTTCTGAATAGCTGCTGGCTTCTGTCTTTGGATATAATAATGGAGTTCAGGCAAATTCACCAACAAGTGTATTGGAAATCTTTATGGATGTGTAAAGAACATGTGCTGTCCTCTGCTGATGTGCTGTGTACTGGCCTTTGCCTTCTAAAGGCCTTAGCCTTCTAAAGGAAGATGCTTTAGTAATGTCATTTTATAGACAATACACACAATAAACATCCTCTGACACTTCGAAGTTGCTAAATCTACACCCCGAATGAAAAGTTATAAATATACACTATGCTTTTAGCCTCCTGATGTGCCTTAAAACTTCTGTATCTTGGCTAATTTCTGCCTTCCAACTAGTAGTTGGCAGGGAAGACTGGGAGCAGCTCTTCAGAAGCAATGCTTGATGGATCTGTCACTAGCAGGCTGCTCTGGAAAAACTCCATGTGAATTGGGCACGCAGGCCTCCACCCTTCAGTACGTCTGAGTTCTGCTTAGCAGAGGACAAGTGGGAAAGGAGTTTGAAATGGCTCGGCAATAGAGGTGTCACCCCTGGTTCAGCCTCCAAAGAAGATAAAGAAACCAGAGGCTTGGGGAACTCTGTTCTTTGGAGTTTAGGGCTTCTCAGCAGGGACTCTTCTGATGTAAAATTATGCAAATAAACACTGTAAGTAAGTTGCAACCTCAGAAAGACATAACACATGATAAGGTGAGGGGTAGCAGGACATAGACAGAATGACCTGCATAAAAATTGACTTTAGTTCTATAGTTTTGGGTGCATCAGAGAGCAAAGAGAGTGAGCCTAAGCTGACCAAAAAGTGAGGTGGGAGAAAGCTTAGTTAGTAGCCAGGTGATTTAGGGGGAAATCAGACCTTTCCAGAGCATCGTATCCCATTATAATCAGTGTAGGGCATTCTACACTGACAGTCTGATCCTTCTGGCTGAGGATGCTGTGGCCAAGGCCTCAAGGGCTTTCATGGGCCCGAGCAGGTGGGAAAAGCTCCAAGACAGACCTTCTACATAACATGTTTACAGCCAGACAGCAGAGGTCTTTTCAGGTTCAATATCATAGCTTCCTTGTGTGAAATAATGCTATTTATTTACAATCTTGTATTTTGGGGAGGGGATGTTTGGGGCATAATTTATGTTTTTCAGAGACGTTCTGTCACTTGGAAAATACTGCAGTACCTTTCAGGAGCTATTTTTGTCCATTTATAAACTGTTACATTCAGCCCTTGCAGTTAAGAAAATCATCTGATATATGAAGAAAAACACCGTACTGCATTTTCCTTTCTAAATAATAGATGAAAGCCCCTCCCATTAGTTAAATAATAAATAAAGAGTTGCATGAGTTTTCTTTCAAATGAAACATTTTAATTGTTCCTGATCATCCCAAGCAAATGCAACTGTTGTGGTGATGGCTCCAAATATCAGCCTCACACAATCAACATAAAAGGGCATTATTTTCCCAGCTGTGCTGAAAATACCACACATCGTGGCCTCATGATTAGTTTTGACATACATTTTAAAAGGAAAATCTTTGTGTTTTCAGGGAGCACTCTTTGATTAGCTGCATGGTTGTTATAGCTCTGTTCTCCTTCCTTCCCTGTTTTTATTTATATTTACCAGTATTTGGATACCTTAAGGTTGAAATAACAACAGGTAACACTAAATCACACACCTCTTGAATTAAAGGCACCTCTGAAGTCAGAGATAATACTTTAGTTCCACATTGAGTTACTAAGTTACTTTAAAGGCAGCATTATAATTTGTTTATTTCTTAGCCTCTCCTTCTTCCCCAAAGATGCAATGCATCCCCCAAACCACTGCTCTTGCTCCCAGCCTTGCCCTGCATTGTATTTCTCCTCATTAATATCTATATTAACCCTGTGCATTTTCCAAAGTGCACAGTACCACAGCAGTGCCCTAAAATTAAGAAGAGATCTCAAGTACTCCTTTAACACTAATGAATGCCAGTAGTAAATTCTGGAGAGCAGGTAATGGATAACTAAAGACAACTAAACCCGTTTAAAAAAAAAAAATGACTAGAAGTTGAGAATAATGTACTGTACTTTGCAGTCTTTCATGCCTTGACCACTGCCTTGGCCAGGTTTTTGTTTATAAGCAGTGACAAGCTGAAGATGTTTACCCCACAATTGGTACACACAGCCATTTTTCCATTAAAAAGTTCCTTTCTTTTGCACAGTGTTCAAATATTCACCACAGAGCTTGGAACTAGGTATTGGCCAGTGATGACTTAGAAACAAGTATGAGCTTGCAGTCCTGAACCACATGCTCTGCTTTTCCATACCAGATGGTTGAACTGAATGACAGCTCAAGCCCAGACAGTGTCCTCCCTCCAGCAAGGTAACCAGACTGTATCAGACCTGTCTTCAGAGTGGTTTTTGCCTCCAGCCTTGTCCCTGCACACCCCAGGTCCCAGGCTGGTGTGAAACAGCCTGATCCTTGTTGAGTTACCAGTGTTTAGACCAGCCCAGCAAAGGACCTCCTCTGAAACCTGGAAAGAGAAGGGTGGGGAAGCTTCTCCTGTAGTTTGCTTCATACGGATTCTGCTTTGTCATTTTAGTAGCCTTTCCCTCTGCAGCTGAACAAGGGTTTCGTTGTGTGAGAAACTCTGTCATGGTTTAACCCCAGGTGGAAACTCAGCCCCGTGCAGCTGCTCACTTCCTCATGCCCATGGGACACAGGAGAGAATCGGAAAAGAAAGTGAGAAAAAGTGAGAAAACTCACGGGATGAGATAAACACAGTTTAATAGGGAAAGCAAAACTGTGTGCACAAGCAAAGTAAAACCAGGGATTCATTCCCCACTTCCCTTGGACAGGCAGGTGTTCAGCCGTGCCGGGAGAGGCAGGCTCTATCACAAGTCACAGTGCCTTGGGAAGACAAACGCCATCACTCCAAATATCTCCTCCTTCCTCCTTCTCCTCCTCCTTGTATACTGGAACGATGCTGTATGGTCTGGGATGTCCCTGTGGCCGGTTGGGGTCAGCTGTCCTGGATGTGCATCCTCCCAACTCCTTGTGCCCCCCAGTCCTGTCACGGGTGGGGTGGGAGAGGAGCAGAAAAGGCCTTGGCTCTGTGCATGCCCTGCTCAGCACTAGCTAAAACATCCCTGGGTTATCAGCACTGTTCCAGCACAAATCCAAAACACAGCCACTACCAGCTGCTGGGAAGAAATTTAACTCTACCCCAGGCAAAACCAGCACAAATCCTGAGTCCTTTCAAGTCCTGAGGAGTAAGGTCTGTGACTGGGGAGAAGATTGGACCTGTGGCCCCGTGACATTCACATACTGACACACGTTTTCCCTGTATCCTGCAGCCCTGGGTATCCTGCTGAGCCTCAGCAAGCAGGTGGTTGGTGTGGTGTCCTCAGAGCGTGTGGGCTGCTCTGGCAGGGGGCTCCTGGGCAGAGATGGGGCCAGCCCCTCTCTCACCTCCTGCTCCTGGCACTGGGGTGGTTGGCAGAGGGGATGGAGCTGTTCCTCAGGTGCTGCTTGAGCCACTGAGGTCACTTCAGGTGAAAGGAAACATCCTAAATGGCACACAGCCTATGGAGTGCTGCAAGAGCTCAGCAAGGGGAGGGGAAAGGGAGAGGGAAAGGGGAAAGAGAAGAGGAAGAGAAAGAGGAAGGGGAAGTGACCTGAAACTCCCAAGGGACTCCCACACTCCTAATGACATCAGGTTCTCTCATGCCCTTTACTAGGGAGGGTGCTGGAAGGGTGCAAAATGTTTTAGAGATTTTTTTATTTCACATTTATTTATGCCTGTTTTCCCCCACGTATAACTTTGGGCCTTTCTGTACCGAAGCTCCCATGAAGTGCAGATGAAGTGAAGAGCTGGCTCCACCCCGTTGTAATGTTCAAAATTCGCTTATTCAGCTAAACATACTTTGAAATACTGGCAAAGCAGCAGCCTGAACAGTTCAGGCTGGAAGCAGTTCAGGTAGTGTCTGAGGCTGTTTCCTCTACAGTTCAATAAATCAACAACTCATAGTGCAACTAATATTCTTTTGCCACTAAAATACACCTCAAAACCAGAAGCTGTTGTTTCAAAGGAATGTGGACTTGCTTACCATGTATTCTGATGTAACTGAGTAACTGACCAATAACTGGAGTACTTTTATTAAACAAACCTCACACACATGGATTTTTTTAATCTTAAACTTTTCTGTTTACAAAATGCTGATCTCAATATGGTGAGCATGAGAAGATGATTTTTTTTAATTATCTGGAATTAGCCACATAAGAAAACGTATTTTTTAAGAACTTTATCTTTTAAACATTTTCATTGCAGAAAAGGCATACTGAGATTTTCCATTAGAAATAATCATGCACTAACTCAGAATTTTGGGGAAAATTTCAGATTAAACTATTATATGTATTTTTTTTTGAAGGAAGATGTTTGTTTTAGTCAATAAGGTGATGAAGTCAGTGTGGGTTTTTCGAATTAATACTTGTTAACTACTCTGCAGAGGAATACCCTTTAAAAGCTATTTCTTCAACTAAAATTTGAGATTGTATATTACAAATATGTAAGATTTTTACTTATTTTGTAAAAAGGGCTGTAGCCCAAAAGGCATTAGAACCAAAGTCTTTGTCTTTCCTAAGCACTCACCGTGGTCAGGCCCAAAGTCAGAGTCCCTGTCCACTTCTGCCACCTCGAAGTTCAGGAATTCGAGTAACTTCAAACCACACAGTATGCTCCAGGTTCCTTAAATGACCAAGGAAATAATTTTTAGGAGTTTTAAATGGGGAGTGGGGTTTTATCTGAAGTGAACAGAAAGTATGGGAGATAAAAGCTTCAATTTACTTTTTTTGGTAATTGCCCTGGTCTTTCCCAAATAATGGCAATTTCTGTTCATTTTCTGCTAATTGCATGTGCAGACAGATTTTGAGCCATCTGTGGTGGCTCCAAATCGGAGAATTTCCTGCAAAACAGTCAGGTTCCCAAGGAACTGGTCTGTGGTTCAAACATGTCCTGGTTTGAGCTCTTCCCCAACCCTGAGATCTGGGTCCGTGTCGGCATCTCTACAGAAGTGACACGTCCTGTGTTCTGCACATGGTACAAATAGCATTTCATACTGAATGTGTGAGAACTGTGAGGCTTTCTGCTGTGAAGAACAAGCTGAACTCAAATCAGTGTATCTTCCATTAGTTTTTCTCAGTTAAAACCCCTCCCATTTTATAGCTTCACATCTTGATATTATAAAATGTAAAGGTGGGCAAGGCATTTGTTGGTTATGCCAAGCTGAGGTGTGTGTGTTCCCTCAGACTGCGCTATGAAAGAGCCGTAATTCTCACTAATCTTCATTCAATGAGATTTAATCATAGAAAATTCTAAGTAGGTTTAGGTAGGATGGCAGTTTTTGGATTAAAGATAATACGTCTTAAAATAGCGAGGCAGAAATATAAAAGCAAATCTAGAAAAGCCAATAAGGCATGAATCATTCAATAAAATAAGATCTAATGGTGGGAGTGTATTACGGTAGAGTTCAAGGAATCTTTGATGTATTTTTTTTTCCATCGCCTGTTAGATTTTGTATATAAATTCAATAAGTTACAGTTCCTGGAAACATATTTTGATTTGCTAGATCTCTATCTGCATGTGAGAGCTTTAGTCACAAGTGTATTTAGATTGGGAGCAGACCAATACAGATTTATTTTACAACACACACAATCCTGGGAGTCCCATACAAGCTTGTGCACGAATTCCTGACAGATGTATCTGTATCAAAACAAGCAGGCAGAATGTGCTTGGCCACTTTCTCAAATGTCAGGATACCCTTAAAAAAGCGATTGAATTAACCCTGATTTCCCTACTCCAGTTCATTTTCCACTCTTTATTTTAAAATGATTCAAAATTTAATCTGTTGAGACTAAAAAAAGCCATAGAAGGTATCTTTGAGTGACAGCCTGCATGGTTTATGGGGAGGAAACTAATGACATACGACAGAATGCAGAAACATTGCTTGTCACACAGTCCTGTGCTACAGGTAAATTCATCAACTAAAATCCATGTTTCAGTAACATGTTGTGACAAAACGAAACCAACACTAGGAAATAACACCTGGCTAGGTTGGTTTAAGTTCCGAGGTGGTTGATTTTGACTTTTTTAATCCATTGAACAGAGGAATGTCTGGGAGTTTATCCCACTTCTTCCATTATTTTTCTACTTGGGTATCAGCCTTACTTTCTAAGAGTGTATGTCCTTTTCTGGAAGATGTGAATACTGCTCTTACAAGGTTTAGATAGGAAGAATACGACTTTTATACAGAGGATTACCTGCAGTTGAGTGTTGGGAACGACATTAAGAAGGAAGCTCCAGTACTTTCTCATCTCCTAAGGTCTTTTTTTTTTCACTTGCCTTTTCACCTTTTGAAATTAACCGTGTCCATTGTGAACATAGGAAGTTTAACTCTTAGTTTCCCTATTTTTCATCATTAAATCACTTACCAGGTTAATTTTTCTCTAATTATGAGAGTACAGGAGGGTGAGTTGTACCTTCTCCAAAGAAACAGATTTTTATAAATTACAAGTTTTATCAGAAGTAATCCCACATTCTGTAGGAAAATGAAAGAGCTGCTTTCACATTCAGGTTCTTCTGTTTGGTTTTGGTTTTTTTTTCTTTGAAAATGCTCACACATTAGCCAACAGTTCCAATTGATTTAGGACATTTCTTCCACATAGGTCATTTAGGATTCCAGAATGTGATTTTAGCAGTTTTTTATAAGTATATTTCTGGTGAAATACTCCTCCTGAGCTGGGGCAAGAATGAAAAAAATACTTTGTAGGGAGGAACTTGAATTTTCCTTTCTCCAGATCAGAATGCCTTCAAGATAACACTCAAGTCCTTTACAAATTTTTGTATCTGTTGTTCTCCTGGAATCATTTCTTCAGCCTTGGTCAAGCTTGCCCTGAGTGAGGCTGGTGTTCAGGCTATAACAGTGTGCCAAGAACATTTCACCCCAAAAGGCCACCACCATTCCATTGAGAAGGTGCTGGTCTTTGTGTTGGAAATGATGTTAGCAACATTTTGCCCTTATCATCAGTTTCAGTAATTTGTGTCTAGCATGCATTCAGGCAACTGTTTGCTCTTCACTAAAACATACCACGTGTCCTCCTCGAAGGTGCCGTCTGACCACACCTAGTGCAAGGTCGTTGCTGTTGGCATCATTACGCTGCAGTGTAGAAGCTTATTCTGCCAAAGACTTGGCTGCCCTTTGGGGCTCAAGGTCTCCTGTGCTGTGCTGTGCAAAAAGGAATTTATGGTTCAATCTCTGCAATTCTTGCCACACTCATTCACCTTGGAAAACAATTTTCTTTCTAAATAATCTCCCATTTAGCTGCACAAGGCATGTTGCCTGTGATTTCTGGATTTATCCCACTCAGAGGTTTGCTTCCAGAGGTGTCTGAAAGGTGCCTGTAGAAGTTAGCATAAGCATTCGTGTTATTACAGGTTTCTTGGAGTTACGACTTTCAGCTCTAGGCACATTCAAAACACTGAAAATATTCAAGAAGGATGAAAATTCAGAAGAAGCTGAACACAGTGTTACTGGAACAAGAATCCAAAATAACCACAAACTCAGACAGCCAGTGGGTGTGCTGTGGCCTTCCCTGCTGCCCTGACGTGGATCCTTCTGCTTCGGGCAGTGTGAAAGGAATGTGCATTCCCTGAAGCCTCCCAGTCCTCCTTTTGTGCCAAAGGAAAAGGAAACCTGACTTTGGCCTGGCAGGTAGTTTCCATGGTCACTTGGTAGTCCTTCCCTCAGTTCAGCACACACAGGTGAGCCCATGTGAACCCTGCACTGTCACCAGTTACAGGAGCTGGGATCTCGGCTGGTGCCCGCTGTATCCGCTGGGACGCAAACCAGCAATGCTCAGCAGCCCATTACACCCCCTTTTATTAGGCATTACTGGAATTGCCAACTGTGTAAAATTTATGAGTCAAACCTTCCCCAATCTTAATATTTACTTAAAATGAAGATATTAAAGGATAGAAAATAGTTTTTAAAACTGATTTTATTTTATATCGTGTTCCAGCACCATAACGCTGAGAAAACCAGTTTTATTAACCTGGGATAATGAGAAATGCTCTCTAACCTCCTAGTGCCTGGTAGAGCTTGCTTTAGAACTGTGCCTTGTATGGAACAAAGGGTGTGTGTTTGGCAGAAATCCACGAGGGCAGGTATTTTACTTTTTGGTTTTAACGCACTCAAATTATAAGTCAGTTAATGTTGGTTCCTCATATGCTCCTTGTTTGTGAACTCTGACAAGGGTTTGCCGCTGCCAGTGGGGTGCAGGGGAAAGGTGCTTCCAGCACACAGTGCCAGTCTCTGCGGTGCTTTACTGGGAGTTCGGGCTCCCAGGATGGAGGGCATGCTTGTGCCAAAATCTTACCCTTAAAATGTGGGTAGTATCTCTCCTTCAGCTCATGAGATTTCCATGAGTATGAATTAGAGGATCTCTGAGAAGCATCCAAGGACCACAGTGGTAAATAGTGCCACAGGAAAACCTTGTAATTCAGGCTCCGATGGGTAGTTTGAGAAGCATCCAGCAAATAAGACATGGAACTGCACCTTGTTAGTGAGGGGAATACAAAATAGGGTAGCCGCCAATATTGGCATTGTTTTGTTTCACCCAGTTCCTGAAGCTGGGCCCCAGCAGAAAAGATGGAAGGCCCACGAGTGAGAATTGTACCATACAAACAAGGGCTGTATACAAGAAATGCTGCTTGCTGCACAGCAGATTTTATTCCTGTTTTTCTCTACTTGATTCTATAGACTTTAATCCTCTCTGAACAAGATTAACCCTTGTTTCAGTATAGTTTTGACACGCGTATGCATGTGTCTGTGTGTCAGTGCACATGCCTGAGCAAGTAGCTTTTTGCAAGTTAGGGAAGGGGGTTAATAGCAAATTGCATGAACAGAGCTTTTATCCTGTAGCAGTCTACTAAGATCCAAATGAACCATCAGGAGGAGTGGAATATTCTGAACCATCCCACAGTGCTACTTGAGCCATCTGATGGCAATAAGAAGGTAATTCTCTATTTCAGACATCTCCATAAACAACACAGTTGTTGGTGATTCCCTCTTTTCCCTTGACAATGGCCTGGCTTGTCAGCACTGTCTATTTTCTACCTGCTCCCATTTGCTTCCCCAGCCAAGAAGCCCAGTTTCTTTTTGCAAATAGTTTTAGCTTCCCTGTTCAGGCAGAGTCTATTCCCAGCCTGCCTCCCTTGCTCCATCAGTCTCCGTCACTTTACTGATTCCCTTCTCCCTTCTTTTCCTTCTATTCTGGTTTAATAGTTTTAGTTCTTCCATACTGAAATCAAGCAACTTGCACTAGGCTGTGGGGATTCCACAGGAGAGATATTAGGGCCAAGGGCAGTGGTTTTGTGGCGCCCAGTTGGGCAGTTCCACCATCCCAGGCAGAATGACAGAGCTCTGGTGTTGGGCAGGGAGGTTTGTCTCCATCTCACCAGCAGCATGGTTTGTGAAAGTGAGGGCTTTGGGGTTTTCTCTGCCAAACCCCAGCGAGCCCCTGGCCAGCGTACACAAGCTGAGGCTTTCCCACGTTCTCAGCCTGGCCAGAGTGAAGCAGCAAACTCCACCTCCTCACCAGGCCACTCCTGTCCTAACCCCTGCTCCAAACATGGGCAAGCAGGAGCTTCTCAAAGAAGAGATTTCTGTAATTTGGCAGCATGACCGAACAATCTTTGGTAGGCTCCTTCTCAGAAAGGCCTAAGATGTTTGGCTGAAGATCTTCAAACAAGTCATCCCCGAGGCACACACCTGGTGAGGGACATTTTCAGCCAAACAGCTGAAGTTTGGCAAACTCTTTATGGCAACTGAAAATGTAGTCTTCTAATAGGAGGTATCTGGCAATCATTCCACCTGGCAGTTGTGCCAGCCCCACCTCTCGTTTTTTGGATCATTTAATAAAGCAGTGACGAATCTTAAGGACATACTTTTTCCATTAGAATTTAATAATATACAACCATACAGCTTCCTCACACCCCTTTGAGCTGTAAACCGTAGGGAGAGAATTTCAAACCAGCATGTGGCTTTTGGAATCACTAGCCAATTCCCATAAGCTTCATAATACTGGAAAGTTTGTAATTGAACATGTAGATAAAAAATGAGAAAAAATATACTAGAATTGTTACTTACTTTTCCATCTTGAATACCCTCAGTATACATTTAATTATTTTAAAAGCATGTTTTTATGTATTCTAAAAATTATTTTATAAATGAGAAATTAAAGTCTTACTGCTATGTTTCATCCCTGAGTTTGACTGTTTATTGTATTAGCTCTGACAATGCCTTGCTGCTTTAAACCGGAGAAAAGCTGTAAAGGACACTGAAAATGAAGAACATTTTGGCATATGCCACTTTCACTTGTATGAATTATTTGGTATTTGCTCTTGTGACAACACTGAGAAAACTTCGTAAGAAAGAACAAGGTTTTTACTCATTTTCACATGAGTATTTATTAGTATTTTTATAGCTAAGGGATTATATCCTCCAAAGAATTCTCTAGTCTCTAAAGCCAAACATACATCTAAAGAACTGGGGCCTGCCTTTCTAAGTCTTTATGGGCTGTGGTTTGCTCGGTCTGCACTTTGCTTGTTTGTCGGGTGTCAACTCAAATGCAAAACCTTCAGGCATAACAAGTTGCTCTTCATATTGCGTGGCAGAGTATGCTTTATTCTGGTCTGTGAAGGGATGGAAATGTTCCTGACAGTGGTAGTCACAGCATGACTTCGTTGAGTTGCCCAGTGTGGCTTCACCTATTACAGGGATAAACAGATCACAGCCAGTAAAAACTTTTATAGAATGTCAGCAGTAGGAAGAAAAACACAAAACTTTGTCATGCTTGATCAGCCCACTGGTGTTTCAGCTCTCTCCAAGTCACCAAATGCTTCAGAGGAAATGGGAGGACTCTGACAAACTTGCATCTGTTAATATGCAGATGAGGAAAATTGCTAATACGAATTATTATTATCTAGCAGGTCCTAAAAGCAGGGCTCTATAAAGGAATTTGTGTCAGTCTGTAGCCTGTCCTTCCTGTCATTGGGCAGAACGTCGGTGGATGTGCTGAACAGTGCCAGTGGGATTACAGCTGCTCAGGATGAATTTGGTACCAGGCTGCAGACTGAGCCTGCTGAGGAGACGGAGCCTACCTGGCCTGATTTGTGCCTGGATAAATTCTGCTTGCCGGAGCCACCCAGCAGGTGACAGCCAGAATTCATATTCTACAAAAAAAGGGGGTTTAATAAGTCTAATGAATGTGTGCTTGGCTTAACAACAGAAGGTGCTTTACTTTAGTGCACAGTCCATCTATTCCACACATCCCCCGGCCAGATAAAGGGCCCGTCTGCAGAAAGAACTGTAGGTGATGCTAAGTAATAACCAAGGGAATTACAGACTGCATGGGAATAAATGGCCAAAGAGTCACAGGTGACATTCTGGAGCAGCTGGATGTAGAACAAGGGAAGGATTGCAAAAGGAGCGGGGTTAAGAAGGCGACTTGGGGCAGCGAAGGGTGCGGAAGGGAAGCGGGGGGACCCAGGGTGCTGCCGGGGTGCGGGGGCGGGCGCAGCGCCGCGGGAGCGCGGGTCCGGCCCGCGCGTGCCCGCC
>VWZW01006986.1:880781-898325 GCA_013397115.1 Edolisoma coerulescens
TCACTGCCCGGCGAGCGCCTCCGGGAGCGCTCCGTCATCCCGGCCCTGCCCGACACAAACCCCTGCCCTCTGACGGGGGGAGCCGAGTGACCGAGTCCTCGGGGGAGACACAGCCGTGTGAAATTGGAGCGCACGGAAAAATGGTTGTTAAATATTTTGATTGCTGTATAGGGCGTATTTATTATTCCCATTTCTGTCTGAGGATCCGCAGTTCTGCGTGCGAGTTAATCACAGCATTGCAGTGGGAAATATTTTCATGATTTGGAGCACTCGGATGAGTTTAAATTACACATTTCGCTGGTTTTTAATTGTAATATCTCTTTATATAAATAACCTTGTAAATACTCTTTTAACCTCACTGCATGAGAATACTTTAATTTACAATCACAGTAAGATTTACAAATTGGTTTTTGTGGGGGTTTTTTTTCCAAATGAAAAGCTGATGATGAGCGGATTGCAGGAAATTCTGTTCATTAGTCGGCGGCTCCGAGAGCCTGTGCCGGAGGCCTCACGTGGCCGCCTAACGACACGCAAACAGCAGAATTAATTAATATTCCCGGCGAGTTCCCGGGCGGCGGGCGCGAAGGGGTTAACGCGGCCGGGCCCGCGCGGGCCTCCCTCCCTCGCCCCTTTCTTTTTTCCCCTCCTTAATTAATCATGCGCTTCTCCGCAATTTCAATATGGAGATGTCGAGCAATTATTAATGAGCCCGCGGGCTGTCCCGCGGCGCCTCTGGACGAGCCGCGGCCGCTGCGCCCCGGTGGGTGTGAAGCCTGCGCACACAAAGGCTCCTCCTCACCGCGAACACGCCCCAAAGCCATAAATAAATGACGAGGGAAGGGCTTTTGTTCGTCGGGCCGATGGCACATGACCGTGCGGCTGAGTCGCGCCGCGTTGTGCCCGTGCGCTGTGCCCGGAGAGGGGAAAGCGGGGGGTGAGGGCGAAGCCCCCGAGCCGGCGTTCCCTGGCAGGAGGGGGGGTGGATTTAACGGGAAATAATACAAATACCCCCCCGATCCAGCTCTGCCGGGCAGGAATGTGCGGGGGGGTGGGGGGTGGAGGATTTAACAGGGAAATAACACAAGTAGCCCGCGGATGCAGCGCTCCGCCGCACAGCGCAGTGCCCCGCGCTGACCCCGCGCACAACATGGCCGTGTTCGCCCGGCCCCGCTCCCGCTCCTCCCCACCCGGAGGGGCGGCTCGGGGGGCTCCAGCGGCACCATCCCGCTCTCCTTATGTATTTATTTTTTATTTATTTTTACTCCACCCACCCACTCCCTCTTTCTTTTTTTTTTTTTTTTTTNCTTCTGCCGGTATGCCCGCTATCCACTCCATGCAGTGCACGACTAGGTAAAAACCACTAACGGGCAGCTACTTCAATTAGTCGGGTTGATTTTTTTACAGAGCCTTGATAAACGAGGAGCAGCCCAAGGTGGGAGGAGGAAGCGCGGAGCGGAAGGGACCGGGGATGGGGATGAGCGGTGAGGGATAACAAAGAGTCAGGTGCAGCGCTGTACGGCGCCCTCACGGCCGCTCATGGACGGCTCTGGTCTTTAAGCACTCCCCTCACAATTAAATAAGAGAACGGGAAAGCCGCGGAGGCAAAAGCCGCGTTTGTGCCGGCAGCTGCAGCGCTGGGAGAGGCGAGCGCATCGTGCGGGGAGCGGGTGATGAGCGGCCGTCCCGCCCCATCCCGCGGGGCAGCCGCGCGGCAAGGCGCGCCTGGCGCGGCCCCGGGCACGGCCGCATCCCTCGCTCGGACCGCGTCCTGCAGGTTTGCCGCGGCGCATCGGAGCGGGACTCCCGGGGCTGGATGTCGCCAAACCGGGGGCAGAGACGGGGATTTCAGCAATGGCGAAGGGGGAGCGGCGGAGGGAGGGGGGTAAAAAAAAAAAGGGGATCAGGATATGATGAACAGCACCGAAAAATGGCAGGAGGATAATGTTTACTTTTGAATCCCTGGCCCGCTGCCAGGCTGGCGCTGGTTTTTAGGTTAGCAGAGGTTGGAGGAAGGGCCAGACTGAGGCGGGGCTTGCTGCTGTCAAGGAAAAAAAAAAAGGGGGCTGCAAATTGCTGTTCTCAGCTTTTTTCCTCTCCTCTCCACCACCCCCGCCCTCCCCCGAAAAAAGGCAGTGCTTTCTCTTAGGCTCTTAAAAATGATGCAGAATTTTAACCATCTGCTGTACCCGGAGGTCTTCGCTGGTGCTGCACTGCTGAATTTTTGCAAAGGGAAGAAATTGCAAAGCTTTCCGAAATCGAAAACTGTTTGTAATGATGTAAAATATTTTAGGAATTCCTGTCTTTAAAGAAAGATTCTATTTAATTGCGGACTGAGAAGTGGGTATTAACAGAACTGAAACGTTTTTAGCCTATTGTGGATTTTTTGCTAAAAGAGACACAGGTGTACTGCTACATCACAGCTTTGCAAACATAGCGTGAGCAATCGGAGGCTCGGGAAGTGTGCCGTGCTGGGAGCTGATCAGTTTTGTAACGCTGTGATTTTTTATTTCGAGGCTCGCTCTGGAAGTGTAGATGTAGCTGAATGCAGCAAACTCACCCCTTTACCAGCTGCATGTGTATATATGGGAGTAAAATTATTTAATGAGCAATATGGGGACTGGCAAAGGAACCATGTAATTGCCACGGCCTCCTGAACTACCGTAGTATGTCCAGTGCACAAAGGGAGACTATTTCTAAATGATAAGGGATGGGGAAAAAGCTTTTGAAGTGGTGAAGCTTAAAGGAGAAAGTAGAAGGAGTCTTTAATGTGGAGTCCTTACTTCCCATAAATTAGATTAACTGTTTAAATGCCATGAACAGCAAATTAAATATTTCAGATGTTCATAAATCAGAATATAATATTTGTCCGGAGTAAGAGCTAAGAAAATTGGAGGTTATTGGCTCATAATTCATATACATATTTAAGATCAATTAGCAAGTTATAGGAAAAAGAGATTGTAGTGAAATATTTGAGGCATGCAGTTCCTTTGAAAATGCAGTTTGGATTTTTTCTGTTAAGATCTGTCAATACCAGATTGTTACCTCAAGGCACTAGTTATTGTTTGTAAGGACTGTATTTTCTTTAAATGAAAGCTCTACAAAGAAATACTAAGAAAGGCATTTACTTTCTGAAGCAAATGTAGAGGCCCGGCTAAGTCTCTTCATTCAATTTAAATTTATGAAAAAGGGCTAAATTACAGTGCAGATGTCTCATAATCTACATACATTTTCTTAGTTTTAAAGCTGAAGATTTGGGCTGTATTTTGTCACCTGTTGCCTACACAGGACAAAAGGGGCTGGGGGGGGGTGGGGAGAGAAGATTTACTGATCATGCAAGCTTTTGCAGAGAACTTATTCATCATTTCATTACCGATTGGTAAAAACCAGCCACTTTCTTCCCTCTGCTTTTAGGTGCCCCAGAAAATTGTACAATATGTGTGCTTCAGACAGTGCCAGAGAAGCATAATGAGGTGTTTAGTCACAGTTTGGATGTGGTATTGGTAGAAAACAGTGCAGGAACCGTGGGCTGGATTTTCAAGGGAATAGTCCTTGTAATCCAAGGCTGCCTAAATCCCAAACTGGTATCCAGGCAATAGCGGCACTAAATTCTCTGTTTGCTTTTTGTTAGGCTGTTGTCTGCTGAACATTTTCCTTTTCTTGCAAGGACTGGAGCATGGCTGGGCATTTTGCTGGTGGGGTTTGTTGGTTTGGTTTAGGGTTTTGTTTTGTTTCTTCTGTTAACCCTTGGATTTCTGTTCGCTCCCTTTATTGCAGAGCATCTCCGTAAATAGGAATGCAGACAGTCTGGAGTAAGTGTGCTTTCCTGATACGGAATACATGGATGGGAGGGCTTGGAAGGGTGAATCTTTGTTTTGTGGGCCAGTAAAATACTAATGTGCTAGCATTTTCCCTTATTGTGTATTTGGATTTAAAAGTGTACTAGAGCACTCGGTATAAATGGCAGTCTTACCTAATATTCTGCAGTTTAGAGAACAAAGATTTCTGTGGGAATAACCATGTCTAAAATACTTCAGTATTGATGTACTCTGCAAGTCAATTATACGTATTTACTGTATGTGCAAATACAGCATTATGCAGGCTTTGAGAATTCAGAACTGTATATTGGAAACCTGTTAGGACGTAGGACTGTGTGGAACTGCAAACACCTCGACTAGTAGTGAAGTGTATCACTTGCTTATAACGGTGTTTTTCTGTGGGTGTACAATTGTACATGAATAAATATGTAGAAGATGCTGGTCTTACGAAATCATTTTGGATTTGGCGTTATTTAATATACTACCTGTAATGTATGTTGTCATCCCCTAACACACGTCTCAACATAACCTCTGTTCTTATTTTAATACTAATTTGTTCTTTCAGCAAGCATAATAACATGTATCTGTGGATTCAGGTTATAAATTTAGTTCTAAATTTAAATAAACAGCTTATTTTAATATTAATTTCACAGTCCTAATGATAGCTAAACAAAAATAGCTTCATGCAGTTATTTGCAAAAAAAAATTTATCTTAAGTTGCTGAACCCTAAATATTATATTTCTGCTTTGTTGTTGAATACTGGAGCTGGTTATTTGAAGATAAGTAGGTGTTTTTCAAGATATGGGGGGAAATTTGCTTTTTCACTTTGTATTCATATTGAATATTTTCTGGTTAAGTAGAATATGAAATGTAGTATAATTACAGTGTCATTTAAATAATGAATTAAAGCCAGCAGATGACACAATATGCAAAACAGTTTATAGCAACAATCAATTTCCAGATAGTTCTGTGTACTGCCGAATTATGGATAAATTGTATGAAATGTAGGAAGAGTACGGACAAGTTGTGCGATACTTGCTACGCAGCATCATTATTACCTGGGAGAGTTTGAGTGATACATTAGCCAGGAAAGTCTTACTTTTTTTAAAAATAAAGTCATAGATCTGCCTAAGTGTTAAATCCACAGAATCCCTGAAGAGACAAGTTCTGGGATGTCTCTCTTAGCTTGTCTTGTGCTGGCATCTATTACTGCTACAAAACATACAGGTTCATCTGAAGATTCTCTGAAAAGCCCCTGTTCTGTGAATTTTTCCAGTACCAATGGACAACATGTCATATAAAACTCTAAAAAGAGATAGCCAGAGGGCTTAGTTCTGCTGTCAGCATAGAACACGTTTTCATTATTTTTTTCCTGTGGTTTGAATAGAGATTCAAATCAGGCCTACCAAATCTGTTTGAAATGAAACAGAAAATACAAATATGGGTGTGTGTGCAAATATATTTGTTTCTAGTCTGGCTAATTAAATCAGCAGTATGGTATCTGATGTCCATTAAAAATGTGGGGGTTTTTTGGGTTGTTTTTTTTCAGGGCCTGGCTTGGAAAGTATTTAGTGGTCAGTGGAAAAAAATGAGGAAGAGGAGGGTGTGGCTGCCGCTGGGAGGCTCTGGCCCTGCAGAGGGTCCCTGGCTTGTGGAGATGTGCTCCTGCATCGGAACAAAACGAAGACTTCTTTTAGGTAAAACTGAATTATTCTTTTTTTGTTGTTGTTAATCAGAAAACAAGCGAGCATTTAATCCTGCTATTTCTAATGCCTATTTCTGAAGGCTTGTCAGTGGTCCTCACTTGAGTTTTGCTAGCTTTATTCACTTCTTGTTTTGATCCAGACTTTTCAACTCTTTCCCTAGTCTGTCATTACAAGAACAACAAAAACTAGTTTCAGCTCTGCAGAGTAATAAGAAAAGTGGTTTGATGTTTTGTTTATTCTGAATAGCCAGTTAGGGACTGATCCTGTACGTGCGGGAGTGGATCTGTACCCACATCTGAATTTTCATTTCAACGCTGTGCGTTGTGCCTTTAGCCCCTGAGCTGGCACATGTACACATGGATACTTCTGTCTATAGTTCTTTGTATTATGGGCACAATTACAGCACCATAAAGTCTTGAAATGGGACTGAGAATATTTTCAGGTCACAATTCTTGTTGGGATGAAATTTTGACAGTATTTTTAGTAAAACTGTATGTTGGTTTGCTTTTTTTTAAGACATAGGCCCCACTTGTTAGAAGGGCAATTTGTTAATGATGCTGATTTACAATTTCAGTTCTGACCAGTTAATGTTAAAATTATTTTTATGCAGTGGCATGGTTTTAGCATTCTTTTTTCCCTCTGCTGCTGCAAATATAGTTTGAAAACGTGTGAGTTTTACTGATACCATGAGTGAAGACAGAGCTGAAGAAACTTCAGTAGTAAAACCGCTCACCGTTGTGGTTACAGAATCTGCTCCCACATCTCATGTCTTATATTTGAGCTCATCATCTCTTAATTATGTATCCTTGTCTTCCTTTGAAGAGCAGCAATGTGTGGGTTGTGGTGAGGTATTCTCACAGCTTGGGTGAATTGTTAGCCACAAGACCAAAGGCTGAGTGTAGCAAGGCACCGTATGAGTGGCAGCGTCCCAGGATCTGACACACAACTTGGACTCTCTTGTAATTATTAAATGGGTTTTGCAAATAATGACGTATGGATGGGAAAAAATATAGTAAGATTGAAAAAAAGAAATGTTTTTTTATAGTAAAACTAAGTGTTATAATTTAGGTTCTTGCTAATTATTTGTGGTGGCGGGGGGAGAGCAGGTGGCAGAGTAAACATGCTTGTTTTTACGTGTTTTTGTGACGTCTGAATGATGCATTGACAGCGTTGTGTCAGGCACCATAGCTAGCTTAGAGGATGAGGCATTTCACATTAGATAAAGTGAACTCGTCTATTTTTTTGCCATTTCTTTTGGCCATAGAAAACAGAAGTAGAAGTTACTGCACTGGAACAGGCCCACAGTGTAATTAATGCCAAGTCTACCCTGACGTTTTTTACAAAGGGTTGATTGGTAAGAGGCAGAGGGTGAAGATGACCAACATCAGATCCTTTTAGAATACCCTGTCCTTGTCAGAAAGTGGGGCAGGTAGGTCCCTTGGCTTTGTGCAAAGGTCCTTGTGGTCTTTCCAGCAAACAATCCCATCCAGCACTCTATTTTTGTAGGCTATGGATAGAATCATTCTTTCCAATTCCCACTGATATCCCTTAACAAGGCATTGATTTTCACATGCTCAGGCTGCACACTGAAAAATAATATATTCCTATAGTTTGAATTTACAGCTTGTTTAATTTAGCTGAATCATTTCCCTTTCAAGACTGGGAACAGGTGAGAAAGTCAGACTACAGATCCTGACTTTCAAACTGTGTATCCCTGTTGTGTTCCCTGTTGCTCATGTGCTCACGAACATAAATAGTTTAATCACGCTGTGTCTTCATATATGGCAGTCTCTTATAAGTGACATTGTTGTAGACACCTGCCCTTGCACTCCTGTTACTTCTGTAGCTTTAATGAGGAAAGGCTCATTAGCATTCTCCAGGAAGCTGTTTCCCTGGCAGGCAGATATTAAAAGGGTAATATTTTCAATACAGGATTCTGTTTTCCTGCTTGACTTAGCTGACATTATTGCATATCTCTGAAACTTTCTGATAACTTGTTGTGGTGGCACCCAGGTCTCTTCCCTTGGAGAATGTTGCAACTTGATCTCCTTAGCAATTATAAAAGAAAAAATCATATTTCACATTCACTCAGCTTGGATAAACCCTTCCATAACCCCAGTACTCTCCCCTTGCTTGTCATTTTTGCCACTCTTTATTTTACAG
Organism: Edolisoma coerulescens; assembly: GCA_013397115.1. Taxonomy (NCBI): domain Eukaryota; kingdom Metazoa; phylum Chordata; class Aves; order Passeriformes; family Campephagidae; genus Edolisoma; species Edolisoma coerulescens. Next base: position 888,467 of record VWZW01006986.1, read on the forward strand.
CTGATCTTTCTAGACATGAGCTAAAGTTAAAAGCTGATACCAGTGTGGCCTCTGCATGCAACAGCTCTTAACATTTCTCTTGTCAAAGTGCCTTTTCATTCATATATTTTACTTTCGGCTGCTTAGCTTGTTTTTAATCATGATTCCAACTTCCAGTTGTGACTGTTGTGTTTTCTTTATGGTCTTCATGAGTCACATTGTCAAAGCCCTTTTGAAAGGCCAAATAAATAATAATGAATTCTGTGGATGCACTCAAAGTTAAAAAAGACGTATTTTTCATTATGTTATCAATGTTGTTTTTCTCCCCATTATGTAATCCCTGCTCAGGCATTAAAGTTATAATCTTTTAAAGTAGCCTTCCAGACGGTTTACTAAATCGCAGAATTCGTTGGTGTGTGATCTGGATCATCATTTGTGGCTATTTTTGAGGACTGCTACCCTTTCATTCCTGATAGAAGAGTGCAGATTTTTGTTGGAAGCCCTACCTCCAACCTTGGGCTGCTTCCGAAAGGCTGAGTGTGTCCTCAGAATGGCTTGCCTTTAATTTATCCCTTTATTTCAGCACTTTATGTTTTGCTGTCTGCTGTTCTTGCACCCTTTACTTGCAAAAGAATTGATTAGTGGGACTTGCTGTTTGAAAGGACCAGAGGGGACAATTTCGTGACTTGAATATCATAGATTTTTCCATCTGTATTAAGCCTGATAATGTCTTTTTAACCTAAAAAGTACTTTTTGGTCTGTCTGGATTTCTGGGCATCAGGAGATGGAGAGGCGTACCTTAGAATATGAGGTAGGATCAAGATTGCTCCATCCCCTCAAAAAATGGACAATGCAAGAATTTTGTGTCACGGAGTCGTGTTTCCTCTGTTTTCCTGTTCAAGAGAAGGGACATCTCGTTCTGTAACTTTCCTGAGTGTTGTTTTTGCTTCCCATCTTGGAGGGAGAGTGCTGTTGGCTGGTGTGAAGGTGAAAGAGAACCAAAAAATGAAAGACTAGGAATTTCCACTGGAAGAAGTAGTGGATATTTTTTTGTTTTTTATGAATATCCCAGATTGGGAACCCAGCTAACAAGAAATGTTAGTATGGTCATACAGGGTGAGAAAAGGCAAGGTTCCTCTTTTGCATGACTAAATAGATCAAGGTCATAATCAGCCATTATCTTTTCTGTGGTGTTTTTCGTCCTCTTTCTTCACTCCCTTTGTTTCCCAGTACCATTTCAGACTTGTCAAGACAATTGTTGTGCAGTCTTCCTGCTTCTAATGTATATCAATAAATTGTCCTTATGTCACTGGTTCGGTCCTTATGCTCCCAATCTCCATTTTTAAATCCTAATGTCTAAGTATATTCTTTGTTCTGGTTGTTTCAGTCCAGTGCTTTTTGGAAAAGGTACCCCTTTGCCTCAGCCTGATACAAAGCTTTGCTCAGTACTCACATTGCTCTTGCCCACCTGCTCCTTCTGTGTCTAGAGATTTTGTTACCCTTTTTTCCTGATGGATATACTATGCCTGCATAATCTTTCGTGCCAAAAGCATTTCCATTGAAATCGATGGGAAGATCTGATGAACATGCAAGGTGGCAATATTGCACTGTATTTGAGGTTGTTTATTTTAAATGCCTGTTGTACATTTTTGCTTTGGCCTGGACACGGCCTTTTCTAAACCTGTTGTCAAGGCTTTCTGACTCCACTTTCTTTCCTTGACTCCTGGTGTAAAATAAAAAACCCAGTGCTGTCATACCAGATTTCGGGGAACAGCAGTCACAGGAAAGTGTGTTACTAGATTTGATTGTTCCAGGCACAGAACTGGACAGGTGAGAGTTACCCCAAGTGCCAGTCCTTCACCCACCTGCAGTGGGAATGCCGCCCAGCACGGTGCAGACCCACCGTTTGGAAGTTTCTTCTTTGCTCTTAGCCATGTTGGAATCTGCTGTGAGCAATTTGGGCTAAATGCTGTGCTGCCATGGCTGCCAGGAAGACTTTCTACTTTTGGTTTTCCTGATCGCAGTAAGTTTCTGACTCCTTCTGCTGGGGTGAGAAAAGATCAGAAAGCACAGGAGCAGGAACTGCAGTGGTGGGTGAAGAAGGGCCAGTGCAGGCTGGGCGTAACGAGGTCCCAGCCTGCCACACCTCTTGCGTTAATTCATGCTGCTAGAAACTAGGAAGGTGAACATACTGGTATGGATACAAAAATAGATACTTTGCACAAAGTGTCTGAGAATGGAAGGACACCCTCTCAGCCCTCCCCCTGAATGGTTCATACTGTTTTGTGGGACTCTAGGACCTTGGTTTTTGGAGTTTTGTTCACTCCTGGTCCTCTTCTCAAAGTTGCTGATGATCTCATGCTGATCCCAACTGATTTACCCTATGTGGGGTTTGTCTGTGATGCTGAGCTCCCTGCACCAAAGACTTTGGTCAAAAGCTTGCCCCCTTGCCTGGCCTGATTCCTATTATCTTCTTCTGGAAGCTCTAACATAATGTTCAGCTTAATTAGAGGTGCTCCTGCCTGAGGATAAAGGGAAAATATCTTAGTCTGGACCACTCCCTTCTACATGCTCTTTTCCTCCTATTGTGGCTGTCTAACTGATGGTAGCATCTGCATCCCAGTGAGCCACGTCACCACAGACAAGGAAACCAAGGTACAGAGCAAATTTGGGATCATTCAGCAGGCCAGTGGATTAGAGGTGAGAATGGAAAGGAGACACTCCAACATGCTGTCTAGCTGTGTGTTACCACTGCAGCATTAATTTAGCTGTTTCAAGAGATGCTCCTTTTAATATTCATGTTAATAATGATGTTCTAAGATATTATGAGAAGTTGGTAAGAGAAATCTTAACAGCCGAAATAACTGCTTATTTAGCCTGATGAAGTTTAGCAATCAGCATATGTGAAATTTTATAGGCAGCATATTTTCCGTTTATTTTCCTTGTTCCCCTCTTTGCAAGTGAGGCATCATGGAATTAGCAATTGTCTACAGCAGCAGGCAACTTCTCTGCCCATCCACAGACTACAGGATATTTTAAGAATTCCATTTATAATAGTTACTTGCACTTTTTAATAACCATTTTAAGACCCAAACAATTTTATAAACCGACTCAGAATTTTTCAAAACGAGATATAAAATTTAAAAATTGCATTGCGGTGATAAGTTTTCACTTAAAATATTTTGATAAAAGTTATTAAAAATAACTTCCAAGCAGCTGGCTAGCTCTGCAGAAATTAACCTGGTTTTGAAACATGAGTTTGTACAGACTTTTGCTCTGAAAATAATGTTCCATTGAGCCGTGACAGCTTAAGGTGTCTCTTTTTTGAAGTGGGGGTAGGTGGGGAAGTCTAGTGATTTAGTGACTGAAGAGAGTTGCCACTTGCGTGAGCTCCATCCCTAGGGATATGACCTTTTTAATCCTCTTTAGTTAATGTATTGGTGATCTTTACTTAGGCAGAGTAAACAGTGCTGTTCTGAACAAAGGGGAGGTCATGCTTCCTGCATTACACTCTGACCCTGGGGTCACGGCCTTTGTTCACTTCTCAATGGGAATTGCTCTCCGAGGGCCACCACAAAATGGAGAACTAATTTCGGCACGTGCTGGCGGAGAATGGCAGAGTATCAGGTTTGCCTCAGCCGAACCTCCGAGTGCACCGTGCTCGCCGCCAGAGGAAAAGTCAAACTATTTCAAAGAGCACGTATTAGCTCTTTAATTACCAGTGGCCGTGGCACTTAATCCCTCGTTGAACTAAATATATTGCTTGGGTCTTCCCCCTGTAATTCAATTGCTCACTTTTCAGCACTTAATTTTTTTTTTTTTTTTTTACCCCTGACTGGATTCTTCCTAAGGAAGAAGCACGGACTAGTGAAAAAGAGCGATTTCTTCCCTAAAAAGAAAGCACATGGCAATTGCAGCGTCAAACTTGGGTCTCTGAAGTCTCAGAATGAGCTTTGTTGCTCAGGGCGTAAGGAAATGTGGTGCTGTGTCCCAGGGAATTGTATTCAGCACCTTTTCCGTAAGTTTTTCGGTGTGTTGCGGCAGTACACGCACGCGCAGGGCCCTGTGAGGCCAAGCACGGCAAGCACGGGGTACTGAGCCAGAGAGAGCTGGAACTTCCTCGTCTTTATCACTGATTTTATGCAAAAAGGCTGGGATTTTTTTTTCTTTTTTTTTTCTTGGCTTTGAAAGTAACTGGTGGCAGAATGTGATGCATCTCATTTTTAGTTGCTGTGACTAGGGAACGTATATAAACATGGAAGCTGAGATAAATTATCTGGAAGACTTACATACAGCAAACCACCACCTTTTAACGAAAGATGTTGGTTATTTTTTATCTATATGCTCTTCTTTGCTCAGCAGTAAAATCTGTGAAATACAATTTTTGATCATAAAATAATTAAGCTATAAACACATATCTTCAGTCAGCATACGGCTTTTCCACATTTCTTCCTTCTATCAAAAAAAAAAAAATCCCAAACCCAAAAATCCGTAATTGCTGATGACAGCCAAGTTGTGTAAAACACAGCAGGGTTAGAACTGAGCACAAAGGATCTGAGTGTATTGCGGGGAGCTTATAATGTTGCCATCACAAAAATAAATAATACTACGATAGTAAACTTTGAAGCTTCTGTGGCTGTCAATAGGAACAGGATTAAGGTAAAAATGTGTCTTTGCATTCCAGTCATTTCAAGCAAAACGTTATGTCTCTCTTTAAGTTTCCTTGCAGCTGAATTATTTAAACAAACACTTCTAATAATCTACTCTTAGACTTAAAGGTACATTCTGTAATACAACAGAATGAGCTCTTTTAACAAAAGAAGTGGCCGAGCAACTGAGCCATCATGCCCTTTGAGTGAAAACTTGCATTCCAAGCTGAACCAAATGTGAGCAGCAAGTGATGCTGACTGCAGCAATACTGAAACCAGCCCTTCTGTGTCCCTTATTTGTTACTGGAAATTGCCAAAGTCCTCTACCTTTAGATTTTTATTGGAAGATAGAGTGGAAATGTGTATTTACCTGTTTTCCACTAAAAATAATATTGTCAGGTTGACATAAGTCTCTTGCTCCCTTGTGTTACTTAGTTATAATTAATATGTTTACTAACGAAAATACGAAGTCCATCCCCTTTCATCATGTATTTTTCAGTACTAGTACTGCTTTTCTGTTATCTGCAGGATTTTAGAGACTAAAGAGAGTCTCAAGGCAACGAATGCTATTTGCATTATTTTGGGAAGTTTTTTTCTTGCCTTAAAGCATTGATATGGTTGTGCTTTCTTTGGAGTTAATGAGCTGTAGGAGAATTTTAAAATGTGGATAGCAGCTTGGAGTTTAAAGGAAAAAAGTTAAGAAAATACTCAGCCAATATTCAAATTTTAAAATACTTCTTTTTCTTCAGAAAGACATTGGAACCTTACAATAAGTACAGAAAGTGCCTGATGAAAGGGAAAACTAATTTTTTCAGAGTGTGTTAAACATTTCAGGATGCAATATAATAATTTAGGATGCCATTGTAGAAGTGCCTCTTCTGAAAGATCCTTAGTGAAGGGACCCTTTTGGAATGTTTTTGCTTTGAATGTTCCTGACTCAAACCTCTCAGGATTTTTTTTTTTTGTTTAGTTTTGTTTTACTGTTTAAAAAAGAGCTTTATCCCTGGCAAGGTTTAGATTAATAGAATGAGCAGAGAATAGTCCATTTTACTGTGTGAACTTGATTCCTCAGCATTACTATTTCTGGCACCGATTTTTCCAGCTAGTGTACCTGGTAAAGCTTAATGGTGGGTAAGATTTCTCTCATTTCCTAGACAAAGATGTTGCTGAAATTAAAATATGAGCTTCTAATTTTGGTATCAAAATTGTTTCCAAATGTGACCCCTGCAGTGAAAAGCAAGTAGGAACTGTTCATATTTAACAGCCTTCTCTCTTTAGCAACTGGTGTACACTTGTCTGCACTGCTTTTAGTATGAAACTATTTCTGTTTCCCTGTTGATTTCCTTGATTCTCTGGACCATTGCAGTATATCAGTTTAAGGAGAGAAAACGTGAAAAATTAAAAAAATACTTCCATAGAACATGGGGTTTGGTCAGGCTTTAGGTGTGCTATGGAAATTCTGAATCCTGTTCTTTACATTTGGAAGATAAACATTTTTCTAAACACTAGGATATATATTCAGGCCTAGTGTAAGTCAGCAAAATTCATTTGAAGTGAATGCTTATTTTCCTGTTTTGTCTTATGTCAAAATCTGTTCTTCTGCCTCTTTCCATTAAGTACTTGAGTAAAAAGAAGTATGTGAAAGTGTAAAAAAGCTACCTGTGTGCAGATAGCTGCATATCATACATTCATGTGTGCGTGGTTTTTAAATTAATACTTGGGTGAGCAGAAAATACAAGACAGACGTCAGTTGCACCTGTAAAAATAAAAAGGCAGCTTCTCTGGGAAACTGCATTGCTCAGTTTTTCTGTGGTAAGAGGATCCTTGCCTTTTCCACTGGCGTTAACCCCTTTGGAAGGAGAAATGCATGACAGCCTCAAAATGGTGTTCTCTGTTAGGGAAAGGCAAAGATGAGCTGGAATTGTGCAGCAGTTCGATCGCAAAAGGGCCTTTTCTAATAGATTTCCAGTAATTTTCTTAGACTGCTTAGTGTTTTGGCCAGTAAAACCTGAACAATAATACAGTAAACCTAATACTCCAATAGAAATGTTTCCCTGTGAGCATGGGATCCCCATTTGCTACACAAACGGTCATGTAAGCACAGTTTTAAAGCAGAATTGTTTTTTCAAGTCCCCACAATGAGTCTGAAGTACCTGTTTTGCTTTCCCCTCTGAGCTGAACATTCAGGGCACTGCCAGCTGAAGGCTGGAACATTTTGGTCTACGCGTGCAGTGCTCTATTCAGTGAAATCCCTGATGTTTATGTCAGTCTCCCTCCTGCTTCCAGGTGTGAGAGCAAGGCCCTGCATCCAGGCAGTCCCAGAGCAGGGAGCTGTGTTCTCTAAATGTGGGGATGAGTTGTCACAGTAACACCGGGGAATAAAATTCCTGCTGGTGTAGTGGTGTTACGATCAACTTCGTTCATGTAGTTCTTACTCTGCATTTAAGTTGTGTTAAGGTTTTTTAAATGTTGCATTTATTTGTATAACTAGAAAAACAATGGTCCTGAACCGTGCCTTCCATTGATTTTCCTGTTGTAATTCAAATATAACCCTTTGTTAGTAATCTTTAGGCTGCATTATAAAAATACTGCGATTTCTGTTGAGCAGAATTACAGAAACAATACTACTTCAGAGTCTTATTCTAGTAGTATTCACATTTACTGGGCTGTGGTAGCATGAGACTATAACTGCACACATACACATACACACCTGTGTCCAGGAGTCACATACTGCACACACGTACAGAAGGGACAGAGTATGTGATTTTGTTGAAATGATTGCTGGGGGAAGGTGGAATTGTTTAATTTTATTACGGATAAATGACGGAAGTAATATGGGCTTCAGACATCAACTTTAATTTTGGTATTTGGCTTCAAAATTTTTTGAAAAGCAGCTGTATTTCTAATTGAGTCAGGGAGACTTCTCAAACCCAGTCACATTCTCCTGTTGCCAAGAGGCAAAAGGTCTGGTTTTTTCCCCTGTACAGTTTTCTTACTAAGTTACTTGTTTGCGTTAGAAAAAAAAGGTGCAATTTTCTTGAAAATTTTGGTGGACCGAAAAAAATTCATTGCATTATATATCTGTTGGTAATTTTTTCTGGGAATATACATTAAGAGTTGACCTTTTAATATTTCAGTGCTTTGATCAGCCATCTAAAATCTTCAGTAAAAAGCTTTTAGGCCCTAAGAAAAAAACGGCTAAATTTGAAACTTGAAATTTCCGTGGATTAGTCACAGACATCCCCTGGGATGAACTGAAAAACATAGTTCACTGATTAAGTCTGGAAGCAGCTTTTCACAATTTCGCTGCCCCCCCCCCCCTTTTTTCTTTTTGCAATGCCAGTTTTAGTATTCATGCTGCATTTTATTAGCGTAGACAACATAGCAAAAACTTCATTTGGCCTTTTCCTTTCAAGGGCTTTTGTGTTGGTAATAAACGTCACTAAAATCACCTTTATTAAATTATGGCACACGTTTAATCCACATGGATGCTGATTCGTCTTTGAAACAGCAAAGCGGGAAATTAGGGGGAAAAAAATAAAGACTTTTTTGCCCTGAATTTCTGGTTTGCTGGCAACACCAAAGCGACCCTCCTTTCTAAAACCCATTTTACACACCAGTGTGGAGTGACAGCCCAGGAGAAGCATGGCCTCATCCTAAGCCCTGCACTCGGAACTGGCCCTTTCTGTCCACAGGGAGAGGAGAGACCTTTAGTTATATCACCTTTGCATCTCTGCAGGACATTTTGTTCACTAAAACTGAAACATAGCAGAATCCTGTTAAAGATGAGTTTATAACTTTAGGCATCCCTTTGAAATTCATGAAACTTAATAATGCACGTGTGACAACTCCAGTAAGTGTGACATGACAGACAGGAAGACAAAAGACTAAAATGACACCATTCATAGAACAAAAATTCTGTGAAGTACTGTCCTTTTTTCACAACTATATATTATACCTGCAGCTGATACCAAGAGTGTCGAAGCCTGTATTTATCTGGCCGGATAGATACATGAATACTCCCAGTAGGTTCATAATTCTCTTACCATTATATTTGATTATAACAGTAATGTGTCAATATCATTCATGTTAGGAGGGAGTTTTTTTCAAGGAGAGGGATTTAAATTTACCAGTGCCAATATATTGTTATTGTGTGAGGTTCCAGTCATTCTTTAGATAGCCAGTCTAAGGTGCACCTTACGTACCATATATTTTACCTTAAATGGGCTCAAAAGAAATGGTAACTTGGACTGTAGAGCTGAAGTTGGCCACATAAATAGATCTGATACTAACACTCAGAATTACAGAATTCTGTATCTACAACCATTTTGGATTGTCTCTGTGTGTAGTAAGTAATTGCAGCTATGCTATGAAAGTGATACTGTAATGGAAGTCCCTTTTTATTTTCTTACAGTTTATGCAAATTTTTCATCTTTGCTAACATTTCTCTACCGAAAAAACCACAAAGGAATTTGTGCAGTATGTAAATTTTGTGTGCATTGCAATTCACTTTGTTCAGGATTGTTGCACTCTGGTGTAATTAAAATATAGATACTTAATATCAGAAAACTTGGACACTGGACAGCTCTTGACTAGTTTAAAAACCTTTAAGTAATTTGCAATATAAAGGAATTTTAAGCCCTTTTTAGACCTGAGAAATCGTAAGTTTTCAATACAGATTTCATCATGGATATTTCCTTACTTTTTGCAGCTTATCGTTCTCTAAAAACCAGCATTTTCTTCTTTTTTTCCCAATGTGTTATTTTTCCTTTCTCTTTCTTCCCTCCTTTTTTTCTAGGTTTGTTTTTTTGTTTGTTTGTTTTTGGTTTTGTTTTTTTACTAATTTTTTTTTTTTAATCTCCAGCAGCTCTTTGTGCGAGGCACCCGATTCTAAGCAGAGGTGCCCATTAGATGGAGGGAGGGCTGGGTTTGAAGCCCCCCCGCTAGTTTGAACGCGGTGCTCCGAGGCAGAGCAGGAGTGCCCGGACACAGCATTCGGAGCGGGACAGCCAGGCTGTGGGGAATGCCGGCTGGGAGCAGGCTCTGCATGCAGGGCTGGAGCAGGCTGTGCCTGCGGGGCTGGGAGCAGGGTCTGCATGCGGGACTGGGAGCAGGCTCTGCATGCGGGGCTGGGAGCAGGCTGTGCATGCGGGGCTGGAACTGGCTGTGCCTGCGGGGCTGGAACAGGCTCTGCCTGCCGGGCTGGGAACAGGCTGTGCATGCGGGGCTGG
>VWZW01006986.1:905577-1031402 GCA_013397115.1 Edolisoma coerulescens
GGCCGGTGCGGGGCCGGTGCGGGGCGAGGCCGCCTCCCGGGCCTGCCCGGCCGCGCGGATGCGCCGCCTCGCCCGGAGCCGCCCGCCCGCCTTCCCGGGGACTGCGGAGCTGCGAGGGGAGCGCCCAGCGCCGCATCCATCCCGCCCTGCCAGGGTAAGCTGCTCCCGCCGGAGCGCAGGGGGTGCCAAGTGGGAAAATCAAGTTTCGGGAACTACGTGGGGATCGGCACATTGGCTCGCGTCTGCCTGGTAATTTATGATTAACCAGGAGTGCGTTATCAACCCGGCGATGTCCAGGCTCATTCGGGAGGATCGCTTTGCTGCCTGTTAAGGATGTGATAGACTAATATTTGCTATTGTTGCTGTTTTTTAGGTTCTCTTCTCCCTCTCTATCGAGTCTGCCCCTCCCTTCGCTAGCCTGTTTAAAACCAGCAAGCTTCATTTTCTTAGCAGACAAAGGTCGATCACAGCTTTTATTTCTGAATGCAAATGTTCTAGGACTTGTGCCAGTCCTGCCTTCATTGAGCACAATATAGCTGCTTTCCTGAATGGCGCTTCCCCCTTCCCTTCTAAAAAATAAAAATAGAAGGGAGCTTAAGAGAAGAAACAAAGTTGGGCGGTGCAAGTTTTTTACATTTATTTAATATTTCAGTCTGTGTGAAGCATTATTAAGCATCCCTGTGCAGAGCAGCTGTAACGTAGCCACCAGCCAGTGCATGGGGTTTATTTGTAGGGATACATACGAGAGAAGGGACCTGGTGGCATTGCTCAGCTCCTGGCTTTGCAGGTAACTATCTGATGCTCTTCAGTCATTGTATCTCATCACAATTACATTTCCTGATTTTCTTAGCAACGTGAATTGGAACGTAAATATTTTCAGCATTCATATTTAAAATTTTTAATACCTGGAATTGTTCAGGATTAGTTTGTAATTACCGTTTTTATCGTATATTTTAAAAAATACCGTTTTTCAAGGCCTTTAAAGGTCCATAAGCGCCAAAAGTGTATTTTCTTTTTATCTTTTATGTGTGCGCCCTAGCACATGCTCACGCACACTCCCACTCTCTTCGGCTGTTAATGAAGGAATTTATTTTAAGTAGAATACTTAAATATTAGAGTAATGCCATTTATAGACCAAAGTAGCATGTGGATAGAGACGTACTGAGTTAGGCGCAATTTGACAGACGGTTAAACACTTAAGATTTATTACTACTGTGAAATTGCCAGACTTATGGTAATAGGTATTTTCAATTCTTTATATAGACTAGTCTATGTGGAAATTAAAGTATTTGGAAATAAATATATTTTTAAGATGCTTTATGAGGAAACTAGTTCTTTCATATATATATCTAAAACAAGATACTTTTTCTGCACACTAGAAAAAATGGGAGGCTTGTGTAAAATATTTTATTCTTTTCCTGTTAATTTTATTTATGTCTAGGATTTAAAGTAAATAACAGACCAAATACAAATAAATTTATGGGTTTTCTCCACAAAAAAACCCCAAAACCAAAAAAAAACCAAAAAAAAACCCCCAAAAAACAACCAAACCAAAAAAACTCCCCCCCCCCAAATAAACCAAAATAATTTGAAAATACCTAGTGACTTATACAAAAATAGTTTTAAATTCAGGCCATGGACAGCATTGTATCAAAACCATCTCTGTATTGGCATTGCATTAGAAGTGTTTTATGGCAATATAAACTAAAATACAACTCATAACTGTAAGCAGTAAAGCAGTATTTATTGGCTGATCATGCTCAAAGTAACTAGAGAATGTTTTAGTGAACTGCATAGATTAAGAAAGGAATTTAGGAGCATATGGCTTAGTGATAGCTAAAATTAATTTCTTCAAAGTAGTTTTTAGAGGCCTGTAGCAGCTACACAGTACAAAGCAAATAAAATATTAGTTGAGGGTTTTAACTTGTAGTCGTTGTTATAAAATCACAAACTGCTGAACACTCCTCACTGAGAAATTTCAGAGTACTTGGTGATATTGCTCCTAATGATGCTATTTATCTAAAGAAGATTTTTTTTTTTTATCCTTAGGCTGTAATACTTGGGGGCTGTTTTGTTGATGAGGACTAGCTTAAAGGAATATAAAATTGTTTCCCGCATATTAGTTCATTATTTTGTGGTGGCTTGCTAGAAATGACCTCTGAAAGTAGAAGAAGCAGAATTGCTTGGTTTATTTCACAGTGAGGGTTTCTGTAAGTATACTGAAAATTAACATAGCAGTGTATAAAGACCACGTGCATGTTAATTGAAGAGGGATTAAAATCTGTTCATTAGATTGGCAATTTCCAGGGTTTAAATTTAAAATTATTTTTAGTCTGTAACTTGAAATATAACTGCTGCTAGAAGTATTCAGCCCCTCAGATTAATGTCTTCAGAAATTATGCATGTGAGCTGGAGCATTTACATTTTGAAAGTGTTTTGTGTTGGAGTGCCAAGATTCTCGTACAAAATGTTTGGTGCATGGAATGAAAAATGAAAAGCATAGACAATACTTTGTTTAATTAAAAGATTTTTTTAATAGCTGGCTAGGATGAAGTTTGGCATATTTTCAGATAATAATTATGAAGTTTTGCATATTTTCAGGTAATAATTGAGTGAAACACAGTGAAAATAATCTCAGATACCCTGAGTTGGGGGCAAAATTAGTGTTTCTCCCTCATGTCAATCCTCCAAATGGAATTTTGTCCTCCAAAAGGAAACTTAAAGAGTTGCTGATAAATGAACTCTCTCTTCTTAACCTCCCACCTCTCTTGGCTGAAAATCTGGCTTTTACCCACTAGTGTGGAGACCGTGGGGAGCACGAGGCCAAGGTCCGTGTGTTCTGGGCCTGGGAGGGGTGCGGAGTGCTGGGCAGAGCCGTGCTCCGTGCGTGGCACAGCAGGGATCCTGCGGGAGCAGGGTCTGCAGGCAGGCGGGCTGCCGTGGGATCCTCTCCTGCCGGAGACAGCAAGTGGGCCGTCTGACTAAACTTTTTAAAATTAATTGGAATTTCATCTGGATGAACGTTGCCAGGCTTGGATCGGGGTAAGAGAGATTTTATTGTGGGTAAAGGAGAGGGAAAAGGGAGGAGGAGGTGGAGATGAGAAAGGGAAAGCGAGTGGAGCGGGAGTTAGCTCTCTGAGATGTGGGTGCAGTCCGGGGTTCTTGTCTTTGTTGAATGTATGAGTGGGGCTGTGAGGCTGGATTGTGTTTTGTGTGGCTCTCTGGGTACAGCACTGTCTTCTCATAGCACATGCCAAGTATTCATAAACCTTTTGTAGCAGCTAAGGAGAAATAAAAGGAGTGGAAGGAATGCCTTGTTTCATCCAGTTTTCTTGGGAAAAAAAACTAGCTTNNNGGGCAGGCGGAATGTAATTCACATCCACTCAGCGCTTCATCAGCTCCCCTGCGAGCAGAACGGGTTCTGTGCTGCGCTCGGCCTCCGTGTGCCACATGTTCCATAAACCTTGGCAGGGCCTTGGCGCTCAGAGTCTGCCGTGCACATGGGTGCTCAGGGCAGGGGCAGGCCTGTGATCGTGACACCCTCCCTCAGGAAAATGGAAATGCGCTCTAATTAGGCATTTTTCCTGCTAACTGCATCAGTCCCTCGCAGCTTGAAGCAGGTGCCGGTAATCAGCCCTCCCTCCTCCCCCCGCAGTGGCGGTGCTTGTGCAGGTCTGAGATGCACAACAAAGCCACGCTGCCACAGTTCTGCTGCTGATTTATGGCGCCTGTACCTGTCCGACAAGGGGGGAAATACAATTTAAAAATACGATTGCATGTCTTTTGTTTCTCAAATGAGACACAGTGTGGAGTGTGTTTCTTCATAGCCGCATGCGTGTTCGTGCAGCGTGTGCTCGCCCAGCGCGTTTGATTGTCGCAGAGATAAGTGTTCATTTATTCAGTATGCGTGCAGCTAGCTAGACTCACGTTTGCAGCCAGAAGACAAAAAGTTGGAATCCCTATAGCCAGCACAATAGACATTCCCCAGCAGAGCGATCCCGGTAGATAGAAAATGGACGGGTAAATGTTTGGAAGTGCACGTGCACTTTTGCCAGTCCTGAGTTTATTTGCTGTGAACTGTACTGGGCTGTGCAGATCTGTACGTGTTTATGCATCTGACTCCATACCTGAGCCACGATACGTTGAATTCTGTTGTGCTGAGTTTGATGGGCTTTGGAGCAATCCCCCTCCACCAGATATTCACCAACATAGTCTGTGTGCACATTTGTGGAATCACTAATAAATCTGGCCTGTAACTTCTCACTAGAGAGCAAACCAGGCTGTGATTCTCTTAGGAATGGTGCAGAAATCTGTCCACAGGTATTCCTCTGCACTCATAGGGGATATTTTAAATCTCCAGTTCTAGAAGGGTTTCATTTAAATTTGACTTACGATCTCCAAAATAGAACATAATTCTGTTCAAGATGCCTTCATTTGTGGGAATAAAATGCCCAGGATCAGGCCCTTTGCAGCCTGTCTTTTAAAAAAATATGCCATCAAATATGAGATCTCACCATTTTGAGTTGCCCTTTATAAAAACTGTCTTTTTTCACAGATTAGTGTTACATTTATTTAGTAGTTGTATACTCCTCGTTCTTGCATAGGTTTGAAATTTGCTGTTCTGTACCTCTGGAAACAAAGGATCTGATCCAAGGGCCTCTGAAGGCGACGGGGGTTTTTCCACCGACTTCAAGTGGGATTTGGATTAAGACTATATACATAATAGTTTCAAAGAAAGATCTGGCTGCTATAGTGGTTTTCAGGGTCTTCCACAAAACTTTTCAAAACTCTCATAAAAATTGTCCAAGCATGATGCTCCAAAATACGCATCTAAGCATGAATCATGTTTTGTTGTTTTGCTTTAAAAAAAAAAAGGGGGGGGGGTGGGGGGGTGGCACTCCAAAGAGCTTTATCTCACTGGTGCTCCAAATGAGTGTTCTATGAATAAAAAAGAGGGAATGTTGGGTCAATATTTGGTATGTAGCTGATGCATTACTTTATGCATTCTTTATTTAAATTAGGGCAGCCTTTTTGGAAGGAGTCTATAGATTTGAGATGGCAATGTACTGCCTATTTATTTTTACACACATAAATTTAAATTAACCTCAACCGTCGTATCCTGTTATCTGCCAAGGAAAACATTTAGCTCCTGTCCAATCTCTGTGGAGTTTCAAAGTGATTTGCTCTTTTCAAACTTGTTAATGCACAAATAGAAAAGTAAATTGCTTTGCACACCGATCGAACATTTTGCAAAGGGGAAGGAAGAGGAGCTAAGGAAAAATGAATCTATTATTATAATAACCAATATACCTTTATCAAATATTAATTAAGTCATCATTTTTTACAGCCCATGATTGATTGCATTTGAATTGCTGACTGATATTTTGCCACACTTTAAATCTGAGGGACACTTAGCATGTTTCCCGTTTATTCGGATACCTTCACACAGGTATGGTTGCTGGGGCATTCATTCAGCTCCCGAAGTTCTTTTGTCAGTGTAAGCAGACATTTCCAGAGGAGAAAGACAGCAACAATTTCAATAATAAAAGAGTTCACGTGGTTTTATAACTACAGAGGCAAATAGTTTTGGAGTGCCAAATTAGAAAAAACAGCACTATTTTAGACTGGTCTTGTTTTCTTTATTTTTCTCTAATTTTTTTTCTCATTTTATGTAGTTTCAAAAGTAGGAAAGTATGCTGCAAACAGTTGATCTCAGGAGCTAGAAAACAAGGAGCAGCACCATCAAGTCTATTTATTTTAATGCTGGAGGGACAGGCCACGGAGCTGAGTAGCTTAGAGAAATATGTGAGAGCAGAGAGTTTTTGTTTTTCACAGCCCTGCTAGGCCAAGGTGCTTCACATTGGACTTAATTCCTCAGAGAGAGGAGTCAGTTCGAGTGACCTGTGGAAGTGATCACCAAATACTGTTTTTTTGACACAAGTTAAGTTACTATTTCTGAGGCAGTGCTCGCAGTAACTGGTCTCATGGAATTGCAGTAGCATAGGTGATCGAGGAGGGGTTGTTCTGTAGGAGAGTTCATTTGCATTTTCATCTGCAGGATGTAATAACCATAAAGCAGCTACAAATATTGACAGTGTCTCAGATGGACAGTTGTTTCAGTTCAGGCAGTTCTGTGTTGGTGAACACAAAGCTTTGACATGGACTTTTATTGCATTGGCAATCTTTTCAGAGCTGCTCTTGCTTTTTATTGGAATGCAGTCTGCAAAAGGCTAGGAAGGCTGTTTTGTTGCATCCAAGAGATTTTGATCGCTGTATTTGTTTTGCTACCCAAACACAAAGAGCTCTGGTATATTTACTTCTACATTTGTATATACAGCAAGTATTATTTTTAAAAGATTTTCCTCTCTGATAAATCATTCTTTATTTTCTTCTTTTTTTACGTATATATTTATTTTTCTCTCTGGTTGCAGATTTTTTTTTTTTTTTTTTTTTGAAGAAAGGAGAGTTCTCATGATAGTTTTGTTACCTTTGGCAGATAAGATGTATTGTCTAATTTGTCTATAGGAAACAAAATAGTATATCCAGTCCTGAGTCAGTGGAAAGTCTCCCACAGATATCAGAGGGTTTTGGATTGTACTCTCAAACGCAAATAACACTGATTTAAAAACCTGATGCAGGAAGCCTGAACTCGAATGACTCTTAAAGTGCATTTAAAGAACGCTGCATTCTGCACAACCTTCAGACTTGGGCAGTGAGCTTTTGTACCTTCTTTCTTTATCCAGTTTAACCCAAGGAGTGTCAGAATCCTGTTTTCTGGTTTGAAGGGACACGGCATCAGTATTCTTCCTACTCCAGCACGCATTTATGAATTGCAGGGTGCACGGAAGGAATTGATCACATTATCCCAGAATGGATGGAAACTCTCTTACAGGCCCATAGGACATAGATAATTTTGCTGCAGGGGTTCATCATGAGGTTTCATTTTGTTTTTAATGCAGTGTGATATATAGGGGTTTTTTGTTTGCTTAGTTATTATGTGAATAAATAAATAACATTTTAAAAATTATTTTTATTAGTAACCATTTTATAAAAACAGTTTTTCAACTCGATCTGTTATGAAGATAGCTAGTTACCAGTTTTTAATTGAAGGTTATATGTTTCTCATTCTATAATTATTATAGAAGGAGGAATTAACATGATCACATGGAAATTTTGTTTCTTAAATGGAGATTTACATTGATGGATTGAAGGTTTAAGGTGCAGATTTACATTTAAATTACATATTGTGTGACATTTACATTTTAAATTATACTAAAACAATTATTTCTACTGTCTTATTGGTACCTTCTGAATGTCTCTATAAAATTATTTCATTTAAAGTATAACCTATGCTACTATATATATGTCTCACATGTGAGATCTGAGTTTTTTGTATGAGTGTGCTCCCATTTGGTGTAAATAAAAACGAAATTGCATGTATAATATTCACATGTATACATTTAAGATACTATTTAGCACTTTACTTAGAGTAGTGATTACTTCTCTGTAACACAAAATGTTTTTGGGGTGGTATTTAACAGCATAAAAATGATATCTATCTGATACTTGCATTTTGTTTTTTCCAAAATGCTTTCAGGAATCAAAACTCAACAGTGTTGCTTGAGAAAAGATTAAGGATTTCTATTTTAATTATTTAATTAAAATCTATTAAGGAATAGCACATGGCTGCAGGTACAGCCAGCTGGGAGCAAGGTGACTTGGAGTCTGGAGGAGAGGGCTGATTTGGGACAGGAAAGCCAACTGGAAGGTTGGAAGGTGGTTGTACCTGTTGTAAGGAGCAGGCCAGAGTGGAAGTCAGGAGTGAGCACAGAATAATTGTAATTTTCTAAGGAGACCTTCATGTTTGTGGAAGGTACCATACATATATGTGTGTCCTTGCAGGTCCCTTTGGTCGGTGACGCTGTGGGCCATATCTTACAATCGGTTTTATCAAGTTGGAAGGAACTTAAAGTATGAGCATAATTCTCTTCCCAAAATAGCTTTCTTTTACACTGTCAGTTGGATATGGCTGGTTTGCACCCATATAAGGTTCTCGCCTGGACACAGAAGCACTAAAACTCCATTATTGTTGAAATAATTGCTGCAAGCCTTTTAACTTTTGATGCCTGCTGAGCTGAATACACCAGAGTCCACACAGGCCTGGTGGTGGGTTGGATTTCACCTGGGAAAGGGGGCTGAGTGCGCCTGTATCCAGTCCCTGAATTTTGTAACTTTTCTTGTCATCAGCATGTTTCTCCTGAGATACAATCTAACCTAAAACTAAACTGAAGAGCAATTGAAGTATCAGCAGGAAGTGCTGACAAGTTCTCCTGAACGTTAATCTGTGAAAAACTAGGCCTACGCCTTAACTGTATATTAGTTTTGAGGTTGAAAGTAGTGGAAAAACAAATAGAAAAGTCTCACAATGCAATTAACACCAAGAGATCAAGCTGAAAAATCACTTTGCCAGTGCACCTGCAGCCTCTGTTCCGGCTCTGTGTGAGCATTTCTGTAAAACACTCAGGACAAAAAGATTTCCACAGGTGACCAGTGGCTGTCGGGTGGGTATTGCTTCTAATGGCAATTAAAAAAAATAAAGCCATTCTTCACAGAGTGAATTTCATCTTCTTGCTGATGACTAGTTCAAGGCCTACATAGAGTTTAAGTCTCACTCAAACCACTTCAGACAGCCCCCAGCTTTTTTCTGTCTGTCGTGTTCCATGAGCTACTACTGTAGGAGCCGCTGGAAGAAATAATGGGTACAAAGAATAATGTGTATTGTGCCGTCAAAATCACTGGAGTTAACGCTTCTGGGACTGCAGATTATTTTGATCACAGACTTTATTTAGTCATTCTTCTGTCTTTTCTTACAATATCCTTTAATTTGTAAAATATGCATCTAGATGTGCTATTGTCCAGAAATTAGGCCTTGATGAAGTGGGATGTGGGAATTGTGGTGCCCTTGTCTGGAAAAGTGAGTGAGAAGTTGAGAGATTATTTTTCACTCAGCCTTGGGTATAAGAGTAAGAGCCTCTTCAAGTTTCCTCCACCTTCTGTGCCTCAGCACCTCCACTTGTAAGTTGGAGATAAATCTGGTGTTGCCCATGAGATTTCTGCTGTGAGAAACAGCTGATGTCTGAGTGAACCACGTATAGCAAATGCACAGCACAGAGCAGTGATCTGGGAGGGGAGAGTTGCTCGGAATGCAGAGCCTGCAGAATTTGAGGGGTCCAGCACTGCCTTGCACAAGGGGCATCTCGTAGTCTAGATCTGGGATGTAGCTGCTGTTCTAGGCCTTGACTGCCTTTGAATGGAGGCTTTCTGTCATAGCTTTGGGAGGTCTTGCCTCCCAAAATTTGGTAGTATTTCTTACCGAAGTGAAAAGAATTGCTTGCCATGAAGTTTCTTTCATCACCACCATCTTGTAAATTATTCACTCTGTTTTATGCATTGATAAATAATAGGAGAGACTAACCCACTCAGCATCTGCATCAGTATACCCCAAGTCAAAGTCCAAGTTTGATCAGAACAGCTTGGGAGAAAGATGCTGTGAAATTGCCTGGCCTCTTGTTCTTCCAATTTAGGATTCTGCTACATAATTAAAATCCAGTGTGTTGACAGCATCTTAAGATTATATGGGGAAGTTAGTTAGGTCATTGTATGAAAAAATCAAAAAAAACCCAAAACAACCCCCCCAAACCTTTACAGAATACTAAACAATGACCATGAAAACTAAAACTTACAAATCATAACAGTTTATGTGCTCCCTGCAGAACAGAAAGCTTGGAGGCAACTTTTAAAAATAAAGACACGAGCATATTTTACATGTTTTGTTTGCTGGCTCTTCTGGGTTTTTTTTTTCTCTCTGAAAATTCTGTTCTTTTTATCCTATTGCTTGCCTAAATGTAATTGAGTTTAGGATTTCTTTCTTTTTGCAGCAGCCTCTCCTCTGTTTGCACTAGGAGCTTGGTTTCTGGGAGCCAGGAGGCAGGTTTGTCCACACTGGCACTGTGGCACTGCAGTGGCTGGAGCAGCAGATGTCCGGGTCACTCTGTGTCCAGTGTCCATTCCCCAAGGGCACGGCCACCCTGGAGTGCCCCAGACACACATGGGGTGCTCAACAAGGAGCAACTGAGCGCACGGAGCCACGCTGGTTCCGCCATGTGGACGGCCCCAGCAGGCCAGGGTGTTCCAGGAGCACTGGAAAAGCTGTTTGGGTTTAGTTTTCCTTTCATTTTTAATAAGTGTGCCTGTGAAAACCAAATCCTGCAGGTGCTTATGCATAGGCCTGACCTGTGCACCCACATGTAATCCCAGACTGGGACTCTACGTGTCCTCTCTCCGTGTCCTCTCTGCCTTTCCACCGCATCCCCTCTCCCCTCATCCGCAGCTGCTTGGTGCTGAGTGGCAAACCAGTGCTTTGAACCAAAAGTAGGAATACAGGAGTCCTGCAGGCAGACTTCTCTGAAATGTTTCCTAGTATTCCTCTGCCCAGTTTGGCAGCTTCATAGTCTGATTAGTAATGGCTCTGAAAATCATCAGGTGAGTGCTGCCGGGCCCCTAAGTTGTGGTGCTTAGTTGTTTATTTCAGTGTTTCCAGCTGGCTCAGGAGTGCTTTTGGTAACTGGTGGTCCTGGACTCTTAATTCCCACTTCCAGGCCCAGCTGTATATGGATGTCCTGAGCACCAGGGGAGTGTAAGCTGGCCGGGGCAGGCTGCTCCACTCCCTTGTTTGCAGTATCAGTTGAGATCGAATGGGAGAAATTAATACGAAAAACCTAAACAGAAAAAGAGAAGGTGCAGATGTTCCAGCCTGGACGGTGGAATTGGGCAGGGTTTGTAGCCATCTACATGAAGTGACTGCTCCAGGTTTTTTTCACGCTCTTTGCACAAAACTTCCAAACTTCTGTGATTTTTTGGGTTTTCCCCACTCTTTCTTTCTTTACCCTTTAGGTCAATTGACATCCAGTCTTTCCAACATTCCTGGTAGGCAAAGCTGTGTTTGCAGGCATTGTTTTGCTCGTGCACCTCCTGTGCGGTCGGTGCCTGCCTTTGACTGATAGGCAGATGGGAGGAAGGCAAAGGAAGCTCCTGTTCTCCTCGGTGAGAGGTGTGCTCAAAGGGATGAACGGGTTTCAGCAGCCTGAAGCAAAGGCCTGGGAGCTCCTGCTGCCACAGCCAGGCAGACATGGTCTCAGTGCACTTTTTGAGAAACACACGTGTCAATTGCTCCAGGAGTTCGTTGTCAGAGATAATGAGAGTTGCAGGTACATGAGAGATCTTAGTTAGGAAGAAAATCAATGGTAAAACAATGTTGCAATCTATAGCCTCAGTAAGTCATCTACTTTTGAAATCTAGTTCTGCTCAGAGGTGAAACCTTTTCCATTCATGTTTTGTGGAATCACATTATTAGAGTGGTAAGTCAGTGTTGGGAAGGTTTTGTATTGTCTGTGTAAGAAGCCCTTATAGTAACTGCTCGAAGTCCTCACAGCTGTTTTCTTTGTGTCTGATTTTAAAAAGTGGCATTTTTACAAGATATATTTGAATTTTACTTTGCAATCAGTAAAAGGCTTCTCTTTAGCATGGAATATACACATTGCAGACTATTTAACTGGAAGCCAATTTTTGTTTTGAGCATATATTTTATGAATAAGTTACTAGTATCCCTTATTGTAGATGTACTGCTGCAAATAACGTGATGACTTGTGTGACTTGTACCTCTGTAGGAGTTTTGCAAAGACTTACACCATGAGATATTAAACCTCTCCCTAAAATATATGAAAAAAAGAAATGACATAAAAATTTTTCTTTGAGAAACAGAGAGAAAAAAAATAAAGACAGCTGGGTGAAACATGTTTCTGTTGATTTGAAAATTCGTATTTTATTTTGTCTAGCAATCAAGATGCATTTTTTTCTCTTTAGAAAATAAAAATACATCATCTGATTTCCAATTTGAAAAAACAGAAGACCTACGTTTCCATATTCCACACGGTTTCATTTTGCATTCCAGTTTTAATTTTGCGTTTGTGTGTCCCGTTTTCAATACGAACTTCGGTGTTGAAATCCACTGCTTTTGTAAATTTTTCTTTTAAGAGGAGAAAGGTGCTGATTTCAGATATGTAAAGCAACAGAGGTGACTCCGTGGCTGCTCCTGGTGAAGGCAGAAGCATGGTAGCTTCTGGAATGGCAGCGTCAGACCCCAAGTAGTTGTCTCTGCAGTGGCCCTGTGCTGGTGCTGGACTGCTGGGCAGGCTCGTCTTCAGCAGCACATGGTGCTCTCCCGTTTGCTGTACTTCTATTTAATTTGTCTCATCTGTGGCACAGTCTCCTTTAAAGAGCTGGAGCTTCAGATGAAAATGTAGTTCTCAGGCAGAAAGGAACTGCAGTAAAAGTAGTTGTACTACTAGTTCATCCTATGATTAATAGTAAGACTTGCTTAGAAGTTAGTCTTTGATTTCCTCTGTTTAATTGTAGCCCTAAGTGAAATGGGTTTTTGATTTATAGAAAATGCAAAATTGGGTACAGAAAGTTTTAAATTACAGTAACAGTAAAAAATTTCCCACAATAATCATCCCATATTGTTTCAATTCAAAAGAGCTAGGGCTTGATTTGTGTGGGAAAGAACCCATAGCAGCCAAGTTCTACATTTGAAACTGGGGAGAGGGGAGGATCAATTTGATCTCTTTTGAGAGTATAAAAATATGCCTGAACTTCACCATGTAATACTTTTATTATATATTCCCTCTCTGGAAGGGTGTATGTTGATTAATTAATTTAGAATAGCTCTTTTCTTACATGGATACCATGTAAAAGCAAGTAGAAAAATTGTGTTCGAACATACAAGAACATTGGTTAAAAAAGCAGAAGCTTTAGGAACAGCTGTGGCTTGTAATCATGATGGAAAACTGATCTATTCTGTTTTATGATATTTGCATTATGCAGAACAGTTCAATAAACTGTGGAAGTTCTAACAGCCGTAGTTTAATAACAGTAGCTTTAATAATAGTAGTTTAATTCCTAAGCTGCTTTTTGGAAGTCCTGCATGGCTGATCTCACTTTTGCTGCACCATATTTATGTTTACTTTTTCTTTCATTAGACCGCAATGCCTATGTGTGTTTACAGCACTAATCCTAGATGTTGAAATTCTTGATAGTTAAAATATAATAAGTATCATTGAAGCTATTTTGGAGTAAATTACTTTGCTTTAATGGATGAGACCAAATTCTGCTCCATTTACAGGGGTAAATGCTGAAAAACACTGATCTGACCTATGAAAGTTTGCATGCGTGTTCCTGAGAATAGGAATTTTGGCCCTTTATATTTGCTTTTTTGTCTACCACAACGTAGTTAAAAATAATTTTGAAAATAATAATGCAGTTGTTATTCTGTTGGCCAGCTTCGTGGTTTTTAAAATCCTGCTTCACAGTCTCTCCTCACGTACAGTTTTATTTGGAACACACTGAGTTTACAGTTTGAATATAAAATGCTGCTTCTATTCCATTTGATTTGGCATGACCGAGATGTAAAATCTAAACATAAAGCATAGTATTGATCCATTTATAAGCATTTTCAAATTGTACTGCACTTCTTGGATAATTTATTGTTGTAGGATTTTAAAGTCAGGTGCGCTCTGCGTTTGTGCTATAGCCTGACAGTTTAATCAAGATACAAATTTAGAAACAAATCAGCACTGTCTTTTATATAGTGCCTCTAAATCCATGGTAATTTGTACCAGACCTCGGTAACAGGAAAGGATCGGTGTTTCATGCTACCGATACCAGTGGGTGTTGCTCCCCAGCTGCATCTTATAAGAGAAGATGCAAGAGAAATTAAAGGATCCCCACATGCATTTTTCTGTAATGTACCTTCCGCAGAGTACGAGGTTGATGGAAAATTCCCTTGAATTCAGTGTGTGAGCCGGCTGTAAATAGTGCCATATGTTCTGCATGCTCTAACTGCTACCTTTTGAGAGCACTGGGCAGTTTTTAAGTCAGCTTGCTTTACTTTGTAGTTTTGAAGCGTTTAAAAAACCTAAAAGCTTGTACTCTGCAAACTTGGAACAGGGAGGGGAGAGCTCAAGTGCTGCTGGTGCCTACCCTGGCTGCCTCGGGACTCTCCCAGAGGCCTGTTTTGGGGAGCTCTGCCGTGCCAGGACGTCCCTTGCAGCACGAGCTCGTCCCTGCGCGCTCAGCTCCAGCGTATCCGAGCTATAGGCTGAGGCTGTGTGCGCTGGCAGCACAGATGGAGTGTGCTCTCATTAGGACTGTTTGTTGCCTGTTGGAACACACAGCATATTTCTACCGTGGCATCAACAGTTTCTAAGAACTGAGGTCAAAATAAACAGGTTGCAGTTGGATTCAGGAACAGTCTGGGAAACAACTTAAAATTCCCTGCTTAGGCATAACCATGTTCCTCGATAGGTGGGTAAAAAGGCATTCTCCAAACAAGGGCTCATCCGATTTGATGCTTAGTGTGTGCAGACCAGCATGGAGTTGCAGGGGCACAGCCAGTAAATTTTCTACAGATATTGGCACATGTACGCAAAATTGACCTTATTTTAAACAAATGAGCACAGCACTCCTGCATTGTTTCTCCTGATCTTTGCAGTGCTTGAGCAAAGTGAAAGCGATGTCCTCGTCCCCATTTGGAAAGTGCCTGTTTTAACCAGGCCTCAGCCTCCTGTGCGGGCGCAGATGTCGCTGGAGGCCCCGGCGTGCGCGGGCTCTGTGCAGGAGCAAAGCTGGGGCGCTGGCACACAACCTCTGGCAAGCCTCCTGGAAGCTGCTTTGAGTCACTACCGCCCCAAACTCCCCACCCCACCCTTTCCCTGGCGATTAATGCTTCCTCAGCAGAACCCGCACCTGACCTGCCTCATTGCAAACCCACAGGTTCAGCTCTGGCCCTTGGAAGGGCATCGCTCCCTGCGGAGCTGCTGCAGCATGCCCGAGGTCTGAGCCCGTGGATTCAGCATGGAGAGCCCTCATCTCCAGCAGCCAGGTGGAGCAGAGCGCTGGGAAAAGGGACTTCGATGTGTGACGGCGAGATTCACCAGTGCCCCTTCCGCCACTGGTAAGTATTTACAGGATCAGCCCCTACTGATCACCCTACATTCACATTGCAGGTGACAACCTGGCCCCACAGGCATGAGCTGAGTTTTAGCCAGGGGTATCAGTGAATGCAGGGTTTAATTTGTAGTTTTTAAAAAGCCAGCAAAATTTTGTGTAACAGGACAAATACTCGTGATGATTTTGGCTTGAGTAGAGATGTAAATAGATTTGCTTCCTGACAGAATCGGCAACAGTCACTTGTAAAGGTTGACTCATATTTACCTGGTCACAGTTCATTTACAGCCAAAGGAACTACCCTGTTTGTTGAGCTACAAACACATAAAAGCATAGCAATCTGCTAGATGTTAGAAAATGTTCTCATGAGTTTAGTTAGAAAATGTTCTTGTGGGATTTGGGGGGTTTTGGGTGGGGAGGGTTAAATGTAACTCTAGTTTCAGTGATTAAAATTAAAAAACAAAGTTATTTTTTCCTTTTCAGAAATGAAACATTATTGGGCTGTATGGTATGCATAACAGTAAATGGCTAATACAGATATGTGTAGTGAAGTAGTGAAAAGAGGTGTCAAAAGAACTATAAAAATTTTGAAGACTAATGTGGAAAGATGTGTATAATTCTCTAAAAGAAAGGGTAAAAAAGAAAGCCTTCCCATACTCTTTGCTGCTTCCAGTTTACAGTTTCCCATATTCAGTTGCTGCTTCCTGCTGTTGCCATTCTTCCTTCCCATGTCATGAGGCATTCAGTGGTCTGTATTACAACCACAGGAATAATATTATCATCCCTTACTTTTCTGCAGTGACAGGGAAACAGCACTCCTAGAATACCTTGTTTATGGGATGATCTTACTGTCTCTACCAGGTTTTCTTGGTTCTTGCTGCTGTTCTCCATAGGTCTCTACACACAGTTTGTGTGTGACAGTGTGCCTTTCCATCCTTGACCCTGGCAGGTCTTGTGCAGCCTCATTCATCCTGACCCACCACCTCTTCCCTGCTCACAGGCAGCTGCTGAGTCTCGTGCTCTTCACTGACTGTGAATGCAGTTGGGAACACTCTCCTCCCCCCCACTTTTAAGTTGGCTCTCAGAGCCCATCGCAGATGGTCTGTACCTCATACATAATAAAGATTTTTTTTCTTCTGAGGCGGTTTTCTGTGAATGTGAGAGGCAGACAGTCTGGCAAGCTTAGACCTGTGTTTTTATATTTTTTTCTAAGTGAGCCTTGAGGGATTTGTTTGCCATAGTTTGGAGCCCCTTAATAGCTTATGGAGCTCAGTAGTATCTTGGTTCCAGAGGTTGGAACCTGATTTGTCCATTTGATATTTTCTAAGGGGAAATTATACACATTGGCAAAACAGAGTTAGGGCCCAGCTGGACAAGACAAAGAAATTAAGCAGAAGCATTCCAGGAACTAAAGCAGTTGCTTTAGGAAGGTGGTCTTCTAATATGAGTATGGTAGGTTTGTGCTGTGTGTGAGAGTTGCTTTGGGGTCACCTGTTGTAGCTGTGTATTTTGTACTACTTGTAAGACTTTTTTCAGTGAGTTCCCTCTGTCCTATTTTTAGACTTGAGCAGTAAAGTCTGTGTACCAAAATGTCCCCAGGACCTCATGTAAGAGCCTAAGGAGCATTTTCAAATGTCAGATAATTTGGGTTCTAGGTAGCTCAACACTGCTGCTTCCTAGTTCCCTTGTGTATGGTTGTATTGGTGGTGTTATGCTCAGCATTCCAGGTCCATGTGTGGAAATCTGCTTCATGGGCCAGGCTGCCAGTGGGCTCTGGGTTTCTGTTCTGCATGGAAGCTGCCGTAGGGCTGTTCCTGATCTCTGCAATATGCTTTGGGAGCTGAAAATGTAGAACATATGTGGGAGGAAAGTAATGGAAATACATTTATACCAACAGTTTCAGCAGCTGTTTTGACCCCAGTGAGAAAGGATATGTCAAGGTGAGATATGGGGTTGTATGTTTTAAAAGATAAGGGAAAAATGTCCTAAACTAAATTGGATTTTGTTCATGATGAGGAAAATTTTTTTTACAGGTGTTTCACTCCTCTGTTGTGCATATTAAATGCTCTGTGTGTGTGTTGTTACTCATTGTATAGGAACAATTGAGTCCAAAACCAGCCCGTGAACTGTAGAATATTTGCTAAAATACTTGGGGGTTCAATTGTCTGAAGCTGTTTGCTCTTAGAGGGAAAAAAAATCCCACTGATGTCAGATAAGACACTTCTCCAGGGCCTGAAGGGTGTCAAGAGTAAGGGTCTCTAAGAAGTGAACAGAGCAAATCAAATCTTTTGAGAAGAGATAAGAACATTCCAGTTAGGCAGCAGTGGTCAGCAGCACAGGGCAGTCAGAGGCTCATCCTTCAGAGTGGAAGGACCTTGGGAGGCATCTAGTCCAGGCTCCTGCTCAAAGCTTGGCCAGCTCTGAGACCAGGTGGCTCAAGGTTTCATTCAGTTGGGTCATGAAGGCCTCCAAGCATGGAGACTGCACAGCCTCTCTGCTGCAGCCCCTTCCACTGCTTGACTGACTTCACAGCAAAAAGGTTTTCCATTATTTCTAACCTGAACCTTTCATATGTCAAATTCTGTCTGTTGTCCCTTGTTCTCCCACCATATCCCACTGTGAATAACCTGGCTCTGGCTTCTCCTAGCCTCCCCTTGGGTGTGGAGAGGCTGTCACCAAAGCCTCCTCAGGCCCCTTAGCCCCTTCTCCCAGGGTGATGGCCATCGTGGGGGTCCTCATCCTGCCTGCGCTGCAGTAACGCTCAGCAGGCTGAGGAGTGGCACAGGAGCCTCTCGGGACAGTGCTGGGGCCAACCCATGCTATCCCATGGCATGTTGGCACCAGGACAGGCTGGGTGGCTGCCTCTGAGTCGTATTGCTCTTGCCCAGCCCCCTGAAGGGGTGTGGGTATTTTTGCTGACCATCAGCTGGAAGCAGTGCCAGGAGCTGATGCTGTTGGCTGGCGCTGGCCTTCACAGCAGATTCCTGGGTTAATAGTGTGGCGTTACTAATTTCAGGTATTAATTTAGAAAAATATTAGCTTGGATTCAAAAATCATGTCATAGTTTAAATGCTAGAAGATGTTAAAACACGGTAGAGTTTCTTTGCAGAGTGGTTTTTGAGCTGCTGGGATACAGGTTTTAAGCATAAAACACGAGGGTTAGAGATATACTTAGTCTTAAAAATTGTTAGGTGTTGTGTAATTGCATAACTGCAGAACCCAAGGCTTTAAGAACAATACTGAGTATCATGAAATTGTGATTTGATTTTAAAATTAAGCAACATCAATAAGATCAAGAGTCTGCTGCTTTTGTAAAGCAAATGTTCATCTAAGAGGGGTTTTTTTCGAATAGTGAACCACGTCTGTAAAGTTCTGAAATGATAGCTGCTATTATGTGCTCATCTGCTTGGCACAGTAATTAAAGTATACATTAATGCTCTGAGACACATGTTTAGAAGTATGGATTGAAATTAATCACCCTGCCCCTATAGAAATTGCTTGCCGAGTCTGAGAGCGTATGTGTTGCTATAGAAAGTTGTGAGTTTGTGTATTGTACGTGGGCACAGTTACATTTAGTATTTCATATGTTTTTTTAAATATAAATACAAAAATACATTTAATTTTATTAAGGGTATGGAGCAGGGTTGTTTACATATTTATCGAGTCTGGGACAAGCATTTTTACAGGTAAAACTTGCATTGTAATAACCACTAAAGATGGAATTGTCAAGCTGCTCAAATACTGCTCAAGGAGTCTTTGAGGTGTCTGCAAGCATTGCGTGAGCAGGGCAGGAGGAATTCCTGCCTCTGTGAGGTGTGGCTCACCCAGGGCCAGGCTGGCACATCCGCAGCGGGTCCCTTGTGGAGCCCCGGGTGCAGGACAGGCTTTTGCCGAGCTGAGCTGTGTGGAGGAGGCCCTTGGCTGCTGAGAGACAGTGATAATTCTGCAGCCACTGATGCGTTTTATCTTACATTTAAGCTTGCGATGTCGATTCCATCTCTGGCTTCCTGGACACAGGACACAGTTGTCCTCCAGTGTGAGTTTACAGCCCGTGCAATTACCAAGTGAGGTGCCGCCTCTGCCTGTACCATGGTTACTCTGCTTGCCAGAAAAACTTGGTGATAAATATTCCACAAGATGCTTGAGAGGCCGTGATGTCACCCCTACACCGGACAATTCCCAGGGTCAGGTTTGCTGTTATTTTACAGGCTACGTGACGTGTAAGTCAAAGAGCAGGTGTGGGTCCTTCCCGCAGAGCTGAAATGCACGTGGTGTGCAGCTCAAAGCACTGCTTCTGTCCCATTTCCCAGTGCAGGCAACTGCTCTGCTTCCACAGCCTGTGTAGGGAGCAGCTGGAGAGCTGCTGCTTTTCCTGGCGGCCCAGTGCAGTGTCCTGACAAAGGGCGCCGCTCCCTGCAGTGCCATCGTGAAGCTCATGGATTGAGAGAGAGAAGCATCGAGCAGCGGGTTGAGAAGGACACAGAAAGAACAAAATCCTTGTCTGGGGGATTGTTTGAGAATCACTGCCCTTGCGAACTAAAAGTGTGTGCACAAAAAATGTCTTGTTCTTCCCTGCCTATAACTCCCGACGTAGGACCCAGTTTAAAAAAATGGTTGTTTTTGCAAAACTCTGACTTCTGTACTCTCACTGGTCTACGTACCTCTTTGTGTGTTCAAGATCTAAATGCAGTGTGCAGGCAGCCTTTCTCTTACAGCTAATATTGATATCCTGCCCCAGAGTTACAAAAGCAGAGAAAAGAAAACCCTTGCAGACATTTACTGCTTCAGTTGATACATATTTGCCTGTTTCTGGGTGGTGAAAGTTGTTATTTTTATTATTTTTGCAGCGTATCGGCCTGGATGTAGTCAACCTGTCAGGAGTGTGAAATTTACAGCAGAAATTATTTTAACACTGGAAGAGCTCTTACTCATCTGAACCGTAATTCGAAATGCATGATGAAAGGCACCAAGCAGAAGTTTTCCATCCCACTGTCTGCAGGACTCCTGCAGGTCTTCTGAAGCTTAAGGTAAGATTAAAAAAAAAAAGAACAAACAACTTAGTTGCAAAGTAGAAGCTGGTGCAAAGCGTGAAGGTGTAATTCTAGAGCAGAGAGGATCCTGTTTGTGCATTGACCCCTGTCTATAGGAGCAATGACATTGTTAGAAAATTTCAGTGCAATATTTGTTTAAATAATCAAAGCAAAAAGAACAATAAGCCCAAGTTTACTACCAGAATTAAATATATATAAATGTGTATGTGTGTATACATGAAGAAATTGCTTAGTATTAAAAATTGAAAGGATGTATTATGTTTTCTTTATTCTTTTGAAAATATGTGTCAAAGTACAGAAGTGTTTAACTATGAAAAATAAGTTTTAGTGGAAGCAGGGAGAGTAGGAACCGCTGAATAGGGCAATGTATTTTGTCTTTCTTAGCTCCTGAGAAATAGCTGCAATATTTGCACTCTGTACAGTTTATGCATTGCTTGTCCTTAGTGCTTTTGGTTGTGTTCTGTAGTGGTGTCTGTCATCTTACATTCGGTGAGTTAAACTCTTCCAGTGTATTTCCTTATTTCTCTGTCAATGTAGTACAGGCAGCTGGGGTGTCATCAGGATCCCTTCTCCATGACTGTAGTCACAAGATTTTATATAAAGAGCATTTTCCAGAGGCTATCAGTACGTTCTCTTACACGTTACTTTTTTTCTCCAGCTTGTTTCAGGTCATGTATATAACTAAAACACATTCCAGAAACCTTGTTTTCTAAATGCGTGTTGGGCACAGTTGTTAATGTTGCAGGTGTTCACATTCAGGGCAATATAAAATGCTGCTTATGACAAATGACAAATAATGAAATGCTCACTTTTTAGCCTTAGGAGTTTGGCCTGGGCCTACAAACAATTATTTTTCATTTGTTTATAGGCAGACAAGTATATAATTAAGGCAGTAATGGGCATAAGCATTCTTGCAGCCTTTGTAGCTCATCTTTCTTGTGAGCATCAAAGAGAATATTTGTGGTAGAATGCACAGTAATAAAGTGTGGGGGAATCAACAGCATGCAGATTCATTTGTTTATTTATTTATTGAATCTGGTTATCCCCTATCCTCCCATCATCTGTGCCTCTGCAATAAAGGCAAAGCATGCCTATTTTCTCTCTTTGCTATCACTCCAAATGCTGGAGATAAGACCGATAGCTGGACACAAGTACCACACTGTGCACCCCAGAACACCAGAGGTATTAATGAACACAGGCAAAGACTTGTGTAACCATTACATCAGTGCCCTATTTCTGGAAATGACTACTGTAAATTACCATTTGGCTGAGGAATCCATCATGCTGATCTGGAGCCTGCGTGGCCCAACTGTGGATTACATCAAGCACATGAAAAAGCTGCCCAGGAATCCTGGCACAGAATGATATTATTTTGTTTTGCATTGGAAACCTGTGTGTTCATGCATACATGTGTATAAATATGTAAAGTGGTTTGGATTGCCTGTGTCTGAGGGCAGAGCCCTGTATGTGGCAGACCTTTTCACTTCAGGGGTTGTACATCTTTTATGTCAGCTCTGAGGCAGTTGAGATGAGCTGAAATGTCAGTCTTGGGGGGTCACTGGTGTGTGAGAGTTGCCACAACACAGTTTCTCTAAGGGCCCTTGGAATCTGTGATTTGATTTCCTCTCATAGCTTGGTCCAAACCAGCTTGTGTTTATTGGCTGTGAAGCCCATTTATCTCTGCAACGCCAGGGGACACCAGTTTGGGGCTCTGTGTCTGATGAAAAGGTACTTGTGGGTCAGGAGTTTTGAGGCCTTAAGTAATTATCTAGAGGGATGACTTCTATTGAGGAAATGTGTCTTGGTTTATGTCTTTAGTTAGTGCCAGTGGCGTTAAAAAGCTGAGATTTGTGTGTCCATATATTTTACACTGAATTTAAAACACAAATAGCTCATCGTAAGAATCTTTTTTTTAAAAATGGAGAGAAAGAAAAAATATCAGTCTTGTTAAGATGTGGTTCTTCTTATGAAGAAAACAGTGAGTTATTACTGCTACCTCTGATGTATCTACATCTAGTAAGACATGTATCTCTTTAGGACTAGACCTCAGAATAAATTGCAAGATCAGAAGCTAAATTAAAATCCTCTAAAACTTGGTCCTCATGTATTTTTAAGGAAGTGGTCTATTCCGAGAACTCTAATGCATGAAGTCTTGTTAAGGTTAAAGTCTCTGGAGGCTGAAGTTCATTTTTTGAGGAAGAAACCCAGTTAACAATAAAATCAGGTAATGCCCAATGATATTGTCACAAATAGTTAATTAAAATAAATTTGTAGCCAGAACATCATCAATGTGTACCATAAATAATAGCTGAGGGGAAAGGCTGACCCCATGCTTGTTAAATTGCTTGGAAGTTAATTTGGATGTGTTCAGGTGAAGAAAGAGGTTTGGTCGTGTGGGGTTTTTTTCCTCTCAGCTGCAGTTTTCTTTGTAATTCCGCAAGAAATGGAATAATTTGAGCATGTCAGATCCACCTGTGAAAAGCAGATGCCCTTGTACACAAGCGATCCTCACTCAGCTGGTGAGCAATGAATACAGAGAATGGACGGTGCAGTTGCTCCAATATTAAATTGCTCTTGCGGGCCTTTCAAGCTGGATTTCTTTCCAGCCCACAGGAAATGACTGATAATCCTTTTTTCTTTTCTTTTTTTTCCTCGGAGAAGGAATGTGCTGGGGTAGAAATACAGTATGTAACATAAAGATTAATACATATCCTAAAGTTAGATAATTGTTAAGGTATTGACTTTCTGCAACTGAAATGAGAGTAGTAAAACCAGGGGAGTTAATTGTGGGAGAGTCTGGTTGCCTCTTACTGTCGTTGTTAGCTGTTCCTTAGAATATTGCCACACTTAAAATATTTGGGGTGAACTTTCAGTGCTGAGTGTATTGTTCAGACTTGCTGTCATAGGCAAGTTCAGTCATAACAGTTCACTTTTCCTGAGCAGAGGGCAGCCTTTCCTTTGGCATCTGTTAAATTCTGAGAACTTTGTGCTTTAACTATGACCTTTTTCTTCTCTAAAGAAAATCTTCATTTGTACAGTCAGCTGGCTGATTCAATCTCCAGCTGAAAAATGATCACGAGATGAGTGTATGTTCCTTAGAATTCAGTCCTGTTTCTGATGGGTTTTAAAAAGCGCCGACAGCTTTAGTTAAACACAGCAGTGGTTTTCAGTATGTGGCTCTTTGTCTCTGTACAGGATTCCTGTGCAGGAGGTCCTGTGAGAAAAAGCTCTATCAAACATTGGAAAAAAAGACATTTTATTTTAAGATTTTAAGGAACAAAAAGATCTCGCAAGAAATAGCATAAGAGGATGCTTAAACTCTTTGGGTAACCAGGAGAAAGGTAGAAGAGCAGTAATGTTAATTTAGAGTATTTGGGGTAAATTGTGATCTTTCTTGAAGATTTTGGTTTAAGTCATGTTCTTTATTTTTCTTAAATATCATATTTTTTAAAATTACCCAACAGGTTACCAAGTACTTTTGTAGTCTCATAATATTATTTTGCTACTTGCAGTAACTTGCTTATATTAGTAATGAGTTAAACCAAATTTTTAAATAAAAAAATGATTAGCGTATGTGAATTCTTATCCCTGGAAGCTCCATACCCAGCTAAAGCAAAACATGAGAAAAACAGTCATCAAATAAGTTGATATTCCTGTGTTTAAAGCACCCAGAAGCATCATTTCTCTGTAGGTGATGAAATGAGATGGGTGGGTTTCCCCACCTACTTTACAAACCTGCTCTGAATGGAAGGGAGGTTTCTGGAAGTGCCTGTGTCCTCATCAGGTATGGTGAGTGCACACTCCTGGGCGTCCCATGGCCAGCAGGTTGAAGTCCCAGGAGGTGACCCACACACCCACATTGCTTGGGACTGGAACCAGTGCCTGTTAAACTGGCTGGGAAGAGGTGTGCTGCTTTTAACAGGACAATTCAGGACACCTCTGGTCAGTCTTTAATTTTTCCTTTACATTGAACCACAGAATCGCAGAACCATGGAATGGGTTGTGTTGGAAGGGACCTTAAGGCCCATCCAGTCCCACCCCCTGCCATGGGCAGGGACACCTTCCACTGTCCCAGGCTGCTCCAAGCCCTGTCCAGCCTGGCCTTGGACACTTCCAGGGATCCAGGGGCATGCACAGCTTCTCTGGGCACCCTGTGCCAAGGCCTCACCATCCTCACAGGGAAGAATTTCTTCCCAATATGCTGTCTAATCCTGCCCACTGTCACCGTGAAGCCATTCCCCCTTGTCATGTCACCCTCTGTCTTCAGGCGGCCTGAGACGAGGGACATCAGCTTTTAAGAAACCCAGCTCAGATGCTGAGTAAAACCTCACCTATTCTGAGGTCATTGTCTTCCTTGTCTCACATTTTCAAAGGCTTCAGGCACTTCCAGCCCAATGGGTCTGTCAGGGGACTGTAGCAATTCTTGAGATGGGTAGCAGAATAGGATAAGGCGGAGTGTTAAAGGAAGGTAGTGGAGCCCTTTTGCAGGTATATCTGGTATTTGATTAAACCTAGGCATGTGATACTCAGGATATGATTCTTATATTTTGTTGAAGGTTTTTTAATTAATTTTTTTTTTTTAATGGGAGGGAACTGCTTCTGCTCTGTGAAAACTCCAGAGAGCACACTGTTGCTGAAAAGTTTTAAGGACATGTTGTTTTCAGTGTAATTGTGGAGCTGCTGGTCACAGGCACACAGACTGCCCTAAATTAATGCAGCACTGCTACAAATACTGCTTATAGGATGGTAGTTTAAAGAAGGTGCAGTGTATCTTTCTCCCGTTTCTAGATATGGTTTGTCAGCCTGACATGAGTAATCAATACCATGTGACAACTCATCTCTCTTTGGAAGAGCTTCACAAATCACAGGCGAGTTTAGGGCTCCTGAGCTGGTTGACGTAATCAGGTCATGCATCTATAAAACTGGTTTTGTACAACCTGGGTTCAAGCAATTACCTAACTTCTCTGCTCTTTTTTTTTTTTTTTTTTTTTTTAATTTCAGTATTATTGGACAAGGAAATAGTGTGTCCACTAAATTCAGATGTAGTAAACTGGCTACAATAAACAGTCATTTAAAAAAGGCATGAAAGACTAAATAATTTTAAGTGTATGTAGATTTAATTGTAATGGCTATGCCATGTATTATTCTCAGACTGGAATGAGGCACAGAGACTGACGTAACTTGCTCTGAGTGTTCCCTGGATTAAAAATTCTTGTTGTTTGGATTCTGTCATGAAATGGTTGGCATCCCAACAGTCATGACAAGTGTATGTGTTGGCAAGCAATTAAAAATGGTGGTGCCTCTGAAGTTTAGCAGGAGGTTTCCTGCCTGGGGATGGCAGACGGTTGTAGCTGTTACAAATACCATTCCCTTGTCTGCGTTGCAGCTCATTTCTGAAACAAAGCAAGCTTGGGCACATGTTCCACTTTGTAATAGGAACTGCTACATTTGGTTTTCTTTGAGTCTTTTCTGACACTGGAGTCTTCATGTGCCCACTTCTCTTTTTTTTTCTTGTTGTTTTGTTAATAAATCAAACCTGACTACAAGATCTCTCTGCCTCTAAACCACAGTAAGGGCTGCTTGAAAAAGCGTGAGCCTCCCAAATTTTTTACTCTCAAGAGGAAATAACTGATCTTTTTCTTTGTCTTTGATCCAGTCTCATCAATGCAATTTTCCTTCTTCAAACAATTGAGCCTGCAGTTCATTATAGTGCAAGACCGGAACCCTCCTATTACCTTATTTTTAGCAACAATTAAATTGAGCCTTAAAATCGCATTTGCAAAAAGAAAGGCCTGCACTGGTCCCAAATCTTAGAACTCAGCTCTTGACATTTGCTCTCACTGAGGCTTCCTAGAGAGGCAGCAGCAGATTGAATCCCAGCACTTTGCTCTCCTGCGTGTGAGTGTCATTTGGTGGTGTGGCTTGGTGGTATTTCTGGCCAAATGAAGTGTACGGTGACCCTGCAGAACAATTTAAATTCTGCCATCCTCATTTGCAGGACTTCCACTTGCTCTGATGAAGCACTTTAAATGAGTTCTTACTCCTTTGAAGTGTAGCCCTGTTGTGCTCGTGTCCGAGACCTGAGGATGCTGTGCCTCTTTGGGTGTGGCAGCCCCCTGGACCCGCCTCGATGCGCTGCCTGTCCTGGGAATCCTTTCTGGCCTCCTCCAGCCCCGAGTTGAGGGTGCAGGGTCAGAGAGCACCAGGATGCCTCAGGCAGGTGCATCTGTACTGGAGGCTTAGTGGAGCTTCTCAGCCTGGGACAGTGAGGAACTCCCTTGCCAAGCCCCCTCCCAGCAGCAGGGACATGGGATGCTCTGCTCCTGTGGGGTTGAGCATCTTCCCAGAGCACAGCCTCTGACAATTTATCAAGGCTTATGTACTTGATTAAAACGTAACTTCCCTTCAGCTTATGGAGCTTAGAAGCTCTTAGAGGCATGAATTAATGGAGAGACAGGTTGTGTCTGCTGCAGAGTCAAGGAGCTGTGCTGCAGAAGAGAGACGTCATTCTGCCAGGTGATTTGTTAGGTTCAAGCATTGCCTCCAGAATTTTTCAAGCAAGAATGTTTATGTGCAGTTGAGACTGACTGACACCATCACTTCTTCTTAGGAAACTTGCCATTAGAGAATGTTGTCGTTTTCCTAAACGTGGCTGTTAGAAGTCTAGGAAAAGAAATTCACTACTTTGGCAGGACGGAGGTGAGGAGATTTGGAAGTATCTGCCAAACTTATGAGAACAACTTCCTGTCACAGTGACTGTGGCAACCCAACTGGAACTTAGAAAGAGGAGCGTAGTTTGAAACACTGGGTATTTTACTGTTGTTGTACCTGACAGATATCCGCATATTATAGGTAGTAAAGCTCTCTGAACACCCATATTAAAGTTCGCTGCAAAAATATGGAACCCTCATGTTATTTACCTATCACGGTGTGCATGGAAACATGGTTAGCATCAGGCAGGTTGAGAGACCCACAGAGAGAAAAAAAATCTGATTAACGGCACCTAGAAATGGGCAGAGTAAGCCCCTGCAAGGAGCCAGACCCCTCAGAATGCGAAACTGCCAGACCAAGAATACAGGTGCATGTGGAAGAGCTGTATCTGTGCATGAGGCTGACAAAGGGGATAAAAATGACAAGATGAAGCTAGAGCTTTCTTACACTTTCACCAGGGAAAATGAAAGAGTGAAATAAAATTGCCAGGAATGAATACACAAACCCTGGAACAGCTGGGAAAAATATTTGAGGAAAATGTACAGGAGGTAGCAGAGGGATACTTTTCTCTGAATCCCAAAAGCAAGAAGCAGAGAAGAGGATAGATGCTTGCATCGTGTGGCGGAAAATTCTGGCATGCACATGTACGTTAGAGACATAAAAGATCTCCTAATTAGAGACAGGATCATTTGTGGGACATGTGATTCCAGTTTACAGGAGGAATTGCTGAGAAAAAAACATCTAACCCTAAAGGAATGAACCAAAGAACAAGAGCAGCTGAACTGTCCAGGGAAAGGAGCAAAACAACGGCCACTTTTGCAGGGCACAGCAGAGTCTGGGAGAGAGGGAAGAGAGGGATGAACCTGTGAGCGATGCACAAAAGTGAAGTAAGATTTGGGGCTGGTGGGAAGGGAGGGTTTAGTTCAGCAGTGGGCCATGGGGCTGTGTCTGGCTGAGCAGGCTCTCCCCTCCTTGGCCAGCGTGCAGGAGGCAGAGGAGACCATGGGGCAGTGATGGGACATGGGCGAGGTGGACAAAGCAACGGGCTGTTCTGGAGTTCAGCATGTCTGAAGGAAAATGGAATCAAAGAGCCATTTAGATGTCTGCGGGTTAGCAATCTCTAGTTAGTCACCAAGTGTTTGCATGGAAAGCACAACTGTCAGAAGGAAAGTTGGGGTGATCCATTTGCATTTCCGAGAGAGGAGAAGGAGGAAGATAAAGTTTGAAAGAGGCACCAGGAAGTCAATCTGTCTGAGCGTGACCTGAATGTTACCCCAGTTTTTTGTGTTTCTCTACGCCGTTCTCTAAAGAAAAGCCAATTATATTTCAGAAGAATAGGGGCCTCTCATGTTGTTATTCATCATGTGGCACATGAAACACCAACACTAACTCCGAAACTGTGAGTTAACCTTGTCCTTTCATCACGTATGGTCATCTCATCACTAGGCTGGTGAGTGCTCAAAGCTGCCTGCAAGTGGTTGAGCCCCAGACAACTAAACTTTTATACATCAGTACAAAAGCAGCAAAGAAGATGAGAAGGAAAACTGATTGTCCCTGGGGATGCAGCATAGTGGTTTGGGTAGTCCTGCTTAGAAAGTCACTTGTGGCTTTTATAATGAGGAACTTAAGGTTTGAATTTTCAGACTTATTAGCTGTACATTTGTTTGTTTTTTATTAACTTAATATACTACGTGCCACATTTTCCTTGGGGTAATGAGTCAAGTGATGGATTCATCCAGTTTAGCTCTACATGCATGGGCTCTCTTTTTTGTAAAACTTTGAAGAGATTTGGGTCTCAAATTTCCTGAAGGGTTTTATTTTATGCCTGTATATTTTGGTACAGCAGCTAATGTTTTCTGTCCTGTTTCCTTTCTGACAATATGTGCTTCTGGCTAATGTAGGGAGGGAATGTAGTTTTTTGTTTGTTCTCTTTCTTGACCCGTGAGAATTAGAGTTGTCTTCTTATATGAGCAGACAGAGTTAAACCACTTTAGTCTACAAAAGAATCACTGGAAGTTTCCAATCCCCTCGCTCTCTGCTTCAATGGAAAGAAAAACAGGTTTTAAAAAGTCTGAGAAAGATATGGCTATTAAGCTAATCCAGTATACTTCATCTAGCTGCTAAAAATCTTGACTCTTAACAGCGATTAAATATAATTGCATCAGTAAAGGTGGTGTAAAAAAACCCCTGGCTTTCATTAGAAGCTATCTTTAGGAAACCATGATTCCTTGACTTTAAAAGTTACATGTAACATCACTGTTTTATTTTGGGAGTGCTTTGAAGATTTCCTAAACCCAGGGTTATGTAGAAAGAATAAATAAACCCCAGCAGAACAAATACACAATTCTGAAGTATTCTTCTATATTTCAGTATATAGCCACAGTGCATGCTATTTATTCAAAAAGAAAATTGGGCGTAAAACTGAAAAGTTAGTGGATAAATATTCAACCATCTTAAAGATCTGGTCAAATAGTAAAGATATTTGGAAGAAAAAAACAAATTAACAAACCACCACCTGTGTGCCGGATAAAATGGTCATAGGATGGAATGGAACGGAATGGAAGGACTCCCAGTAATTTAAATTAAAGCTGTTGAATTAAATTCTTTTTTTTTTTTTNATTTTAATTTAATTTTTTTTTTTTTTTTTTTTTTTTTTGCTACTCTTCAGTTGGGAAGGGAATATGTTCATTATTTTCAGAGCTGAAAGACAATGTTGCTAAACTTTTTCTCTTATTTTCATAAATGTAAAATCTTGAGTTGTGTCAGATCCTTAACACTGCCCAATCTTTATAGAGAATTTACAATTTCTCCAAGTTACGAGATCTGAAAAAGCTCTTCCTAGACAGTCAGATGTTAAAAAATTCAGCAGTTTTGGTATAATGCAGAACACCACATGCTGCTCTGTATCCTTGGGCTGAACTGGATATTTGCACTTTTGGGTTTGTTTTGTGGATTATGCAAAATTGTGTGAACTGAAAGAGGACTGTAAAACCTCCTACACCGAAAGACTGAAAAATACAAAATAATCTAGTTCTTACATGGCTTTGTCACTGCCAGTGTTAAATGTTACTGCGAGTATTTGTTGCAAGAGCCTGAGTTACTGCAAAGACAAAAGTACAGCAGTGAGCCTTGTTTGCTTAGCGAAATCACGTACTCCCAAATGTGTTCCAGGGGAAGAATCATCCATTTCTTGTGGGTACTCAGGTGAAGTGATAATTCTGAAGCAGAGAATGCTATTGATAGTATTTCCACTGAGATACTCAGTAAAAATGTATTTAACTGTTTCCATAAGCAGAGTTTAAGCAAAGTCCAGATCGTGACTGGCCCGTGGTGAGGTGCTGAACTAAATGCTGATGTGTCTTCTCCACATGCTTTCTGCTTTTAAGTTATTAGAGATATTAAAACCATAAAAATATGTTGATATTTAGGGCATTTAATGAAATATTCAAAACATAGGCATATATAGGTAGATATGCATTATACAAAAGAAGATAGTGTGGATGATGAAAAATGAGTCCCTTGTGAATTCATTATTTCTGTTCTGTTTAACTATTTGCCTCTTATTTTCAGAATCCCAGTGTGGAAAAATATTTTTATAATTTGTGTATGGCATTTTGGCCCTCATGCAGTTTTGATTCACAAGTTGAAATCCTGTTTCCATGGAAATCAGCTGAATTGTTGATAAGCTTTGAATTTCTCCCACAAATTAAGGCAACTGGGGAACATCATCTGGGCTGGTTCTGTCCATAATGTCAGCCGTGGTATTTTCCCTTTTATTCCATATGAATGGGAGCTGTATTTTGATGATGATTTAAGTCAAGATTCCCAAATGTTGCTGCAACAAGTTCTCTTGTATCAAGGGAAATGAGTGTATTTGATACATCGAGTTACTTTTTGTGTGATAGCCATCCACGACTTCCTCAGCAGGAGCAGCAGGTCTGCCCCTGCCCCACGCCATAAACACCAGCGATGGGTGGAGTTTTTCTCTGATGACTTTCAGAACAGCTGAAATAAAAATAAACACTACTTTTTAGGAAGTCCAAAAAAAAAAAAAAAGGCGCCTATAATATAAGCTTGATATTTAGCTTGAGAGGAGGGGTTTAGAATCGTCAGGAGAAGTGAAACTCCAAGCGCCAGCTCTGTGTTTGCTTGGCTCTAACTCGTGACTGGAAGAGGTGGATGGGGTAGGAATTGCCCGCTATGGGCAGGGTGGGACAAGGATGCCATCGTTTGCCCTTCTGCAAGTGTCTGTCCCAGGCCCTCAGATGGGAGGGTGGCAGTGAAAGCAGACCTTTCCCTGCACTGGAAATGCCAGGTGATGGACTTGAGCAATATTCACATTCTGAGTGTATTTCTGGCTTTCCTAATCTTTGATCCTGCCACTGAATCCGCGGGGGTGCAAAAATCCACCCACACAGATCCGATGTCAAAATCCCGGCCCTAATTATTTATGGTTTGGTTTGGACAAATTACTGTTCTCTGTGCAATAACCACAATTGTTACCAGAAATGCAGAACAATTTAAAACATACATATATATGCATTGTGTAAGTATGAACATTTATTTTTTTTTATAAAGATCATACCTTTATTAATGTGTTTTGAGGCTTAACTGAAATTCTCATTTCTCAGTCTTACCCTGTTCTGCTTTTCGCCTGACCAGACTGGCCTGGATCTATGGCAATTAATTCTCAGAAAAAAGGAGTTTGTAATGTTTATAACCTGAAAGCCAGCCTAGAATGAAAAGAACATTCAGCTTTACACACCTTGCACTAAGATCCTACTGATTTGTTAAATTGCAGATGAACTGTACTAGTTTTTTGCACTAAAGAGTGCAAGGTTTTTTTAAATGTGTCTGGGCTCTATTCATGAGTCTAACCATCTCAAGTTAGATCATTTTCATCTGCATATAAATAGAAGATGAATCTCTTACGAAAAAACCCTTTTATACAGGAACAGTAAATTTCATGAAACAAAAATAAAATCAGAATTATACAGCAAAATCAGACGTGCCAGAGCCACTGCAGAGCTTGGCAATGCCAGCCAGCACCATTCTTAAGTTAGGTAAAGAAAACTTTGTGAGTTTTATGTTTTTCCCAAAGTCTTTCTTTCCTTCTTTTCAACTTACTTTTTGCTGAATTTTTAATCATAAGTTAATGCTGATATAATTGCTGACATAATGCTTACAAATAGGTTCCCAGCAGTTGAGTATTGCTTTAAATTTGGATTTTTGTCTTTTGTTTTTCCCTTACTAGAACTGTGTATAAAAATATACTCTCTTCAGAAGTTCATAGGTAGGACATGGCAGGCCTGGTCATTTCACTTCTTGCATGTTCTCAGTTGGAAGTCAACTGAAAATCAGCAGAAGCTCCCAGGTAATTCCTGTACCTACGTACGATTGTTCAAAACAGTTTTGTTTGAAGTTAAAAATCTGTACCCCATTTTTCAATGAGGTGCCAGCCAGGTGCTCTAAAACATGTTCCGAATTATTTGCTTTTGATCTGATGAGGGAGTAGCACTAGTTTTGATTTTCAGGTTCATGTATGCTTTTGGATCCAAGATTTCAGTGGAGTGTGTCATGGATATGGATTGCAGTCCCAGTCTCAGTGTCTGAAGCAGTTCCTAGAGTCACAGGAAATACTTGTTTTGCACATGTTATTATTGAGGAAAACCAAATGGCAATAAAAGTATTCCAGAATGGAAAAACCTTTCTAGTGGAAATCACGTTTGTGTGAGTGGCCTATCTGAAAATGCTAGAACCTCACAAAGCACAGCGTGTCTGTCTCACTAGAAGTAGTATACTTGCTTTTCACTAAAAAGTATTTGCAGTTTTCAAAAATGAAATACAGCATTAGCATTTTTCCAGGTTATTAAATAATGCAAAAGACCTTTTCTAGTTTGGTACAG
Source organism: Edolisoma coerulescens (assembly GCA_013397115.1). Lineage (NCBI taxonomy): Eukaryota > Metazoa > Chordata > Aves > Passeriformes > Campephagidae > Edolisoma > Edolisoma coerulescens. The sequence continues at coordinate 938,309 of VWZW01006986.1, forward strand.
TTTGTATTTCCAAGTCATGGTTGTGTCTGGTGCCTCTTCAAAAAAAATTTTCTCAAGCTTTCAGAATTGCACATTCCAGAGCTTTGGTTCTCTGCAGTTGGTGTTGGAATGAATTGTTTTCTAAGCCTGAACTAAACCTCTTGAAGGGTTCCTCTGTCTCATCCTGATTGAGAGGAATTGTAAGCTAAGGCTGAGGGTCTCCTTAAGGCTTTTAGTGATGAGAAGCCAGTTTCACAACAGGGAAGAATTTTACTTTTAATATATTTGTAGAATTTTTTTTTCCTGCAGAATTACCAGATTCCATCGTGGATTGTATGGATATTACAATTTTTCTTTCAAGATCATTAGCCAAAGTTTAAAAATCACTGGTCATTTTGGAAATGACAGTGTTGGAGAGCCAATCTAGAAAACTTGCTGATAGCCCTATCAAAGGTTTCAAAGCATTCAGCTCTGTGCAGGAGATCCACCTATTAAACTGTCTCAGGTTGGGATGTAAAAGCCCAAACTTACCACCTTTCAGTCTTTGACCTACTTCAATTTTTATAAGAAATTGCTATAAATATGTACTTCCCAATTAATATGAAGTGGTATCTGATAGTTTCCCACAGTAAAAAATTGTCTGCACATATATATCCATATGGGAAGCATGGGGGATGTGATACAAACAAGAAGTGTGTTTCATCTTTCAAGCTACAAGTCGATTGTGGCTTTTCAAAATCTGCAGATTTTCTCTCTAAATTAATCTTCCAGTGTCTTTTGTTGGTGTCTTTCAAGTTCTGTCGGCTTCCAGCTAGAATGCTAATGATAAAGCATCAGAATTGCACCCTTTTAAAAGACGAAAAGCAGGGTAGGCATCTGTAATAGTAGTGTAATGACACCAAATCTCCATGTATGGTTTAGAATTATTTGCCTAAATTCTCATTCATTGGCACACAGACATTTTCTTCAGTGCTTTATCTACATATGATGTTCTGCAGCACCAGTCTGGCATCATTAGACATCTACCCGCCAGCATTTTAAAGATTTTTCCACAGAGCCATAAAATTGCACCTTCCTCGTTGAATCTAAAATCCAGCCCACCTGTAATAACAGAGCAGTGGAACAGTATGGATCTCTCCTGGATGTCTGCAGTGCAGTGAGCTGGGGTGGCTTGCCTTCACACTGAAATAAAGGTCATGTCCTAATGTTATGCCTTCCTGTTTAAAATGAATGGCTTGTAAATGTTTATCTCAACTAGAAGTGAGAACGTGGTCCACGTCTGTGCTCTCCAATTCCCCCTTGGAGAAGCTGTGTAGTGAAACAGCTGCATATCCCTTCACATCCTTCTCTTGCTGTTAAACATTTACATCTCTGGCTTCAGCTCTTTGCCAGGTTTCCCCCTGCTCACATTTGGATTCCTGGTTGAAGTTTGCACTAGTGTTGTCTGGATTTATAGTGGGTTTCATTGTTTTCTCCAGGAAAGAGCGAGGAAAAGGGATCAGCCCAACGCAGAAGGACTGACAGTCCATGCACAGCATCATGCAGTGTGGAGTTTCTTTGTGTTCTGCCAATAGGTATTGCAGTGTGAAATGTCTGCAGGCTTGTTGGGGCTACTTCTCTAGAGAGAGGACCAAAGTATACAGTATACTGGCTTTCATTCTGCTGATTTTGGACAGTCAGGGCTGCTTTCCATTTCCTACAATGTTCCAATATAACCAAGTCACATGTGCTCGGTAATGGAGGCTTCTGAGACCTGGGGCTTCTGTAAAAAAGGAAAAGAGCAAAGTAGTATTTATGCAGTATAATATTTTGATTCACTAATGAGCTGTGAGGTGGGTGTTATCATGAACTACTGTGCAGCAAGAAAGGTTCCTAAAACACCTATCAGCTTACTCCATATCCAAATCATTGCAGATAACACAGTGTTTCGTTTCTAATTAGACTTGCGTCGTGCTAATTCTCGGGAGCGGTGCGAGTGACTGACGTGCTGCATTGTAGTGGCAAGCAGCAGAGCAGCTGAGTGCAGCTCGGCGCCGAAGCCAGCATCCAGCTGCTGAGGAAAGCACGCCACTCCCAGACTGGTTTGCAGGATGAACACACGCTGGTTGGTGCGGCCTTGCTCCGAGGGGAAGGAGGAAATACAGGCACATGGTCTTCAATCAGACTAATGATATTCTAGTCCTGAAGGGATTAGGAAAGGAACGTCTCAATGAAAATAAAAGCCCAATGTGTAATAGTTCACAAATCATGTATTTACTTTGGATAGTTTTTTGCACTGTTTCTTAGGAGAGGGTGGACATTATTCTTTTTCCATGCCTCAGTCCCCTGGATTTAAAATACGGATAGGTCATCCTAAGTGCTGGTTTCTGTACATGTAAGTAATAAGTGTAACCTTCAAGGCAGAGCCTTGTGAACTGTTTCTTGATGGAAAATGCTAGAGCAGCATAGGCATTTTATGTAACTAAAATTGTTTCAGAATCGTTTTTGCCAGCGCTTTTCTTTGTGGCCAGCTCAAGTCAGTATGTTTGGTAGTGCAGTTCCACTGTGGAAATAAAAAGAGGAATACGGGTTTGATATATAGACAGGCTCATTGAGCTAGATTGGGTTACTGTAAGGAACATCTCCTAGTTTAAACCCTCTAATCAGGTCCAAATCCCTTCAGTCAGATTCTTCATGTAAGTTTGGCTTTTTCAAATCATCATCATCATTGCATTCAGCACTAACAAAGGCTGTGCCTGTGACTCTTGGATGTCATTCATGTAGCATTTCATTTTTTCACAGCCTTTGAAGCCCCTGTGAGGCCAAGCAGGGCTGTTCCTCTCCTTCAGGGACTTTTTGGGCCCCCATACGTGTGTTAAAGGAGAGGGTCTGGCTAAGGAGTGGCATTTTCTCAGGATGATCAAGCTGTGGCTTGCTGCAAATCCCATCTGCCCTCTCCACATGCAGCATTAGAGCCCCTTCCTGGAACAAGCTCCTCAGGGATTTACCTGCATGAGGTTGACGGTACGGGGTCACTGGAAAGGCAGATGGGACACATGATGACAGACTTGGACCAGTTGCATTTGGCAGAGAACAGACCTGTGGAGTAGGATAGTGACTTTATGGGTCAGAATTTCTATTTAAATGGTATTCCTTGTGGATCTCATCCCCCTGTCAAATAGAAAATATTGTAGTACAAATAGCAGTGGTGGTGTGCAGGGGCTGGATTTTCAGAATTGCCGGGCGGGCGCTGCAGGCTGCAAAGAGTGTTTGTGCAAACCGTGGAACAGATACAGGCATTTGCTCCTGTCTGTGTGCTTCAGCCTCCCAGGGATACTTTTTTGCAGGCTGTGTAAATAAAGGTCAGATTTTGCTTTGTCAGTTGACATTGGGGTGAATTAAATTAGCCTTGAGAGCCACAACAATATCCCAGGTAATAAAACTTAGTCTTGAAGTAAGAATGATACATTTGTCTTGTGCTTGAGAAAGGAAGGTGTAGGGCAACCCAAACTTCTCGTTCTGTTTTGTCTCAGAAAAGGCAGAAAGAAGGCTCTGGACTTAGTGAGAGCTTTAGGAAACTTGGGGGAAAACATCATGTGGCATAAACATGCATTTGACCCAATTATGGGCAAGTGTATGAACTTTTGAAGTGTTCATGCTTTGTAATACTGAGTAAAAATGTTCTGCTACTTGCTGTGAAGATGAAACTTGTCTTGGACTTCACTAGCAGCGAAACCAGGCTGGCTACAGATCTGTGTTGCAGATTAGGTCGTTTACTCATATTGCAGTTACGTTTTTACCAGTTTCTCTTTCTCCACTGCTCTGTTCAAGTAGTGCAGCTGCCTGGAGGGCCATAGGCATTGAAAAGGCTTGAAGCACTAAAAAGAGAAAATTTGGGTCTTTTTTCTTAGTCAAACAGTTTTTTATCTGCCAAGTACAGTATTTTATGCTGCCCAAGGAAACGGATATCGTTTGTTACACTTTAAACTAACACAAAAGCCATTACGGCTCTCCTTGAAGCCAGTGACAACATTCCACTTGCTTTCAGTGGGCATTTGCAAGCAACACATGATGCAGTTTCTGTCAGAGCAGGAGAAAGCTGAGAGTCCCCAGTACCATGCAAATGTAAAATGGAAGAACTTGGTGCCATATCATTTACACATTTCAGAGAGAAACTGGCTGGGTTTTGGAGGAAGAATCCCATAAACTTGTTACTCAGGCACTTGCACATCATCCAGAGAAAGAGTCCAGAGAAAGAAGTGTGCAGCTGCACTCCAGCCTGGTACTGTTTTGTTTGAGTGTGTATTAGAGCATGGGGAAGGAGTGACCACCTTCTTGTCCTGGGTGTTCCCTTCAATCTGGAAGGTGAAGTGTCAGCTGCTGTTTCAATGTGTAATAATCACCTGTAAATCTCAAAGTCTAAAATACTTGCTTCTGCAAAGCAGAGATTGAAATGGAAGAACTCCAAGGAAGACATCTTTTTTTTTAAAGAGAGTTTTCCCCTGGGCTTTCCCCACCACAAGGCAGCAGAAATTTGGCTGCCCCAGAGCTGTTCCCTGTGCACCTGCTGCTCACTGTGCCTGAGCAGCCCTGGAAAGGGGAACCCACCACTGGGCTGTGTGTGAAGGGAAATGTATGGGTAAATGTACCTTCCAGACACCTGCACCAGCAGCATGGCAGCAAAAAGAAATGTCTCATGTTCCCTCTGCGTGAGATCAGCCTTAAAATTCTCCAGAACAAGGAGGCTTCACTGCAGCTGTGGAGAGCCTGGGGCCTTGTCAGGCATTCTTGCACTTCTCAGCTTATTCTTGTTGCACCTTGATAGAGATAAGACTAATTATTAAATCCTCAGCTTTAGACTCCCTGCAGTTACTCAGTGTACAGAGTTTACTTTATCTATCATTTTCCACTCTGGCCTTACAGTTTGCTTTAGGGAGATTATATACTTGCAGCTACTAGCAGAATTTGCCTACCAGGAAAGGACATGGTTTTGAACTCCATGGGATGTTACTGACATGTAAATCATTTAATCTCTTCCAAATAGTGGCCACTCCATCATTTTTCACAATATACCTTGCCTTAGTATTGGAAAACAATCAGTGATTTCTGAGTGCTCAGGTTCAGCAATCTTTAGAGGGACCCAAAATCTTTAGAAATCGCCATTAGGGAAGATTGTATCTTCTAAAATCACATTGCCCCAAGTTTTGAAAATGTCAGGCTTGCATCAATATTCATAAGAGACCCAAGCTCAGCGATATTTAATGAAGGACTACCTTTATGGAAAGTGCTTTGCATGAACAGTAGAGGCATTTTAGAACCAGTTTGAAATGGATATATAGAGCTTTATGTTCACGCAAAGGCACAAACTTAGCAAACAGAAGTGTTTGAAACTGGGAACAAGCATGTGGGTCTTTTGCTATCGGATCTGGATTTTAATTAGGCCTCAGTGCTGCTGTCTGACCTGTGATGAGGTGAGACATCCATCTGCCATGCAGTTGTCAGGACAGAATGGTGAGGAGAGGCAGAGACCTGGAGAACCAGGGGTCAGAGGAGACTTGGACTCGTGCCTGATATGGCCCATGGCAGTGTCTGGTTGGTGGGGCTGCCTGGAGTTTTGAAAGATGAGCAGGATCAAGGAGAATACCAAAGAAGAAGAAATGAAGGATACTCTGGGCATTCTGTAACATTTCTGTTCTTACCCAGCTCTATGTGAAGTTGCAATATATGTGTACTTATGTTGATTTATCTTCATGTTAATGTCAGTGAACCAACTCTTCCACAAAGGTAGAATAAACATTTTCTTACTGGCCTCGAGAGAAAACAATTTTCTGGTGTTTATTGTGATGAATTTAGAGGTATTTCACAGGGCATTTTCCTAAATTCTCTGCTTGTATGAACTGGTGCAGCATCACTTTACTCAATGCAAGCTTATGCCAGGTGTGGCAGGTGGTTTGGCCTTGGTGAACAACAAATCATTTGTCCCCAGTTCCTGAGTAACCAAGAGATGGAAAGTTTTCGTTAGGTTTGGATTGTAGCTTTCCTGTGCACACTCCAGGTGAGTTAGCCTAAGCCAGGGAGGTGTCTGTGTATGCAGATGTTGTACCCCAGCTAAAACATGTTTCTGGTTCAGCTGAAGAAGGGGAGCAGGAGAAGGGTTGGCAGAGTAGTCACTAAATCCCAGCAAAGCTTCAAGCACTGCCAGTAGTCTTGAGGGTGGTTCAGTTCAGGAGGTTCAAAACAATTGCTAAAGGAGCAGTGCAAATATTTTCCATCCTTTCCTATGAAATGACACGATTTGTTTGCTGTTGCTTGTTTATCTGTTCTGCATGGTATGTCACATTTATCAGTCAAGTAGATTGTAGGGGGTAACAGTACTTTAATGATGATGTTTTGACTTCTGCTGTGTTTATTCTGTGTTTTCTGACTAAATTCATACTCAGAAGGGTTCTTCTTCTGCTGTTCCAGCATATCTGTCTCAGGCTGCCCCGATAAAGAAGCAGCAGTAATCTGGCAAAATGAACTCAGGACACACAAAGAGGAGCCACTGGAGCCTAATCTGCAAGGTGTTCAGGTATTTGCACTTTGATGTCCTACACCAGTAATTGGTGCACACACGTGGTGTGCTCTGCAGTTCTTGTTAACTCGCACAAAGTGGGTGAGAAAATGACGTAAATAAACAAAAAGTCGTGTGAAGGATGAGAGTTGTTTAGTCAGAATGCCCCCATGGAACTTAAAGATGGAGCCAGGTTTGGAAAGGTGGAGTTGCAGCTCCAAGGTCAACATGTTGATGCTGCTGTCCATCACATCTGTTAGCCAGGTCAGATTTTACCATCTGTTGCTGCCCAGAGCACTGATGGCCATCTGAGAAGTGGTGGAGAAAGAGGATCCTTCTCTGACATCCACTGGAGCAAGGCGAACGGCCCCTCCTCTGCCGAGGGGCTGAGGCACTCTAACACTCCCAGTGACCTCAGGAATTAGGTCCTGGGCTAGGCCTACAGTGAGGAAGAAATTTATTTTGGTTCCCAGAGAGCCAGAGGTCCTGTGTCACTTGCCAGGCCTCAAGAATTTTTGTGAGCTTTAGGTTGTATGTCCTGGATACGGCTGAAAGAAAATAAGGCGTTTACAGTTCTTCTCAGTGCAGAAATGAGACTTTCTAGTTGAAGAGCAAGAACAATCTAGAGAATGTTATCATTTTCTAGATAATAGGAAAAGAGATTTTTGTTTTATGAATACATACAGGAGAAAGTAGCACAGCTGTGTTGAGTCTATGATCCATGTCTCTGAAGCAAGGAGAACACTTGTGTGATTCCTTTTCACGCTCCGTGTGAGCAGGTGATGACAGACAGGCTATGGATGTGCAATGTGACAACTTAATGGCAGCAAGTAATTACATACATGTTTGTATGATGATGTAAGTGCAGAGGTTGGCTGTACACAGCTTTGTAGCTGATTAATTGGGGGAAGCAAATGAGCTGCTAATGGGAGTAAAGGTAAGAGTTGTGCTTGCAGAATGCACCTATACTGAGGTGCATTCAGAGAAAACGTTTTATTTGTACAGTCATTGCAATCTTATGTTATCTCACTGCAATGATTAAGCTGTTATAATTAACTGTTGTTCATAATTAAGTATTTAAAACAATTCCACAAAAGCAGAGGTATCTCCTAAGGGTATATATTTAATTGTTATAACACTGATATGTGAAAAATCACTCTTGTTGAATGTTATATCACATGTGACTGAAAAGCAGATGCAAGTAAACTGCAAAGTCCCTCTGGATATTATTTTAATTCCTGAACTACACACTATCAGCTTCCAGATATATGTTCACGTTGGTATTTTTTAATGTGTTTATTCCTGTGGGTTTGGCAGTGTGTTCATAGACACTGTTGATGTACTCTTTCAGATTCTGCTACCAAACTGCTTCTGGGACTTCATGCAGTTCACTTCATCTGAGAGAACCTCAGATAAGTTTTGTGGAAAATTGATAGTAAATGCCAGAGCAGGTTTTGCTGCACATAATGCAGATGTAACACATGGGACCAGTGAATGATGGTGTAGTGTTATTAGTACTTTTCCTTTCAGTATTTTGTCTTTCTTTTTTTTTTTTTTTTTAACATTCTTTTTTCAGCATTGGACCTTCAATGCAAGTAGTTGCTTGCCATGGCATCCCAAATAAGTAAAGTCAATGGTGAAAATTCTTGGTTTCCTGCCAAGTGTTTTAGAACCTTGAGCCAGCTCATTAGCCTTCAGAAACATCCTCAGTCTTGCTTTAGAAGAAATAATCCTCAGTCTCACTTTAGAACTAGAGTCTTCTCTGTAAGAACAGGACACTGCTGTCAGAATCTCCTAATGTAGATTTAGGAAAAGTTTCTATTCAACTTTGGAGAGTGATACTGTTTTCTTGTAAGAAGATTAATTGTATCTAAATAATTTAAAGTTTTAATCCTTTTGAAAATAAGTACACTTGAGATTAAAAAATGTTTTACCACTCAGTTATGCAGTTCCTTCAAAAGAGTTATCACTTAAAGACAGGAGAAACAAAGCCACAAATTTTATTGACAATAGATAGGAAGAATAGTACCTGAGAACACTCTGTAAGCTGAAATTATGGACTCCTTATGTACCCAAAGGTGGTGGTCAAATCAAACATCTGGTATTTTAGATGAGAATTACTGACCTTACTTAATGTTCTGAAAACTCATCATGGGGAAAATAGACTTTGAATTTCAGATTGTGATCATTCCTCAAAATAAGAAAACTCTAGAAGTCAGATTTTCCTCTTAGAAATTTCAGACTGTATATGATTTGGGTAACTATGAGTAACAAGCTATTTTAGAAAGGAAATTTTTTTCCTTCTTTGGAGAAAAAATGGACTTAATGCTTTTTGCAAACATTTCATGTTTCTAACACTATCGTGATACACTATTTTCTAAACAAATTACAGGTATAACAAAGCTACTTACAAGTGTTGCTGTGTTTGAGAGATGCAGATTTTAATTTGGTTCTGTTATCACGGAAGGAGTTCTTCCATTTCACAAAGTTTATGTAATTTTGGGACCTGAGAAACTTGAAATCAATATTTTATCACAGTTAGTATTTCTGGAAGATGATGGTGTTTTAAAAGGAACTTTTCCTAATTATAGAACTTTGCAAAACTCTCAAAACCTTGGTCCTTCTCATTCCAAAGCAGTCTGCATTGAGCACAGGAAGAATTAGTATCAAATAACTAATAGAGAATGTGATTTTTGCTGGGTCTGGTTCCTTGTTTTGAACTATGGTCCTGCACTGAGTGGTGACCATGATGTCAGGGTGCTGTTAAGTGGGTGGGGAGGTTTGGATGCCTTTGTTTCAAAACTATGGCTTTGCACCTACTACACAGCCCAGACATGAGCAGTTCCTGATGCAAAATGAAGACTAGGGACGAGTGGTTAGTTGAATGTCAGCTTTAACATCTAAATGCAATGATGACACTGAGGAGGGGAAAAAAATTAAGGACAGCCTTAATTTTTAAAGTTCCTGAACTTGTGGTCTGTATGTTTGGCTTCCTTGATAATGTTCAAAAACATGATTTGGGTTTTGTTTTTTTTTTCCTTTTATTTTTCTTTTCTGGAGGCAGGGCATTCATTGGACCTAAGTAGCATTTATGGACAAGTAATATGGAGAGGGAAGAGAGTTTCAGATATGAATTAAGTCTGAGTTATAGTGACTCATAACTGACAACAGAACACCCAGGAAGAGCCGTGAGACAGGATGAGATGAAATGAGACAAGCCATGAAAGAAGGGACAGATTTATGAGTTATTGGCCTACAGATGGGATGAGAAGATAGGAGTGGAGAATGAGATCATCAGGCAGAAGTCTGCTAGGGGAAAAGGAGGGGGTTCACAGGACACATCCCAGTAGCCTCCTGTGCATACTGGGAGGGTTGATTTAAGCCACAGGAAAATCAGTGTTAAAAATTATACAAAGATGGGTTGGATACCAAACCTCAGAGGGGCTAGATTTTTCTCTCCCTACACTTAGAAAAACAAAGACACAACAGTTGAGCCTGCAACAGTACGTGGAGACCACACACTCCAAGGGTAATCTCACCTAGTTAAGTTGTATCAGCCTGCTTTCAGTGTTGGTAATGCAGGGCGTTTTCAGCAGTTTAAGAAAACTGTTGTATTGCTTAGAATAAAGACAGGAGGCAAAATTTTCGTCTTCAATCTAAACAATTCAACAGTTTTCTTAAAACATTACGATTTGCTTTTCATCCCTGAGACTGAAAGCATGTTTCCAAGTAACTACATCCTTCATGCTAGGCTGCAGCCAAGGCACTGCATATGAATTATAATTGGTGGAACTGATTGCCAGGTGTGTTTGGGTGAAATTTCAGTTGGCAAAATTATAATCCATTTCAAGATTCAGTATCTTAAAATTCTCACCTGAAAGATGAAAATAAGACCTTGGCTGCTCACAAAGGCCTGGACAGATCTGTGAAGTTCCTGTGTTACTGTAGTCATGGCCTCTGCCCCTTTTCTAGCTTTGTTCTTGTATTCTGTACAGAGAGATGAGGAAAATCTGTTTGGAGAAATGCACTGAAGTCTGCTCTTTAGCTGAATCTGCAGAATCAGTTGGCAGCCTCTTGAAAAAAACTTTCCTGTTGGAATTTCTTCTTACATCTGATTCTGATGGGAATAGATAGGAGTGGGGAAGAGGCAAATGTGTGTTTCTCACAGATTCAATTATTTTTTCTCCATGATTTAGCTAAGAATACTAAGGACTCATATGTGCTGGTGGAGAGGTTGAATTAAAAGTCATTAAACTTGGTAACGGATTGGTAGAACTTGAGGTGATGAGTAGAGCAGTTTTGATTTGGTTGGATGTATGAAATTGAATTTGGAATATAAAAGTGAACTGCATTGAAAATTCACAAAACCTCTGTTATTCTTTAACTATATTTGGAGCTATTTCATTTTTGGTGGAACTGAAAAAATGGGTAGTTTTTGCCTTAAAACAGTAAAGTTAAAAAATTGTGTAACTTTTTTGCTCAATTTGAGCCAGTGGGCTGAAACAGTATTTAGTTAAGCCTCAGTGTGTAATACTGTGCATTTTGTTTAACTATTGCTGATCACTTGCCCCACAGCAGTGTGCACAGAGTCAGAGCTCCCTTCAGGAAGGGCTGGAACATCTGAGCTTAGTGCTGGGACTCATCCTGCAGCAGGAGGACTTTCCAGCTGCTCAGACTGGCACCTGTCCTCAGCCCTCTCCAAACCCAGATGCCTAAGGAAGTGTGTAAGGACAAGGAAATTGTAGATCATATTTCAGCCAAGTGATCTCTTGGTGCTCCCCCACCCCAGAGAAACATGCAGCCAGGCACAGTTTATTTCTCGTTAGCAACTGAAGTGGATTTCTGTTCTGTAAACTTGCCCGACCTCCCTCTGAGCCTTGCAGCCTCCCTCGCAAGGAGTCCTACAGCATAACACACCTGTTGTGAAGAGTCAGTTCATTTTTGTTTGTTTTGAAACTACCTCATGCTAGTTGGAGATGGAAGGATGCCTTATAGAGTCCAACAGTGAAACTGGAAAAGGATTTTTAAGGTTGTATTTTTGAAATGTAGTTGGTGTTTAGGCATTAGGTTAGTGTGGCGGATAGAGCACAGTTAAGTAATCCAGGACCAGGTTGCCTTGTGAGTGAAATAACTAGTAACCTAAAGGGTCTGTGCTTCAAGAGAAGTTAAATCTTAGCAGTCCTATCAGTTTTAAGTGTGGGCATATTTGGTAATAGCAGAGAAACTCCTGATGGGTTCCAGTTAATGAAGCATTTGAGCATGCATTTAACTCCTCTGCGCATTTCAGACTGAGTTGTGCTGGGCTACTGAGTCTGGGTGTTACTCTGAAAGTACCTCTCTGTTTCTAAAATTTAATCCTGTTGCAACAGTTATGGTGGGGTTTTTTTGTTTGCTGGGTAAACACCATATGCTTCTGACTTTACTATCCTGTGTTGGATCGTGTTCGTTTTGTGTAGAACCCTGATTCTAATTGGGAGCTTACTGAGATCAACGTGTTCTGGGATGTTTCTGCTTGCCAGGCACAAGGGGGGTGAATGGTAGAGAGAAGTAATGGGAAGAGAGAGGTAAAGGTGCATGAGGAACCCTGACATCTACAGAAGATAGGAAGAACAGAGATCATCACTCTGTTACATATTGAGACACAAGATCTCCTCAGGATGGGCTAAAAAATACTTCAGTAACTTCAGCTGCCTGAGCCGCTGTGTCTGCAGACATGGTTTCCCCTTCGTAGCCCCTTCTATGAAATAAAAACACATTAAGAGCTTCAAATGAAAAACAACGGAAAGAGAAAAGTATTAAAATTACAATTTGCTCACCAGATTTTGTAAACTAATAAGATTATTCCTGCAAAACCAAATGACCACCCAAACAAAGATACAAAATCACGATAATTGAGAGACTGATTTTAACTAAATCGCCATAGGGTCTTGCTGTCTGTGGGAATTTTTCCTTACTAGATTTCGTTTTGAGAAGGTTTCTTAATGCAAATGGACTTTGCAAATCTTAGTCCACTGAAACTGAGCTGTCTTAAAAGTCAAATCTTCTCTTTTGGCAAAATATAATAAAAATAATGCATGACATTACGTTACGTAACAGTGGTATTTCTAAATGAGTAGAGTTCCAGGTTAAAATTCAAGATGAGCTGTGTATATTACAATATTTGATCCACATATGTCCTAAATTCCTTATGCAAAGATAAAGCTTGGGAGAAGACAAAATACCTTCTTTTTTGTATGACATAATGGGGCACTGAAAGTTTGTGGTCACAATGTCAAAAATTCTGAAGTCCTATTTAGACTGCAGGACAGAAGACTGGGCTTTGAAAAATGCTTAGCTGTATTGGCCCTGAGCTATACCAAATATCTGATCATAAGAACTGGAGCAGGAACAGGTTGATGCTGTGCTCACTTGAAAATCTGACACCAGTGGTGTCACTAGAAGTGGAAAATAGAGAAGCTGTTTTGAAAATCTGTCTCAGTGCAGGAAATAAATGTGGATGCTGACATTTAACCCAGTGTCTAAACAAAACATCTTTCTGGGTTTTCGTAAGTATTCTTGATAGGCAGAGGGTAAAGGGGAAGGAAACAGAATGAATGAAAAGTCATCATTAGAGTGGAGAGGAGTGAGGGCAACAGGACAGCAGGTGTAGGAAGAAAATGCCATGGACATTGATGGCAGTGAAAGATGCAACCCATCAAAAGCCATGCCAAAAGTAGCAAAAGAGATGGTGGAAGCAGTAAAAAATGGGAATTATTTTTCCCACAGATGTTGCTGTTGAGCAGAAATTGGAAGGAAACTGTGAGGGTCAATAGATTGAGAAAATGGTCCTGCCCATCATCACAGGAAACCATAAACCTCAGCACTGTGGGACAGGAGTGACAAGCAATGACCAGCTTTGCTGCCTTAGGAACATCCCCATTAGCTGTATTTTTCAGATAAGGTAAGAAATCCATTAATTTCTGAATTGAATTGGGAAAATGCTGTTTATAATCAAACTAAATGCAGCCTAAGCAAAAAGCCTGAATATAAACTTCTAAAATCAGTGGCTTTATACATCTTCCAGAGGCCATATATGTCGAGTGTACACCCGTCTTTTGGACTGATACAACAGTCTTAACGGAGAATACTGAAGTAATTCTGTCTGTTCATTTTCTTTCTTGAAGCTGTTTGCTGCATTTCAGACAGGTTAAAATGGAGTGTTTTTCTGACTCTTGGGACTGACATTCAGCTTGCCTATTATGTCTTATTAAAGGCTCTGTCAGGTTTGAAAATCAGAAATGTTCAAATAAAAACAGTGTCTGGAGAAAGAGGCACAATATGCTTTCGCTTTCCAGCCTGTTAATAAGTGAGGAGTGGGAAGTAAAGCAGGGTTCACTACAGGACTGGGGGCTACTTTAGTCCTTTCTTTACCTGAAAAGAGAAAAAATGTTTATTTGTTAGAGAACGGCCTGTGTTTGTATGCACTCAAAATATTGACTGATTTGCTGATGTTACTGACAGACACTGCATGCATTTAATGTCCTTGGACGAGAATTTGCAGTAATTCTGTTTCCCTTTGTGGAGATAATTAAGGCACACAACAGCTGTCTGGCAAACATTAGCGCTCTGCTACCTGGTCCCAGGGGAGCAGAGGCAAGGCAGGAGTGGTTTGGCCGAGTGATTGGCAGGACTGGGGTGAGAATCCAACCTTAACCAAGCCCTGCAGCCGAGGATGGACACATAGCATTGTACTTACAACATCTGCAGTTGCTACGCAAATCATGGGGTTGTTTAGGTTGGAAAAGACCTCTAGGATCATCGAGTCCAGCTATCAAATGCAGAGGAGAAGGTAGTTTTGTGTGTAGAGACAAAAGATACAGCTGTGCTAAATGCTCTACAAATACACAGTAAGAGGAATCCTCATCACGACACTGCTCAGCCTATCTAAAAGAGGAGGAATCTCTTGTAAATTTCTTTTAAATAATAAGCCCAGGTAAGCCCTGCCCCAGCTGAGCAAGATTTAGACATGTGTCTTTTCTTCTCAAATCAAAACTGTATATTAGTTAAAGGGGACACCTTTTAATTAATTTCTCAAAATGTGGTGTATATTGCATTATTTCACTGAATGATTTAGCTTAGAAGCACAAGCTTCCCTAAACCTCTTGGTTTGTGCAGTATCCCCCCTTATCTATAAATAAACAATGTATGACCTTTGTACTCTAGAAGCCTAGTAAAGACCCTGGCAGGACATCACACAACCTCTTAATATAACTTTCCAGCTATTTGTGTGAGTTTGCCTCCGTGTCACTGAGAAACAGAGTTGGAGGTGACAGTTCAGATTTTGCCTCCTCCTTCCGGAAGCCATTTCAGTCATGCAGCCAGTTATGTATCTTACTGTGCATTTATAGCTTAAGGAGTCATTTCCACTTGGAAATAGTCCTGGGCACAGCAAAGATGGACATAGAGTGCAGGCAAAGGTACAGCTCTGCTACTGCTTTAAGGTACTGAGATTAAATGTATGTTTACCAGGTTTCTGTTTCAGTGAAAATTGCAATAATAAATGTGATTATGTACAGTTCAGTAAAGATGCAATTTAGAATGTTAAAATATTTATGTGAGCTCTCAAATGCCACCCTAAGTAGGTGTTATATTAAAATTGCATATTAAAACAAAATACAGATTTCCCTTCCCTACTTAATGTCAGTTACTTCATTTTGATTACTGAAAATATTTTGCAATTGTTTTTAGTTTCCTGTTTTTCTCTGCTTACATAAATAAACTTACAAGCTTAATGAATTTATGCTTAGATCCTTCAATATTTAAACTTCTATCTGCTTTGATAATTAAAATTAAAAGCAAAATAAAATTTAGAAGTGTGGAATGCAGGCATAGTGTTTCCACATGGCCAGAAGGTTTTCAGATGTTCATAAATGTTGCACTGTTCTGGAGCGTCATATTAATATTTGAAGCAGGAAGGCTTTCTTAGGTCTTTTTTTTGGGTGTCAGACCTCCAGTAAGCTGTTTAACATGAGGGCTCCTCCAGGGACACTTGCTGAAACAGTGTTTGTTAGAGTACATGTGGCAAAGCAGCCACTTGATTCCAGGAGTCTGGAAAATGCAGCGGTATTTCAGGTGAAAGTGGTGTTTTTCACTAGCAAAGGTGGTGATCTTCTTGTAAACTGAAATTCTGTGAATTTTAGACAGAAGTTGTGTGCATTAGTGGTATGTATTAGTTTGTACATTGTTTAGTTTACATATTTCACCCACATCCTTGTAGCCAGATGCAGAGCTGTTTGTGTCTAGTAAGTGTCTATTCTGAGGATATTTTTATCAATGATTACACAAAGGAAACTGAAATGAAGGACTTCCCCATAGACTTTGTGGATCATCCACTGTTTTGTTGTTGAATTAATGAATGTTCAGTACAAAACTACAAATGGAAAAGGAGCTGCCATTGCAAGGGAAATTCAGATATGTTTTATGGATCCTTTGTTTTTCTTGCTTCCTTGTGATTGCACAAACACTGTATTTTAGGGAGAGTGAGAGAAAATCCTAAGGGCAGCTGTCAGAACCAGGACAGAGATTTGGTTTAGTCACTGGTCTCCATGCAAAGGGACTTCTCTTCTCTTTCCCCCTTCCGTGCTGCTGGACCTAAAAATGGATTTTGGAGTCCTGGAGCTTGTGGTCTCAGTTATGTAGGTATATGTTGTGAGAATTAGTAGTGCCAGTGGAGCTCAGAGTTGATAAATGCTACTATTATTTTACAATTAGGTATTAAATGTTACCTGTATTACCCTCTCAGGACAACACACTGCACTTCAGGGAAGAAACACATAACATGACTTGAAGAAAATGAGAATGTGTTTAAACAGAATGTCTCCAGGATAGTCAAGGGAGAGATTAAGCTGGAATTCAGATGAAGTCTTTTGTAGGTACACACACTGGTGAGGAATTACCAAAATGGGAGAGCCAAAGGGGGGTGCTTAGCTTGCCCCTTTTTTCCCACAGTAGAATCTGGGAAATAAAATTTCAAATGTCATGTGAATATTGAGCCCTATTTTGGTTTGCTTTTCGTTTATTGCAGAAAATAATTCCAGGGCTTCTTTTTTTCGTCCTGCAGTTGTTGGACAAGAGTTCTTTCAGCAATGTCAATCTGGTTGACTTACAATAGGAAAAAGTTGCTATGAAATAGTGATAAATAAACAAAACCAGAAAGGTTTTTTATGTGTTTGTTCCCCACTAAGTTTTTACTGTGCTGATACTCTCAGTGATTATTTATAATTGTATGAAAACTGTGTCTGTCTGCACGAATATGAGAAGACACGGTTGGTTTAGTTGTGCATATGAAGAAAAGGAACTGCATAAAATATTTTTCATTCCTCTTGTTAATTCTTGATTGAAATCCATTGAGCATTGTTATTCTTTTGCTAGTAATGCACAGACAAAAGAGCAGACTGTCACCAAAGACAATTCCTTAATTCATATTTCAGAGGATAAAAACGAAGAACATGTTATTTATTTTATGGATATGTGTGTGTGTAGTTAAATGTGTATCAGTTATAATGGGCCAAGGAAAGTGGAAAGGAATCCTTAGTGCACAGATGGAATGGGAAGGAGAGAAACAGAATGGAGCTGGCTTTGAGATTCGAGGCAAAGGAAGGCATTTCATGTGCAAAGGATCAGGCTCCTATTGGATTCCCAGTACTGGGGGCATAAAACTTTAATTTCCTTATAGAAGCAGAGCAGTTTGAAGTGATAGGTTTGACAGTGGAAGCTGAGTATTGGTTTCCTTTTTAATTTATTATTTATAATTTAAGAAGTTGTTATAATTTATTGTATTTTATTTTACCTTGTCTTTGAAACTACTAGTTATTATTTGAAATAATAGAGTAAGGTTTAGAGTATGGATTTACACAAATATGTATGTATCCATTGTAGAAAAAAAAAATCTGTAAAGCAAAGAAGATAGATTTAGATAAGTTCAGTTTGACATTGTGTGTGTAAGAAGACTTGGGAGCCTAATTTGTACTGATGACAATAAAAATAATTTTGATGAGGGAAATGTTATGACCCACCCCCAAAGGTGGGGTAACTGAGGTTCTTGTTAATAGATCCCTTGGGGTGGATTAGAGTGAAATGAAACTGTTTTTAGAGAGAGAGATAAGGAGATAGATAGCAGGTTTATATTAGAACCATTTGGTTGCAATGGAAGTATGTAGCTGCTTTAGTTAGTATCTACAGAAATACAGCAATATAAAAGTATAAAGATACCACTTATGAAAACGTATAAGGAAAAGAAAGAAAGAAGAAGAAAGGATAAGAGTAGATAGTGGGGAGGAAAGATATCACCACCCATGGATCCAGTGACAAGACTTGGTTGTTGCAATTTCAGTGTCTGTTGGTTGAGGTGATGGTCTCAGTTTTGATCCATGAAACACAAAGTTCAGTGGGTTCAACGTTCAGGTTCAGGTGGGAATGCCCAGGTGCCTCTCCTGGGGGTGTGGGAAGTGTTAAACTGGCTGATGCAACACTGTGGATCACGCACAGTTCTGTGGTGGAAGGCCACAGAAATGAGTCTGGGGGCGTTTCAGGGGTCTTTGATGGTTTCTGGTGCCCTCTCAGACATGACCCTGCCTCGCACGTCAGTGCAGCTGAGCCAGTTATGCCCCATCAGAAGGGATGAAGACTCTGAGGCCTCCGTGTGAATGTCCTGATACTCCCTCAGGTGCAGGTGGAGTTTTACACCTGAACCGCTGGTGTAAGCGAGGACATTGCCATGATCAAAAGCACTATTCCGCCTCACAGGATCTGCTTCTTATCGACCTCTTCCCTTATCTGGCTCAAAAGCAGCTTGTTGCTAAACAAAGGTTGGTTTCTTGTGGTCACGCTCCGGTGGTGGGTGCTCAGCCCCTCTGGCCCTGGCCCTGCTTCTGCAGACCACAGGTTTCCCCACCACACACCCAAAACCTCTCCTCTGCTCGGGCTGGGGGGCTCAACAGAGCACCTGCTGCTTTGGCAAATGGCCCATCATTTGAGTCATTAACATTAAAATTTCAGGCTCTCACATGAAAGAACGTCTCTGAAGCAGTTCCTAGAAAATGTCCTTAGCAAGATTAAATCCTACTCCCCCCGTAAAGATTAAATCACACTAAAGCACCCTGTGGAGAGTTTTGCTCTTTGTAGCAGGACCACGAGTGTAATCACAACTGTCGAAGCCCAGGCGAGGGTTCTCCTCATCTCCCTCTGCATGGGGCAAGCCTGCTTAGACACACAGATGTCCTGGGGTATGATTCTTCCATTCATCTGGGCATTCTCTGTGCAGTGCTTTGGGGAGTAACAGGGGTTGTGCCTGTTCAGTGTCTGCGGTCACAGGTGCTCACTGAAAGCTGCATCATGAATTACACCTGAGAACCTTTCCTCCTGGTTCGCTCCCTCTGACTTGAAGGATAGAATCACATGGATTTGGAATGGTTTTAATATATTTTAAGCTGTGTCTGAACATATTTTTTCTGGTGTTTTGGTGAGTACTCGCCCTAGCTTGCCCTAAGGGTATTTTATTAATACCACTTTATGTCATTAGAAATTCAGGAATATAAGAAAAGTTATATTTTGTTGCTGTACTGTTACAGAATCATAGAATCCTTTAGGTTGGACAAGACCTCTCATATCAAGTCCAACCATTAACCAAACACTGCCAAGGCAACCACTAAAACATGTCCCCATCTACACATCTTTTAAATCCCTCCAGGGATGGTGACTCAACCACTACCCCAAGCAGCATGTTCCAGTGCTTGACAATCCTTTCCATGAAGAAATTTTTCCTCTTACCCAATCTAAACCTCCCCTGGCACAACTTGAGGCTGTTTCCTCTTGTCCTGTCACTTGTTACTTGGGAGAAGAGACCAACACCTACCTGGCTACTAACAAGCCCCATAAAAACTCCTTTAATCCTTAAAGAATTATGAGCCTCACCTTGGGCAAGGTGAAAGAACATGTGAATAATGCAGCAGCTGCTGCAGGCTGACAATAAGTTAAAAAGCTGGTGCTTGCTTACCAAAATGGAGGCAAATCTCTTCTTGGAATCGGTACATTGTGAAGTTTTAGAAGCAGTAAAGCACAATTCAGATTCCATTATGGGTGTGCTTTCCTTCTGAATTAAAAGGTATTTTGCCGGTGACAATTTTCAGGTTGGATACTTGTATTATCAGACCTGAGGATGACAGAAGAGGCCAGGATTATAAAGTGTCCTGCTTAATAAGAGCGGTCATGGTTTCTTGAAGCTAAAACTACCTTCTCAGCAACTTCCTAGCAGAGGAAGATGGTGTGTTCTTGCTTTTGTTACCAGGATGCTTGCAGTAATTCCAGATACAGCAAACATTATTACATCCACAATGGGATATTTCAGCTAAATGATGTAATCTCAAATGCTCTGAAAAACTCTGGTACAACCTTTGAACAGTCCTGAGGGGCAATTTGGGATTGTTCCCAGATAACAAAGCATAGTGTAACAGGTAGATGATTTTTTTTTCCCACCAGTTAGTTTCTTGCATTCAATGCAACAGGATTTTTTTGCATCACGTAATTTGTTGGACCTTATGGCAGCTGAGAACACAGACAGTGTTGAAAGCCTCAAGGTGGAAGTTACACAACTGTTGCAGAGCCCACCAGAATACTGTGTTCTCTATCTCTGACATTGCCATGCAGTGACAGGTATTTGTTATTCCAGTATCAGCTCATAGGGACTCTTTTTTGGTTTCGGTAATAATAGTGGTCAAATTATTAACGTATAAAATCAAGGCCATGGAGCTAAATGAGATGGGTACTTTGGGTTGCTGCTTGCATTCTGACAAGGTTCAGCTACAAAAAGCTGAAGATTTTTGCTTTTAATAACATATTGCAGTCAGTATGAAGGTGCATGAGCCATGCTGTTCATAAATACAAATGTGGCATTCTTTCATAAGTTTTTTAAATGGTCACAGTGAAAATCTTGAGAATCATAAATAAAAAATTTTCTAGTTGTTTTAAGCAATGATCGTATTTTGAACAGCATGCTACTAAAAACAGGCTCCAGACTTACTCCTGGACATCAGCTGAACAGTGTTACTGATAGAAGATTTCATAGATGAGACCTTATTTTAAAATTGCCTTCACTTAGGTCCATCTTGTGTGGAATCATTTGGTACTGGCTTCTGATGAGTGAGATATTGTCTTTAACAGCTCACTAGGATTTTCAAATAAGTCAGTACTGAAGTTCGACAGTGCTTGTATTCCTTGAAGCATGAATTAAATTAATTCTGAACAAAATTCTGCTCTTTATTTCAGTTTCACTGATAACATGCAAATCAGAATCTGTTAACCATTGGCTGTTCCAGATATGATGTCAAAACCAACAAGGGAGACTTGATGTAGTATGACTCAGAAGTATTTTTGGTAAGTCACATAATGTGCATTAAGAAGTTGAGAAAGTGATCATTTCTGGTAACAGATACTCTTTCTGCTCTTTGTTCTTAAAGTGTACTTTCAAGAAACATTGCTAAAAAGCACAGTAGACTGTTCACATTTTGGAAAGTGCTTCTTCCTTCAGAGGGCTAGAAGACCAAACCTTCATACAAGGAAATCTTAGAACATCTTGCCACAGCCTAAACTTGTGGAAAACTCCACAATCCCACAGTGCGGCCTTCTGGTTTTGGTCAAGTGTAACACAGTGCTCTTCCTATCTGTGCAACTTCCACCTTCTTTCAGGGTTATTCATTCACCTGTTTCAGTTAGAACATCTTTCTTGGTAAGCCTGCATTACCTCAGCACATCAAGAGGAATATTCTCGTGTTCAAACAACATTGAAGAGTATCATCTGCTTGAGGAGTGTTGGATTGCCTTCCAAAGTATGTATTGATTGCAGAAGAATTTAGATAAAACAAGTCCCAAAACGAAATATAATTCTTGCGTATTCACTATGTAAATATGATTTACAGGGTTTTAATCTCTTTCTTGAACCCTTGAATGCTTGGTTTTTGAAGTGGTAACCATATGGCTATAATACTATTAGTTTTAAATGTACTGATGCTATCATTCTGCATGCATGGTTCTTTTATACCTAGAGGACTCTTTAGTGGGGCTAATACAGCTAACAGTTTCACTTGACTTTATTAAAGCCTACTAACATGTTTACTTGGGATTGAGAGGTCACACGTTTTCCCTTCCCAGCAGTAGCAGTCACCTCTGGTGTGTGTTTTTGCTTTCTTACATGGACACATATGTGTTACAGAGTATCTGTGCAGGTGATTAAAAAAAAAAGGCTGCATAGCTCTTTGGTGTCACTGGAAGGTAAATACAGGTGTGTACCCTACTCAGGTGAGGCTCCATATGAAGGTGTAGATATCACCTAAAGGTAAATTGCATATGCATCTAAAAGACAATTTCTGAAGAGAAAATTATCTTATATTGTCGTGGGCTCCTGTCCCATTTTTATTAATGTCCCAGATTTGAGAAACAACTGAAACAGAAGCTGCATCCTTACTGTGATACCTGGGTGTGAGACAGAGCATGCCCTTTTTGAAGGAGTAACTTGTATAAATTCTCATTTTTCCACTCATAGAACTCTTTTATATGCCTCCCCTATCCCTGTTTTTCTCCCCAGAGTTTATCATCTTCTATTCAAGAACTGCTGTTCTTTATCCCAGTTTGGCCCAAGTAATAAGATACCAATGACATTCCCTTAATCATTGTGTCTTGCTGCTGACATCTACATAAGGAACAGATGATGTCCAGTGTTGTACCACTGTCAAGGCATGGAAGAGTCTTCCTTCACTTTCTGGCCTTCCTGATGTTGTTCCAGTGAAACTATTCTAATTCTAGTTGACATTACATGTCCTCTGGACTGGTGTGCACATGCTGTTCCCTGCCTGTACGTGTTTGATCTGTTTAATTAGAGCCATGGAAGACATCTGCACTTCAAAATAATGCTTCTTGGCACTACAGCTGGAGGAACAGGCATCCACCATAATCTGGGATATGACAAGAACAGCAGAGGGCAGCTAAAGGAGGGATTCCCAAAATCTTGGGGTATTTCTCATGGTACTTGCATGAGAAAAAGGCATCTGCAAAATGGCTCCAAATGCATTTGTCTTCTGCAAGTGCAGAGCCTGGGACAGAATTGGAAACAGCTGTAACCCCTGCCTCAAAGAGGTACAGTGCACATCCATTTATTTAGGGATGCTATCCCAGCAAAGTTAATTGGGCAACTCCTGATCTAAGGTGTTAGTATTTTATTATCATGATTTTCTTCTGACAACCACACAGGAGCATTTACATTACCAGTGCATCAAAAGAGGTCATAGTTACTTAAATAAATAACATTGGTATTTTGCAAATGAGCAATTAAGTTATGAAAGAAGCCTCTTTTCATATAGCTGCTGGCTTTGATCCTTCTCTGCATTATTTAAGACCTAAGGCTCCAGAGTTAATTCCTGGTGTTAGATACAGAGTGTAGCTCTGCTGTGGTAAAGTGGTGTGTGACCTCTTGGACCAGGGCAGGCTGCAGTCTGATGACAGGAGGTCCTGCTTTTCCCTAGGGTGGAATTCCTTGCTTGCCTTTGCAGCCTCTCTGTCCGCTCGCTCCCGTCCCTTCCCGCACCGTTCCTTTGGCACTAGTCTCCTCTGGTTCCTGGCACACAAGTCTGTGGTCACAGCACAGCATGTGCCCTCTGCAGCGTCCAATTTCTGTCTTGATTGGCTTTTCCGAGGCCCTCAGAATGTTTGCTGCCTCTCCTCCACCTCCTCATCTGTATCTCGAGGTCTGAAAACTGCCTGCACAAAATACTTGACTGGATATAGGTGCCACCACGTGTCACCACAGGGGAGTGGTCAGCCTATGCTCTTAGACTGTAAAAGCCAAGTGGAAATCTGCAAGTGGGAATGTCCCTTTATATTGCAGTTTATCAGAAAGGGATTCCAGGAGTTAAAAAAGAATTCCCATGAATTCAGAATTACGTTCATTTTTTAAAAAAAAACATGAGTTAGTGTTTACTGTAAAGTTCTTTTTTGACTACAGACTGAACAAGGAAGGAAACAAAATATTTGAGTTCTCTCTGTAAGGCAGCTACTTTCTCTGTGTCTTTTTCTTTCCTCTGTTTAATTCCCAATACCTCAGGGACACAGTTTCCTCCTTTAGCAGGGACTGTGACCTTAAAAAAAAATTATATCAAAGTAAACACAGAAAAAACCCATTTCAGTTGTTTCAGATATGTGATAAGTAACCAAAACCACGTCCATGCTAAAGCTGAAATTCAGTCTTTTGGAGCTGCACGGGAGCTTTTGCTTCCCCGAGCCTTCGCATGTTCACGCTGCACGCCGGCCTCTGTCTCCAAAGGCATTGGTAAATCTTACAGTGTCATTTTAAGTAATTTGTCACTACTTTTACCACTCTTGCGAAATGTTTAGAGGGGGCACTTTCTGTTTGGATGAAGGCCAAATGTGGCACCCAGCACCTGTGGAAGTGGTGATCCCGGGCTGCTTCCATGGCGCTCTGGTGGGCGGGACATCACAGCTGCCTAGGCCAGCTGGAAGAGTTGGTGATTTATCGAACAGAGAGCTTGTTTTGTCATTTTTGCTTCTAGTTGTAGGCCTCCATTCTCTGGTCCAGCTGCCGGAGGAGAGAGGCAGGACCCTTCTGCACTGGGGCCGTAGTGCAGCCATATCCATAGGGCTCTAGCTGCCACTCCTGCCACTGCTGCCCTCACATCTGCCCACAGCTGGACCAGAGCTTGCCGTTCCTACAGAAGCTTTTTCCAGGAACAGGACTTACCATCAGACAGATTTAGTGGGGTGGTGAACCAAGTCCCAACCTGTTCCAGTAACAAGGCTGGTGTCCGTGTGTCAAAGCAGCTGTGAGCAGCTGTGCTCTACATTTCACTGAGAAGCCCTTGGTATTGTGTAACCAGTAAGGACAGAAGGACAGGAGAAAGGACATTCAAGTCTGCAAATTAAATCTGCTATGACAAGCAAGTATTGCAAACGAGTATTTTCAGAGTCTGGCCAATGCCCTTGTGTGGAAACGTGGGTCAGGTCTTACAAACACCTCTCACTGGGCAGATTAAAACTGGTACAGATACAAGAGTAACAGTCCACTAGGTATCTCACAGACACCAAGTAGTACTTGTGCAGATTGTCACAAAACACAGGTATTCCCTTTGCTTTTCGTCTTGCAGGGGGGATATTTCTATCTCTAAATATACCAGCTATATCTGTGTGGTGTAGCAAATATATAGTCACTTGAGTATTTTCCTCTGAATATAGTCTAAAAGCCTTCATTTATTTAGAAAAAATATGTATTACAGTGTTTTGAAGCCTCAGAACAGGAGTAAGAAACTTTTGATTAGCATCGACAGCTTGGTCCTTTGCTGTAGGGGAAAGAGGAACAGTTGAAAAAGGAGCAGGGGGAAACTGCAAAAGAGCGTTTTTTGTACTTTTCCATCTAAGATGCAGCAGGGTTTGGGAAGGTTTTCTTCATCCGTTGTGTTAGCCTGATCCACAGGGAACTCATTTTGAAATTAAATATGCCAAAGCATTTATGTTGGGGGGGGGGCTTAAAAAATATCTTGTGTTTGATCTATTTGTCGCTATGAAAATATTGACCAAAGGCAAAAGAATGGCCTTCATTTAGCTTATTATTGTTGGCTTGTTTTAATGCTTTCTTATTAAGGGCAAACTCCCATTAAGATGTGATATTAACTCTTTCACAGAGTTTATGCAAAGGCATAAAAGATGGAAATTTTGAACATCAAACTGTAACCTATTGTAAAGTAGGTAATTCCTACTCAAAAATGCATAGCGTGGCTGAGAGGGATGCTTTTAAAAGTAAAAAACATATATGGAATAAGTTGTGCAGAATTTATGCTGCATAATATCTGCAAAAAGCAGCTTCTCTGTAAAATCAGAAGCACGGTGTTAATGACACAGTTCTAAAAGGATTTCCGAAAATAAATACTTTATGGGGGTCGAAAGGAGAGCATGAAGTGTTAACTACAGACCCAATGCAAGGGTTCCTGGGACCTTAGCTTCATCCTCCCACAGAAGGCTCTCCATTTGTGGAGCGTGCTTTCCGTGGAAGTCAGCGAGCCTTCTGGGAGCCTCTTTTGAAGGACAAGTGCTCCCAGTGCTGAAACAGGCAAAGCAAGGAAGAAACTGGAGCTGGTGCAGCACGGCAGCTGCTGATCCAGCCAGGCTGTGCCACTGTCGATTACCCTGGGAGCCCAGGGTTGGGTTTGGGGGCAGTCACTGTCACATGAGTAAGAACTAGGTCAAGGTCTGTGCCAGAATTGCACCTTAGAATGTACCCAGAGTGGGGTCCAGGGCACTGCCTGGATGTGGCAGCACAAGAGATCAGGTCTAGGGCCCAGCCTCCTGTGCTGCCAGTCCTGCTACCTGTGCTCATTAGTTCGAAGCACTCTTAGGTAGCTGGAAACTCATTAAGGCTGGCAGGAGAATGATTACCTAGCTCTGGGTTAGTAATGCAATGCCTCATGTTGCAGAGCAGGCAGACCTGAAGTTTAAGCTCTCTGTTGTCGCTTCAGAGAGACAGATGTTACTACTGCCAGCCCAGAATTCCTAAAAGAAAATGCTAATTTAAACTACTTACTCTGTTAAATTCCCGTTGAATTAGCATTAGTAATGAAAGCAGTTGCATTGTTATCGCTGTAGTATCTGAGGAGGCTGTTGGCCAGAATATCATATGAACAGGAATGTCTGTTGGGATATTTAATTTTGTCTCCTGTGACAATGAGCGATTGTTCTCTTTTGTACATTTTCTGTTAACTCTTAGTGCTCTGGGTGATGTTCTGGTATAGGCAGAAGTCCCTCCAGTCCAGCACAGTGCACAGTAGTGAAGTCCCTGTCTGAAGAATGGCAGAGTTACCATTCCACTGCAGTGAAACAAGATGTTCACATTTGCCATCCCAGAATTTCCCACCAGGCTCTGGTTATATCTGCAGCCAATGTGCCTCCATGTTCCTGTAACTAAGAGAGAACTTTAGGATTGTTACTCACCTGATCCTGCAGAGACATCCCTCCTTGGAGGCTGTTTGCTCAGATGTGCAGAGGGTCCCTCGTGAGCCTCTCCCGGCACATTTCGCCTGCTCTCAGGTGTCTCAGTGGGTGCAGAGCTCTCAGCACTTAATGCTGTATCCTTGCAATACTTACATTATGCATCGTTATGCTTTCATTGGAGCCCAAGCAGGAGACACAGGTTTGGATTGGTTTGCCATGGGGACACAGAATGAAGTTAGAGATGTAGGACGTATTGGTAATAAAGCTTATAAAAGGCAGCAAGCTTGTGCTTGGAGTTGTGAACCAGAAATACCACCTTCCCCACAAAATTCCTTTGGTGTGCAGGATTCTCTTTTTTTTCCTTTGGCTTCTTTTGTGTTGTATTATTTTGCATTTTTGGAGTTGTGGGGTAGATTTCTTTGTCTCAGGAACCAGCAGTATTTAAAAATAGGGGGACATTGCTTTATTAAAGCAATTCTTTTAGTTGTCACGGCAACTGGTCTTACATAAATGATGAAGAAAGAAGGAATGTATGTAAAGTGATACATTAGGTCATAATGGTGAATCCAGTATTTCTTAAACTAACAAGGAAGCATTCTGGGGTTTGTTGCTGTAGTTTATTTTATCCAGGTGATTTTTTACTTTAGTATTCTCCAGGTTCACAATCAAAAACTGCGGCCCTTGTATGTTCCCAGCTGTATCAATCCCAGTTTCTCTTTTCTGTGTAACTATTAAGTTCCTCCATTAGGATATCTATTAGTCAAAAACAGACAGAGAACTATATAATAAAAAAACTGATGTGCTACTTCGTGATTTTCCCCCAAATATTTTTCTGCTTCTCCTTTCCAAAACTTCTGTCAGTCAGATAGGCAGAAGTGGCAGCATAGTGGGAATGCTGCCGTGCCCCCGAGGTGATCTGCCTAACCATTTTATACAAATGGCTACTTTTCTTACAGCTTTGCTCAGTTAAAGGGTAATCGGAGACTTGGGGGGCGGGGGATATTATTCTAGAATCAGCATATGTGATTTCCAGCATTTCCAAGTGGCTAAGGAATAATTCACCAAAGAAGTGGAACCCCCGAGAACGAAAGTGTGCTGACAAAATTTAGCGGGTTTTTTTTCATGTTCTCTAGGGATTTAACAGTAGAGTCAAAATTCTTTACTGCTCAAAAGTTTTCTACACTTAAGAAAAAAAGCATGTCGAAGAAATGTGCCATAAGTAACATGCTTAGGCTTTTTATTCCCATTCCCTGATTTTCAGTATGATTTTTAAACCTTTTTCCCAGTATTTGCAGGTTTTTAATCCTTATTCTCATCTGTCTGTAATCGTCTCACTTTACCTTTCTCTTTTTCTGCTTACAGTCCTTTTCTTTTGTTTCCTTCATGCCACCTCTCTTAGGTAAGTCAAAAATGTAACAAATGTGCCTCTGCCAGCCCTCCCTACTGTCTTTATTTAAACTGAAGTGGAACTGGAGGGTGTGTAGACTTCTGCTTTTCCAGTGTCAGCAGGTGAAACTTAGTATATTCTTCCCAGGAGCTCATGCAAACAATTTTTTCTTAATCTTTGTCTTGATGTGTTTAAGTTTGCAGCTGCTGGATTCCGCTTTGAGTTTCAAGTTCAAAGGCATCCAGACAGTCTTTGTGAAATATCACAGAAACCACTGAACTTCACCTGGGCTTGCAAGGAAATTCTGTCAAGCCACGAGTTTCCCACACTTCCAGTGTAAAGCCTTGTGTTAATTCAGAGCTCTTTTCTCCCAGTTAAGATTGGAGTTATCTTAACTCTGAAGGATCACAACCCACAGGGAACTTCATAAATTTTGACCTGCTTTCAAGTTTGTAACAAAACTCAGAATTCTTTCCACAATTTCGGGGGTTTGTAACAAAAGCAAAGGACAGCTGTAATCCAGGTTGGTTTTAAGTCCATGGCTTTAGAGATGGGTTACTGGGAAACATGTCGCAGTCGTATGTCGACTACAGGCTAGATTCTTCCCTTTTCTGAGAACATTTTACCCTGCTCTCCCCGGGGGCTCAGAGTATTTTTCTTTCAACACCGTCAGGCTTTCTGCCATTTCTTCCAAGAGATAAAGTTTCAAAATGTGCTTCTTCTGACTGTTTTTCCAGGTAGCTGGTTCACTCTGCCACCTGCACTCTGGGAAGGGTCACCTATCTTTGGCTTTTGAGGGCCACCCCTTCCCATTTGATCTCCTCTTCCTGGTTCTGTGAATATCAAGTAGCAGCATCACACTGGAGCATGAGTGGAACAGAGGGAACAGAAATGCTTCGGCCTAATTTCTTCTAGCCTCAGTGTACCTGTGTAATCCTGTGTATTCAGCATGCCTTCATATAGGGGTATGTCTTCCTTAGCTGTTTTGTTGGTTTCATTTCTACCTTACAAGTCCCTCAAAATCAGAGCTGCATTAAAATTAATAATGATGATTTTTTAAAAATTATATAATTCCAGAGTGTTGGGGGCTCTTTTACACCTTATCAGCCTTTTCAAATACACCAGCAGCTCAGCTGCTTTGCTTATTCTCTGTCATTAAAAAAAAGTAAGCAAAATCCCCTCAGCCATTTTTTATTTATACCGTAGTTTTTCTGTGTTAGAAAGTTGTAGGTTTTGGTTTTTAGGTGGTTTGTGATTTCTTCCCCCCTCGGGAAACAGTGTGAAATACCTGAATCTCTAAACCAGTAATTTGGCAGGTACCTAAATCTTTAATGAATAGCATGGGCTTTGCAGTTTTTCCTGAAGATTTGCCTATTTGTTTCTTAGGATCTATCAGGTGCTAATACTTTTACAAGGAGGCTGGTGGACACACACTTGAAGAAAAAATGTGCTTATTAATGCTTGGTACTTTTTGCTTTTATCGGCTCTGATGTTACTTTGTTTGGCTTGAGCTGTCCCTGGCTTATTACACACAAGACAGTGAAATTTCAATCAAAAGTCTCTTGCAGAGATGGAGGTGTAGGCTCCCTTCTTTAAGTGTTCATTTGCTAGTTATGTTGAAAGTGCTTTCAGAGCTGTGCTGAAGGCTGTGAAGTTCCTTGGGCTGTAATAGAAAACATTGGTGTCTGGACTTTCAAGGGAAGAATGTGGTTAAGATTACAGTGACTGAGTCAGTGTCAATGGGTGGTCCTGAGTCCATGTGGCTCCCAGAAAAGTCTCTGCTCACAGGGGTGATGAGCTGCGCTCGCCGCAGTGGAAGGGCTGGGAAAGGGCTGCCCTGGACTATTATTTTTGCCTGCGCAGTGGCCAGATGCTGTCACGTGGCTTCTCAGCGTGGCTTGGCTTTAACTTTGCTATAAAATAAGATAAAGGATTTGCTTAAAAGCTGGGCCGTCATAGAGCTGCGTGCTCCTTTCGTCCCCTTGGGTCACTGCCTTTCCCTCAGCGCATTCCCATTGTCCTGTTTAATGAGACAGTTACAAAATGTCCGCCTCACTCCGACCGCCATTTTGTAGCCTGATTGCTGGATAATGAAGACTGTGAGAAGTAGAAAATAAACAGCATGGCGTGAGGGAGATTTCAAAAGGAGCACCAAATCTGCATGTTTTATTTAGGCGTTTAATTGTTGCCGACTGGCTGCGTTTAAACAAGTGACTTTACAGTGTCTGGAAGAAAACCAGCTCCCAAATTTGAGGAGCTGACCTTGGGTAGATGCCATCAACTGTTCTTTTCTATTGGCACGAACATGCTGCTGGCAGGGTCTCCCTGTAGCTGCAGTCGCTCACCCAGCTCTCAGTCAGAACCTGCCTACACTGTACTGGGCCACCAAATTACGGCACTGTCGTGGTTTAACCCCGGGTGGCAGCTCAGCCCTGCCCCCTCCCCTGCCACGGGACTGGACAGAGAATCGGAAGGGTGAAAGCCAGAAAGCTCGTGGGATGTGATAAAGACTAAAAGATAAAGCAGAAGTGTGTGCACAGGCAAGGCAAAACCAGGGATTCGTTCCCCACTTCCCTTGGACAGGCAGGTGCTCAGCCATCCCGGGAAAGCTGGGCTCCATCATGGGTCACAGTGCCTTGGGAAAACCAACGCCGTCACTCCAAATGTCTCCCCCTTCCTCCTCCTCCCCCAGCTTTGTATACTGGCATGACACCACACGGTCTGGGATGTCCCTGTGGCCGGTTGGGGTCAGCTGTCCTGGATGTGCATCCTCCCAACTCCTTGTGCCCCCCAGTCCTGTCACGGGTGGGGTGGGAGAGGAGCAGAAAAGGCCTTGGCTCTGTGCATGCCCTGCTCAGCACTAGCTAAAACATCCCTGGGTTATCAGCACTGTTCCAGCACAAATCCAAAACACAGCCACTACCAGCTGCTGGGAAGAAATTTAACTCTGCCCCAGGCAAAACCAGCACAGCCATTTATTCCAAATATTATTTTTAGCCCCTTCAATAACCAGGATTTGATCAAGAAAATATAGGCTATTTAAAAATAAGAACCTTCAAAATAGCTGTGATTAAGCTTCTCCCATAGAGCAACACATAACCTTGTTCAGGAAAAAAAAGGCAGCAGGGTAGACTACAAATATGGTGAAAGCAAACTAAAAATGCATGACAGAAATTGAAGGGACACTGTGGAGTTGTTCCTGTGGTCCTAGGGATGCAATACTGGCCATGTGAGGAGCAAAGTTAGTGGCATTTACTCTGTTTCTCTATGAAATGCTCTGGTTTGTGTGTTTAACTTGGGCAAGGGGGATGGGAAGGGCACTTTACATTCACAGGAGGGTGCAGATTCAAAGCTGTTTTAAATTCTGCCATATCTTAGTGATAATAGTTAATCCCAGTATCAGAACAGTACTTCTATTTTTAAAATGCAATCAATCAATCATTTTAATACATTGCACCCTTAGTGCCAAACACCTCAGAAAACGATGTGTACAGCAGTAAAAATAAAGCATCTGAAACTCCTTGTGTAGAGTCATTCTTCCTTTCTTTCTTACCCATCTAAGTACAGTAAAAGCTCAATGCTGCAAGAAATATCTGAAATTGCATAACAAGGAGTAAATCCTCCAAACAAGACTGATTGGCAGGCAGGGATTGCTGTCATGGACTGAGCAAGGAGGGACAGAGAAATTGCCCCACCTGACTGAAGTTGTCTCTAAAAATATATCATGTGCTGTTTTGTTCTTGGGGTTTGGTTTTGGCTTTTGAGGTGGGAGTTGTATGCTGCCTTTTTAGAGGATTACATTGAAAATTGCTCCTTTCTGTTACTTCTCAGGAAGGTGTCCCATGTCTACCCTGCTTTTTCAGAAAGCTGTTCGTGTAGAGGTGATTGAGGTTGTAGGTAATTCAAGTTCAGTTTCTGCCTCTGCTGCAGTGATTCACACAAAAGCACAAGAGAGTCTTGTACATCTGTTCCTCACCTGCAAAATAAGGATTAATGCTTCCTTATCATTAGTGCTTATGAATTACTTTGAAGTTCCTCCAGTGTGCTGCAAAGTATACCTACTACTGCTGTTGGTGATAAAAATGTGAAATACACAACTCAGTCATGTTAACAGCATATTAACTGAGAGGATTTTTAACACAACTTGAATATAAAAGTATCAGCACCATATTCCAGCAAATAACCAGGTACCGTGAGAGCATAGCTTTACATCACCTCTATTTTCACTTCCACGTGGGTTTTCTCATGAGTGAGTTTCTTCATGGTTCACTTATTTTCTGAGACTTACCCTCTATCTTGTATTGATCAAATGCTTTGCTTTTTTATATAGGATCAGAAGAAACAGTGTTTTCAGTCATGAAACTGGTAGGACCACTACATTGGACCAAAAAGTTATGAATTAATTTCAAACATTCTTCTTGCCTCAAGATGAATGAAGAGGGAAGTTTCGAAAGAGATTTTTGGTTTCAGTTGAACAGTAGTCTCCACAAATAGGTATTTATCTGACAAAAAATAACTCAATGAAAGCAAGTTTAGTTCAGGTGAAATTGGAGCCAAAAGCACAGATGATCTGGACACAGATCATAGGTTACAGAGTTAAGACATCTGGATTTCTATTCAATTCTCTGAAGGTGTAACTAGGAGTTAATAAGGTTTGCTTTCCTCTTCCAGAAGAGCTTTTTTTATGTGGTGTCTGAAATCTGGCTTCCTTAGGGGATTAATAAGTGTTTTTCCAATAATTCAAAATAACTACCTTGAAAGTACGAGGCAGCTTATGATAGTCCTTCCTAACCTTATGCATTCATAGCAGCAATACTGTAATTTGTGATTTGCAGATGTGAGTGCATCCTTCCTAGGGACAGCTGTCCCAGCAAGCAGGATGTTTGAGCCAAGACTTCTTTAAATCATTTGCTGCTTTGATATCTTAGGCAGTATCTGAAAGGATTTTTTTTGAAGTAGCAGTTAAGAGGGCTTGTATTTTGTGTTTGTCTGGTCCACTGGGTCTCCTCCCATTACGTGTTTCATTTTGATGTTGATACACGTGCTTTTGTAAATTATTGCACATTTTTATGTCAGATACATTTATAAGTATATATGTGCTTAGTTCACTGTACTTAAATACCTAGGGCACAAATGAAAGGTCCTCTTGTAGGGTTTGTGGTTAGTGAATGTTGAATTCATCATGCAGTTCCATGCGTTGCTTGCTTGAGTGGTAGAGGACAGAGTGCCACAGTAGGGAATTATCAAGTATCTGATTCTCTTCTGACCCTTTTCTGAAAAGGAGATGTTGGGTATAGGAAGGGCATGGCACTGAAAAAACTTCAGTTGTGTTTTAATATTTGAAATACCATTTGTGCAAAATACACCATATATGTGTGTGTGTGTGTGTATATACACAGCACAATTGTTTTATGCTCCAAAACACATAAAGAACCTCCATGAAAAATCTCTTTTTTTCATGAAGTTCTTGAGATTCTTTTTTCTAATTGATTTTTTTATTATTTTGAAGTAAGACTGTTCTCCTCTGAACACAGTTTGCAAGTTTTTGCAAGTGGTTCTCAAGCACTTTGTTTGCGCAGCGTTTGAATGCCCCTGACACTGTTAGAGATAAGCAGCAGGAATACAAGCTAGTCCCAGGTAAATGACAGCTTTCATTCCTTTACCATAGTCGACAGCAAATTTTCAGCAGTTGTCATACCAGCTTTTTAAATGCAAGTGTAAAACTTGCAGTGCCCATGTTTCCAGAAGCAAAAAGGCTTGCTAACGTTCAGCTGTGTTAGGCTTCTTGTGGTGCTGACTTTTTACTTGGCTCTTTTGTGTCTGATTATTGCTTCTTGACATTACTTTACCAGAGTCATTCATTTAAAAGATCTCAGGGAGAAAACCTCAAACAAATGCCAGTATTTTAAGGTCCTTGCCATTGTGTCTCTTTGATACTAGACACCTGTTTTCATGCAGCAAGAAGGGTAGTTTTGCTTCTAATTTATTAGGTCGCAGTTGTGATAACATGAGTAGATCTACTTAAGATTTAGTCTGGTATCCTGCTGCAGTTATAGACCCATTAAAAATTACATGGCACTCCATACCTGCCTTCCTCTCTAGATTGATCGTTTTGGGGGGACAGCCCTTCCTGAGGGCGTTATTAGAGAAGATAGAAATGAATTATGTGGGTATTCCCACATGCCTTATTAAAGCAGGCCTATGTATTATGTTCCCATCTTACTCTAGATTTTGCAGAATACTTGGGCTGCTTACTTCATTGGTTACCATGCACTGTGGATAGCTGAAGTCATGGCAATCCTGTTCATCCTTTCAATTCTAATACTTGGTAGTAGGTTATGTTTATGTTAGAAAGATCATAGTTTTTCTTACATGAATTAGCAAGTACGTGAATGTTATAATTGTTATTCAGAGCCTAGATGATTCATTATTGATAGAAAGTGATGTTCCTTTCTTAAAGGAATGGGCTGTTCATTTGGAATGTTCAGTGTTACAGTTGTCTTTCCAATGACAATGATTTGGGGTTTGGGTTCCTTTTCAGCAACTAAGGATCATTCTAGCAAAAAATATTGGTGATCCACAACAGGGCACTCTCAGTATCCAATATCTAGATTAGAAAGTGTTCTGGGATTATCACACCCCCCATATGTTCTTACAGGAAAAATTACTACCCTGTAGACTTGGTATGTCGCAGGTTATCATCCACATTTTATTTAAGAGTGTGTGGCTTTTTTTGTTTGCTTTTGTAAAGGTGCTTGTGTGCACTGTTGATGCTGCAAGACATAGAAATTCGGAGACCTGTATACTAGCACTTCCACAGCACTGTAAAACATTGTGGAAATGGTGTGTTTGCCACCATAATTGTATCCAAAATTTATGCACATATAATGTATAGAAATACAAGGAAAATTTTTAAAATAGAAGGGAATATTTAAATGTAGGAGGGGAAGTTAAGCTTTTAGATTTCTTAGGTGTTATATCTTTAAGTACTTGACTTGCTGTATAAATTCTAGGGGTTTTTTGTGTGTTTGGGGTTGTTTTGGGTTGGGGGGGTTGTTTTTGGTTTGTTTTGTTGGTTGGTTGGGTGGATTTTTTTCTTCTTGTACTTGCTTGTGTATTTATTTTACAGGCTCTGACTTTCTGGCCACAATAGAGCAGACAGAATTACTTGATGCTGAGAACCTTGTTAATTTTATGGCCCATTTTCACATGCAGCTCAGCTTTTATTTCCCCTCTCACTCTTTATTCTTGATTCAGTTGTTAGTAAGGTTTACTGAGCAAAAACACTGGGTGTATTATGGGAAGAAATCTAATCAATGCAGCACCAAGGGACAGTCCTTCAGAGTCCTCCCTATGGCTGTGAGCCAGACTAGAGGTTACTACGAGGTTACTCTGTCTGACTTTAACCAAAATACCCACCTACTTCTGAAAAGGCTGCCGGCCGCCCGAACGTGTGTAACAGAAGCCTCATTAATACGAGCTCCGCAGATACATATACACCTGTTGTACCAGCCCCCAGCACAGAGCCTGGGCTTCCTATTTTAAACACTTTGCATGTCTGTCTGCATTCCCCGCTGTCTGCAGTTGCTGTGCTGGGGTACTGCGGGGCAGCTCGCAGGCAGTACCTTCGGGGAATGCAGGAGGCTAAAGAAAGTGGTGGCAGATGTCAGTGGACTTTGCCAAATGCTATTTTTCAACTTAGATTGTTTGAAAGATTCACTGGCTAATCCAGACTTTGTGATACAGAAGTATCCTCATTAGTCATGGCTTTAAGTGTGCATTTCTTTAATGCCTGCTCCTTTTTCAGGTGTTGATGCAGAGAATTGCATTGACATACGTGTAGGAAATCTTTATTTGTTTTGCAAGACTCTGCTTCCTAGCAAACCCCAGCCCTCCTGTATGCGGAGTTTCACTCTTCTTAGAGTTGAATTATTAGAAAGATACAGCACTTCCTTAGGGCTTTTACCTGTCTTGGCTCCAAGTTCTAATAAATCATTTGGCAGCAAAATGACTCTAAGATAAACTTTACCCCTTTGATGAAATATTTGTTGAGCACATTCTACAATATAGGTTTATGTCAAGAGTTATACTTCTTCCTTGTTAAAGACAAACAAAGAAGGATCAAAACCATTATCAGACACAACTGCTGATTCAGCACAGGTGCAAAAACTTCACATACCCAGTGAGCCGTGTATTTTCTGCCATCTCACTTGGTTTTCCTGACAAACACATTGGGAATTGCCTGCCAGTATTTCTTCTAGCCCTTGCCATATTTTGTGTGAAAGAGCAGTAGGTTCTTAAGGAAAGTATGCTGTTCCCCCAAGCAGGTCCCGAGAGCCTCGGGTGTTCTGACCTGCACACAGGTGGTTTCCAGGGAACACCCTCCCAGTAGTTGTGTGGCTCCTGTTACACTATGAGTGGACTGAAATACCTGCAGGCAGGCACATCTCCTGTTGCATTCACAGTTTTCATAATTGTTTTCACAAGGCCTGGTTGATAACGTCTGCATTTTGGTTTTGTTTATAAAGTTTTTCCATGGAAATTTCCAGTAAGGTATGAATCCTAGCACCAGATATTGATGGCTAAGAGGAGGCTGCAGTTCTACTGGCAATGAGCTGAAATGAATCAGAGACTCTGAAGGAACTGAATTAGCTCTACTTCAGCTTCACCACTTCTCTATCTGCAGTGATGTTCTTCCTGCCCATACCATGTTGCAGCATTTGATTGTGAACTGTAGCCTGAGAAGCATGTAGCAGTTTCAATATGTATGTATGTTAAACAACATTTTGAGAGAAACAGTCTCCTCACTTAAAAATTCTTAAGAACATAAGAATTCTGGGCCAGCGAAGGGTCTGTCTGGCCTACTGTCTTGTTTCCAGCAGTGATTAGTAGTCTGTGCTTATGGAAAAAACAAAAGTGCTAAGTATATGGAATAAATAGGCAGAAGTGTTGCAGTTATTGAACTCAGTCACTGCATGTGGAAAATCCCCCTGGACTGTAGGTGCAACAGGTCAGAGAATTCTTAGGCAAAAGCCTGGATTTATATGGTTGGATCCACAATCACATATCGGGCCTAGGGACCAGCACAGCACAAACAACAGAC
This sequence comes from Edolisoma coerulescens, assembly GCA_013397115.1. Taxonomy (NCBI): domain Eukaryota; kingdom Metazoa; phylum Chordata; class Aves; order Passeriformes; family Campephagidae; genus Edolisoma; species Edolisoma coerulescens. The sequence goes on from VWZW01006986.1 coordinate 975,332, forward strand.
AAGTCTGGGGCTAAGCCCACGGGTTCCAGCTATTTGCAAATAATCTATTTGTAAGGGCATTTATCTTCAGTGACAGTAAATACATGAGTGTTCAAATTCAATTAATGACTAACTTACTCTTAATTACTTTAGTAACCTGCTTCTTTCAATAATGGATTTGATTTGCCTGGGTTGTTTTCATATTATTTCAGCATAAACCCCATTCCCTTAGTCTTTGTAGGTGTTGGGACTCGATGATCCTTGTGGGTCCCTTCCAACTTAGCATATTCTGTCATTCTGTGTTTTGAGGACTTGGACTGTAGAAGTTATTTTCTGTTGTTAGTTGCAGTGGCATCACATCACAAAAATTTGCATTTTGCACAGAAGTGTTTTAGTAAAGTTGCAGTCAGGCTGTAGAGCTTATGGGCACAGGAAATACCTGTAGTTATCACACCTAGGATGTCTTTTGCAAATATGAAGTATTCCAGAAAAGGTTAATGTACCAGGAACGGTGAGGAACGGTACAGATTTTAGTTGAGGAAGAGAAGGAATTATTTATTAATTTACAGATTGGTTTTTATGTCTTAGTTCACTTGAATGGCACAAGGCCATTGGTCTATGATCACCTACTTCTTTAGAATGATTGGTTAGATCTTACAACACCCATTTCAAGATATTTCTCTGGTCAGTATCACAAAAATACTGCATAACAATCTTGCACCTGCAAGATAAAGGGATTAGTTTACAAAAACTTTTAACTGTTTTCAGCCAGTGTCTGTGAGAAAGTCTTTGCTTTCTCACAGACAGAGGCAGAAAGCTGGAAAATCTCTCTGCAACTCAGCTTTCAGTGTCCACGGGTTAAAAGCCAACATTTTTCTAAAATGGGGTTAGTGGTGCCACTTCGTGGAGATCCTATTTCAGTGGGGTTCCAGTCAGTCATGTTGTTGGGATGGTGGGGTTAATCAATCAGAAAGATAATTTCTCCTTTCTTCCCACAAAGTAAACATCTTGCATTGCTCTACAGTAAACTGGGGCTTTTCCATTTTAGCAGACACCAAGTGTCAGTTCTACAACATTTGGTGTTCTATGTTGCACTACTGTCACGATGTGTAAGGGTTCAATTTCAACAACCATGAGTTAAACCAGCAATCCTATTGTATTGCAACCTTCCATTATGCCACTGACCTTCAAAAGTACATACCCAGGTTAAGCTAAACCAAGTACAGTGATTTCCAGTGTCAGCCGTTAATGGCTGAGGTTATCATCAGCACCCCTTTTTTGGTGCACTGCGTTAGTGAGGAACCACCAGCTCTGCAGCTTGGGCCAAAACTGGGTGTAGACTTAAGCTTAACTGTCTCCATGTGTAGATATCAAGTACAAAGGAAATTCCACACTCTTTTCTAGAGTTCCATTATCATTAGTTCTCTTACTCTCAGACTGGGTCACTTGGCTGCCTCGAAGACCATAGATAACATACTCCTGCTATTTGCCTCTTTCTGCTTTTACTCACAACGTTAAAGTACAGTTCTTGCTTAAGAAGATCATATTTGTTGTTTGGGAACAATATCCCCGATGTTCAGTAATGTCCCCATTCAGGATAATACATAAACATATCTTTACTTTGAGTTCCATATTTCACTAAGCCCTTGAAGGCCCTGGAGCGCAGGCATTGTGCGTTTCAGGATGCAAGTTTAACATGATGTTTCTTGTTGTGCATTCTCATGTTTCAGCAGAAATATATCCAGCAACTGTTGCTCTTCTATAGCCAGTCTAGGAGAGAGGGCTTTCTTATTAACTCTCTGGAGAAGAAATTTAAGACCCAGTCATGAAAACACGGACATGACTGAATAAAGTTCTCTATGTCTAAACATCTGCAGGATTGTAGCCTAATGTAATAATGGAATAGTCTGAAAACCATGTCTATAAAATCTCAATGTGGCATTGTATCAACACATACTCTTTATACAGCCTTAAGGCTGTCCAGTTTGAAGAGTTTCTTTATCTGTACCATTTCTATCCCATCTTGTGTCTGGACTTTTTTCTGCCTGTAGGTTCCCATTGGCCAGATGTCTGACTAAGGCTAAAGATTATTTTCGTGTACATTTTTGTGCAGTACCTATATTCTATTTTAAGGAAAAATATACACATGCATTTTTCTTCTTTATTAATAAACTGAGTGACAATTTAAAATAAATTCTTTCAGCTGTTCAGAATGGTACACAGATGTACTGGCACATTTCAGAGTGAGTTAAATAGAGAGCAAAGCATTACATCACCTACAGAGCTGAGGAAGAGGAGCTAGTCTCTAACCACTAAAGCAAAACAAAGCAGTGCCAAGGTGGTGGCTTTGGGGAAGATAAACCAGACTGTTACCTCTCCTTGTAGATTGTGTGGGGAACTCTGATGCCTTACTGCCTTTCATTCCAAGGCCAGGTATCCTCTCACAGTGGGTAACCCAATCCTAATTTTTAGGATGCTTAAGTCTTTATAGGACTTTGCTCTCAGACTTGGCAGTGAAGAGAATATTCACCTGCATTTAGATCTAATTAAGGTGCATGTGTAGGTAATTGGTATTCCTAAGCTGCTGCTATGGAGAGAGAAAAGAGAGGCTCCTAAGGGGTTGGTTCAGGGTACGTATGCCAGAGATGTACTGCAGATTTCTCTCTGAAGGACCCTGTCTGTATCTGGACACTCTATATGATCCTATCACCTTAACTGAGACAGTAAAAGAGAGCTGTATCCTCTCCCTGTCTCTACCTTTCTGTTCTGTAAACAAAGGCAGTAATTTTTCTCCTGTGAGGTTGGGGGTAACATTCAAAAGGAGTTGTGAAGCACTTGGATTTTATGGTGGTCAAAGACTGAGAAATGCCAGAATGGGAGGTGTCTTTTGTTGGAGGAAAACAGTATTCCAAGATTTGATGGACTGTTACATATATACAAATTTTAAGGACATTGTGGTGAAAAGTAACCTTTGTTCATAAAACAGCAGCAGAATTAGCTGAAAAAATCTAGAAGTAGTAAGAAGTGAATGGATTTAGCATGCAATGTGATGAGAGAGAACAATCACAGCATCACTTCTTTGGAATGACCCAGAGTAATTTATGTGGAGCGTGTGGGATGAGGCCCAGGTAATTGCACTGTGAGTTCAGACAGCACCCTAAGGGAGAGTTCCAGAGGTGGGACAGGGATGGAACCCACAACCTTGGTGCTCTCAGCACCGTGCCCTGAGCCCATTTCAGGGTCAGTCTCACTTGTGAGAGGGTTAACATTTACTGAATATTTGTTCCATTACAGGGGGCGTTTCTGCACAGTTTAAGTGGATATAATTGTTGAGAGGGCTAATGTTTACTGAATACTTGTTCCACTAAATTCGGTGTTTCTGCATAGTTTATGTGGATATAGTTGTGAGAGGGTCACCATTTTTATAATATTTGTGCCATCAGAGTTGTTTATCATGGACTTTTGAGTGTTATCTCACCTTAATCCACACTGAGGGGATCTGTGAATCTCAGCTCCTCTCCCCTTCTCATAGTGGGGACATAACAGAATGTTTTTTCATGTTCCCCATAGATCTATCACCATCACAATGCAAGAAACCAGCAATTGTTATTGCACCATACTGTATGTATTTGTCTATGAGATAGAGGTTTCTGTACTTGACTATGATTACAAAGGATATGTAAAGGTATTACTGACACAAATGCATTATCAAAAATGTTAGTGTCCCTGGCTACTGAGACTAAACTGCTGAATACTACATTTTAGGAGTGATTCATACCTGATGTATTGATGTCCAGGATTGGTCAACTAATCTGACCACAATTAATCTTTCTACTAGTGATTGGTATAGTAATTTTAAAGGTCTGAAAACAAGGATGATATTCAGGGGTAAAGGTTGAAATATTTTTATCTGATAAGTTTTCTTTAAACTCACTTGGCTGGGAAAGTAGAGGACTTTTTTTTTTTACTCACAGCTTTCAGGGTTTGCAGCTATTAAATTGTCTGGTCCCGGGAATCCTGTCACAGTGCTTCCCTGAAAGTAAAGTCAACCCTCTACAAAGTGTCATTCTTGCCCTACTTACCCTCATTTAAGGCTTCCAAAATAAGTTTGCAGTGTGGCACTGGCCTTCTACTGTAACACATTCCTCACCTGCAGAAAAGAAGGAAGGCTGTATTTAATACCTGTATTCTGTTCCTCACTTTTTCCGTCATAAGGATAACACATAAAATTATTTTTTTCTTTCTTTCTCTATAGAAACAGAAAGAATGATTTACTGGAGAACCAAGTTAGAAAACTAAAGAAGTGAAAATTGGTCATCTCTGCAGAGGAAATGACAAGGTATGCATAGTAATCACAGTGGAGATTCATTTCTTGCTGGTGCTTAGGTCTTCATGGTACATTACTTGTGGCAATAAAGTTTAAAAATAGTCCTCAGAAACCTTGAAAAAGATGTTTGGAAAAGAACTTTTTTCTTTTGTGCGATTGCCACAGTAAGCAAAGTAAATATTTATATGGTTATAAATAACTTTGAGATGCACCTTTAAACTCATTGCTATGCTGAATCGTAGCTGTGTTTCTGCAGGTAAATGGCAATCACTTTCAACGAGTTGGTTTTTTGGCTGAGGCCAGTAAAAACAACCTTTCTCCTAACACTAAACTGAAATCCCTCCAGATACTATCAGTGGTCGTCCTTGAGACTTTAAGTGCTTGTTTCATGGACTCATTTAAATCACTCTGTGCTCAGTTCAGCAGTGTTACCATTTTCTCTTCCTCATTTATTACCATCACAAGGAGATGCACTTAGTACCTGTTTTGCACTGCATTTAAAGAATGTGTCCTTTTACATTTGTCATCCTGAAAATTTGTAACTTAAGGGATACAAAATCAGTACTACTAACAACTCCTGCCTCTCAAATATTTTCAGTAAAGTGAATGCTTAATATTTATCCAGTGACTGCTCAGAGACCAGCACAAGGCTATATGCCACTTAAGTCCTGAGGTTAAATGTTACTTCAGTGATGCATAAAATTTGTATTGACCATCTGCCCAGCACTGAGTTGAACCCATTAATGAATAAGCCTCACAGTATCACTGTGAGATAGGGAATGATGATCTCCATGTAACAAGTGATAAAACTGAGCCCCCAAGGGCTTATGTAACCACTTCAAGTCCTACAGAAAGTGTATAGTAGAACCAGTAAGGAAGCCCACCTCACCTGACCTGCCATCCTTCCTATTTGGACACCCCTGCACGTGGTATCCTTTTCACTGTCTTCTGTTACCAGCAGCTATACACTCTTTATGCACAGTTTTAACCATCGAAGAAACCATCTTTCTCTTGCAAAGAAACTTAAAACACAGCTGATGTGACCTGTGAATCCTTCTTGTCCATAAAGAACAACATGAGACACAAGGCACAAAGGCAGCACAAACAGCACCAGATGGCCTTCGTAACTGGAGCAAGTCAGCACAAAGTGACAACAGGGAGAGCTGTTGTTGTGACCTCCCTTTCTATTTTTTTGCATGATGTTGAGAGGAAGACTATGCAGATCTTTCTGTAGTACAGAGAGGAGCTGCTGGTAGAGGGCAATCAGTGCTTTGCCTTTTGTAATCTTGCTCAACATCTCTTTGATTTCCTTTAGTAAATGTCAGGTCACATGTTGACTGCTTGCATTCTAAAGCTGAAGTATAAATCATCTTCTCAAGTGACAGAAACTGTCATTTTTCCTTGCAAAATATTTTTCTAACTCTGTCTTATGTAACTGTTACAGTTGTTGACATTTTTCTTAAAAGCCCTGTTAGTTTGACACTCAGGATTCAGTAGAAAGCTACAGACTGGGATAGAGAATTCTTCTGCCTTTGCTTGTATCTCTTTCCCATGAGCTGAAGAAAGAAATATTATGCCTCTCTGAGTCATGCTGTAGAAAGGTGTTGTATTTTTAATATCATTAGAATTTTAAAAGAAGGAGAAAGATAAACCTTAGCATAGGTGAAACCAAGAGTTAATATGCTTCAATTATAGAAAGTGGCTATTAAATTTTGATGGGATGCTATGACTGATACTTCAAATAAAATGTTGATGTGGTGGAGTAGGGAGTGTCGATAATGAGTTGAATACTAGAGAAAGGCTGTTGATTTTTATGGAAAATATATATATAAAAAATACATGATCCTTTACCAAAGACGTTCTTGTGGAGCTATCCATAGGCAAAAATCAGAGTATAGACTTCTTATGTCTGTCTTGGCTTGTGTCTACAAGAATGCAGCCCTATATAGCTGTGCCTTGGCATAGATACAGGCTGAAAGTACTTGCCCACGTGAGCTGTTTTACTGTGCCCAGCTTAAGCATGATACTGATTCCTGCCCACCTTAAGGCTGATACTCTAGCATTATTAATCTGCTTTCCCTCTGTGCTTTCATGCCTGCAGAAAAAACTGTTGATACGTCTTCCTGACAGGTCTTTCTCAGAAGAAACAGCTGCAGAATGTGGAATCAGTTGTGTGAAATTCCTGCTGGCAAGGCCTTTGACCTTCGACTGCTGCTGGATCCAGCTGAGTGATCAAAGAGAGAACTTTTGCAGGTATTTCATGTCTTCACCTGTACTAATCTCACTTTAATGAGAAGTAAATTATTCTGGAAGAGTAAGTTCAAGAAACACTTGTGTTCCTTCTAAGGGAATGAGGATGATCTGGAATGCCAGGAGTTTGGTCTTGAGTGGGCCCATTAATCCTACTGCATCCAAGTCCAATGTTATAGTTAAATTTTAAGCAAGTTAGAGACCTTTATGGTAAATGCAGGGTATTTTAAGACACATTTAGGACTCTGAAGATACACTAGATGTCTGTATTAACATAGTTTTCCTCTCTCAAAACCAGCATCTGAATTGTTTGACTAAGTGTCCTGTGGCTGTCAAAGAACATTGCTGAATGTAGAAAGGGAAGTCAGATCTTGACCTAAACATCTCTGCTTTATAATGAGATACTGTCTAATAGCCTTCACAGCAAACAGTTAAACTCAATACAGACACATGCTAGAAGGGGCACTTGTCCTGCTGAGAGAAGGAGTGAAAAGTGCCCTCCTCATCCCCGTAACTGAAGGCCAGACTCCCCACTGAGTTTAGAGCAACCTACCCTGGCATCTGTGGCATCTCGTGATCATGACCTCGGGGTTTATAGAACCACAGTTCCCTTCTTGTCAAAGCCAGAAGTAGGAGATGGTCCCTGTGAAACAGGTGCCCTGTGTCAGTCTAGATACTTAAATGATCTTAGCACTGAAGATTCCCAAAGCTGGTTCATGGACATTACAAACTTGTTTTCCTCAGCACATAGAGGGGAAAGACAATATTTTACAGGTGTGGAAGTGAAGCACAGCTGTGAATACTTTAAGATGTATAACCTCAACAGATAGGGGTAGATCTTTAAAAGCCTTCAAGTGTAGGTCAGCTTGTAACATTTTCAGGGAGACTGACAGCCGAGTTGCAGTTTGCCTTTGAAAGTCTGATGAGTTATTTTAGCATCTAAAGAAGCCAGAACTGAACTTACTTTTTCTGAAAACTTGACCCAGGTATTTGCCCAAGATGATGAAGGAAATATGTGGTCCAACTGGTAAATTAATCCAGCTCACTCAAATTTCTGCATACCCAAAGGACCTTCCTCTCCCCCACCGTGCTCACTTTTCTGTTCCGAAGATGATTTTGCTGAGTACTTGGAAGGCAATGCAGCTCTTCTGTGCTAATTAATCTCTCTTTCTCTTACTGCCAGCTGTAACAGAGGGGAAATCCCAATAGGACTGTCAGAGAGTCCTGTTCTGCACATTAGACCATACTGGGTCTGGAACCCTAAAGTCTCCAAAGGCTTGCTGGATAATCTCTTTTTAAGACCTCTGTTGGTACCAGTTATCTCAAATTGCACTGTCAAGTCTCAGGAATCTGCAAGAGTAGGTCTCCCCAGTCATTAGATAAAAGAACTTGAAGAGAAGGCTCTGGGGAGACCTTAGAGCCCCTTCCAGTGCCAAAGGGGATCCAAGAGAGCTGGAGACAGACTTTGGGTAAGGGCCTGGAGTGACGGGACAAGGGGGAATGGCTTCCCACTGCCAGAGAGTAGGTTTAGGTTGGATATTCTTCCTCACAGGAAGATAGTCTTCCCTGTGAGGGTGGTGAGGCCCTGGCACAGGGTGCCCAGAGAAGCTGTGGCTGCCCCATTGCTGTAAATGTTCCAGGCCAGGTTGGACAGGGCTCGGAGCAACCTGGGATAGTGGAAGGTGTCCCTGCCCATGGCAGGGGCTAGAACTGGATTATCTTTGAGGTCCCTTCCAACCCAAATCATTCTGTGATTCCATGATTCAATACCCCAGGAGATCTGCAAAGAAAAAGAGGATGATTGAAATTTATGGCTGGAGCAAGAAGTCAGAGGGAGCATTTCACATTGTTTGTTTTAAGAAGTTTTTAAAAGGAAAAACATTTTTCACTGACAGGTTGTTTGAATGATTGAATACACGGAGAGCTCAGGATTTGCAAGGCCTAGAGGAACACACTTTGATTTTCTGCTGGAAGACTGCAGTCTTCAGCCCTCTCAATATGAAGAACATTGGAGCCTGGGTTTCCTGCTGATGTTTCTAAAATGAACTTTAATCAATCTTGCAAAAGGACTTTAATAACCTGAATTATGGCCCCCAGTGCTAGATCTTTGATAGGAGAGTGAGCCTAGCAGTACTGATTTTCTCATGTTCAGCATTTATTCTGATATTTTTTGCCACTTGTTAGGAATGTGTATTTTAAGAAAACCTCAGTTTAGGAAGTGCCTTTTCCCAGCAATTTTTCTGTGTTTAAGTGGAACATTTTTACATCATTCACATATATTTTTCCTCATTTTGAAGCAAATTTTTTTTTTTAGGAACTCCTGGATTCCGAAATCTAAAAATGGAAACTTCCTTCCCTCTCCCAATATGACACAGCGTTTGTCAGTCACACCAGATGGGGAAGATGAGCCAAGAAAGCAGCATAGATAGTCAACCAATTTTATTTTTTCATTTCGATGTTTTTCTGTGAGGAGGCAAATGTGCTTTTTGACTCAATGTAGTGTTTTAAGTCCTGGCTTGTCTGTTTAGAAGAACTTAGAGTTGGTTTTAATAAAACAGACTGAAGAGATTAGAGAATTCAGAGCCTTTCTGAGAGAACAACAAGTACCTGAAAGGGGCTGCCTTCATTTTTGGCCAAGAAATACGATGGGGAGTGCTAAAAAACACCCCATTGCTGAAAACAGGATTTTCCTTTAGTGCTCTTTGTGCGTTCTGGTTTTATTTGCTGCAGAAAAGGCTCTGTACAGTGCTGATTCTCCAAAGCAGATGGCAAACAATGATTAACCAGTTCCTTCCAACTGCTCACTAATGAGCAGATACCAAGTTGAACCAGTTATTCATATTGAATTAAGCTTAAAAAAAATCCTGTAGTTATGAGCATAAATGTTCTCATCTAAATGGAAACTTTCCCAGAATAGTGCACTTGGGGCTGGATGGATATCTTCAAGCGTATTTCTAGTGGCAGAGGGTATGAAAAAGTAAATGATAGTAGAATATGATTATAGTTCTTAATGTAATTTAAAATTATTCCATTGTAAGTGAAATACTGATGCACAGGGGCAGGACCTCTGATCCACGTGCATTTGCAAGCCTGTCCTATGCAGCAGTAAGTGTCTTGTGTGGCTGCTGAGTCTTACTATCCTGTCTAAAGCTTCTTTTAAGATTTGAGTGGAAGCAGTGCTCTAACAGTAGTATCAAGGATTTTAGATTTATGGCATTAAGAGCTAATGGGAAGCACATTTGCTGTACATTCACATTCCTAAGCTGTTCTACTCATGGCTCTTCAAGGCCCAGTGAGGCCTAGGATAGATGAAATTTAAAAAAAAAAAAAGAAAAGAAAACGTTTTAATATTGGTAATTTGAGAAATGATGCAAATACTGTCATCAGCGAGATCATAATGAAACAGGCTGGGAGCAGCTGTGTAGGAAGCAGCCTGCAGAAAAGGATCTGGGGGTCCTGATGCACAGGTTGACACCCACCAACCCTGTGCCAGCTGCATCCAGGGCTGCACGAGCAAAGGCACAGCTCAGAGCAGTGATCCTCCCTCTTCACAGCACTTGTGAGGCTGCCTTAGAATCACAGACTGGTTTGGGTTCGCAGGGACCTTAAAGCCCATCTCATTCCAACCCCCTGCCATGGGCAGGGACACCTTCCACCGTCCGAGGCTGCTCCAAGCCCTGTCCAACCTGGCCTTGGCCACTTCCAGGGATCCAGGGGCAGCCACAGCTTCTCTGGGCACCCTGTGCCAGGGCCCCACCACCCTCACAGGGAAGAACTTCTTCCCAGTATCCCATCTGACCCCACCCTCTGTCAGTTTGAATCCATTCCCATGACCTGTCACTCCAGGCCCTTGTAAGTAGTCTTTCCCTGTCTTTCCTGTGGGCTCCCTTCAGGAACTGGGACAGTGAGGTCACCCCGAAGCTTCTCTTCTCCAGGCTGAACAATCCCAATTCTCTCAGCCTTTCTCCACAGCAGAGCTGCTCCATCCCTCTGATCAGTGTTGTGTCCAGTTTGGGAGCACCCTTGTGCAAGAGAGACAGCAGCGCTGTGAGACCGCACGTGCGCTGACCCAGGCAGGGCCACCCGGCTCCGGAGAGCTGGGCCACGCGGGGAGCACAGGGGAGCTGGGAGAGCTGGCTCTGTCCCGCTGGGAAGGGCAACACCGAGGGGAGCCTGCAGTGCTGCCAGCAGCTGCCCGATCCCAGGGTGAGAGGGTGGAGCCCGGCTCTTCTCGGAGCTGCACAGCAGTAGAACAAGGGCCATCAGCCACAACCTGGGACAAAGGACATTCCAGTCACATACAAGGAATCTTTTAACCAAAGAATGGTCAAAGTCTGGGATAGGTGCCCAGAGAGGTTGTGGGTTCTCCATCCTTAGAGGTGTTCAACATTCAGTTGGGTGTGTGCCTCAGCAACCCGATTAATTAGACCTGCTTCGAACAGGAGGTTGGACGGGATTCTTTCAGGGGGCCCTTCCAACCTGAATTATTCTGTCATTCATTGGTTCTTTTACAACAAGGACTGAAACAAAAAAAATATTGCAGACTTGGACCACTGAAAGATCAAAAAGGAGCAACTTAAGTTCCTTAAGTGGGATTAATAATACTGTACATCTGCTCATTCCCCTTCTGGCATCAAAGAGTCAGGGGTTTATGTAATGAATAGTTACCTCAGCATTTTGCTGTACGGCTCTGCCTAAAGGGAAATCACGGCTTCGCTACATGATAACAAAATTCTTACTGCCTTCAGGAGGCTCTGAATTCTGCCAGCTTGAATGGGCATCACTGGAGGGCTCTTTTAAGTCAGATAATGGTTTTAATGTGGAGAGAACTTCAGAGAATAGTTCTGAGTTTTTCTGAAAGTGTATTTCACAACATCAGATTCCTGTAGCATGTGCACATTAATTTATGCTAATATTGGGAACGAAGAAACCAACAAACAAAAGGTATTTCTCTCAGCTTTGAACCTGTGTTCCTATAAGCACAAGTATTTAATTGAGTTGCTGAAAAAAAGGAGGGAAAACTGCAGGGAAGAAAAGCTTCCCTATGATCACCAAGTAAGAAAATATTCCCAAGCCTTGGAAAATGTTGGCCAGCTCTGACATTTAGACAGGTCATCTTACAGAGAAAGACTATGCAAAAAATCTAAACTTTATCAAGTGAGCTTGCTTACACCCTGAAAAAGCCTGGTTTTTACAGCCAGGATAAAACATACAAACTGCAGTATAAACATACAGTGCCCTGGTAGGGCATATGTTCTTTTACTGCATTTCTGACCAGGGGGAAGGGGTTTTGACATTGCTTAGGCTGGCTTTATGCAATGGAACTTGGCAGCAGAGCATATATAGCCCTGGTACTGTTATGTTTGGATGATAAAAAATGTCCAGGATATGTTTCCTCTTCTTATCTAACCAGCCTGTTCTACTTCATAATGTTGTATATGCTAGTGATTACAGCATTTTTAATTGTCTGGATTATGTGTGAGTACAGATAATGATAAATTCGCACTGGAGTCTACTTGGCCCATAAAAATTTTAGGCAACTCTGATGAAAAGTTACTGTTATTAAAGAACCATTTAGGAAACCAAGGTGCCTGTTTCAACAGCCCAGCCTTAATCCTTTAATGCATTCACGTTTTGGATGAGTGCAGGTGTTCGTGTAATTACGAATTTAAAATGGTCCACGAATATTTAAGAACAAAAATACTGCCTATGCAGTAGAGGTTAATTTCTGGAAAATAATGGCTACAGAACCATTTGGTAATTTCCTACCCTGTGCTTCCAAAAGAACAGTCTGGATCTAAGGAGTGTCTGTCACATGTTATTGCCAATTCCAGTGTTTGGCATTTGTGGTGATTTTATACTAATATTAATGATATATTTATGTTTTTCTTCCTCATACAATTTAGCCTTCAGAACTTGTTTTCTTGGCAGTGTTTTTCCCCTGTAGTCATGAGGGATTTTTACATCTTTGTAGAGACTCCGATACAATACATTTGTCCAGTAGCTGGAGCATTAAAAAGCAGGAAACATAAATCTTGCAGTTCTGAGATTGGTAATACTGGTAATACTGCTTTTAGGATTTGGGAAGACTTTTTTTTAATGGAACACTTACATGCTTGTATGTGAATCCATTACATGACATACACCGTGGTTAGCAACAGCTTTTGTGTGTCATGGCTCAGGTTCCCATGCACTCCTGACAGTTTGTGCATATTCATGAGATCCATGACATTTTCCTGCATCTGCTCTTATCACAGATTTCGTTTCAAAGCAGCACTTCATTGATGTAGTACACTGACACATTTTACATATAATTGCTTTTCGTCTGGTTGCATGATTATTTTGTGACACCTAGTGGATAAATTGATAGTGGTACTGATTTAAATTGCCTCTGGTTTTTTTTATTCTCCTGATGAAAGTTCTGGCCTGGAAACTCAATTCACATCATAAACACACAGACTCTCTTGCTTTCTAACTTTCTTCTCTATTTTTTTTCCCTCTTTAACCTTGCTCATGGAATAACTTGCTCATAGACAGGTGAACAAACACCCAACACCAGTCTGAGGGAATTCCAAGAGTCCCAAAATAATACAAGGTAGTAAACATTTGAAAAAGTCATGGTGTTGTTTAGTCAGGCTCCCTACCTGTGCAGTCTGTGATCTTTGCACAATAACTTTTTCTACTGTATCAACTTTTTTTGAGGTGTGCTTCAAGCATGCAGTTCCATTAAGAACCAAGTGTGCACTACATAAAGTTGTAAAAGGTTGCAAAGAAGTATTTATTACCCTATGAGGACTCCTAGAAATGTCTGTTCCTTTAGTGTTCTTAGAGAATGAAGTCTGACAAATAATTAAAATATTATTCTATACACACAAAAATATTTTCAGAATATTTACATCAAGAGTCTAGAAATGCCTCAAATGCATGACCTACTTTCACAACTAAGATATGTCTTGTGAAGTATATCTTAATTTACATGTCATGGATTCTGTGCCTAAAGCTTATTTCTCCAACAGGAAAATATTGAAATACTATCCAGTGTGTTTGCTACAAATGCTGTGAGATAGAAAAGCAGGTACTTTTATATGGCTCTTATCTTTTGTGTTGATAAGGGGAAGGGAATCAATTTCATCAGTTGCACCAAGTCTTCTTGCTGTATTTCTGAGTTGATACTAGTAATGTGCATGTTTCTGTCTTCAGAGAAGGTATAATCTGCTCCTGGCAGGACAGATCTTAAATTCTGAAATCTGTCATCCCTGAGCAGGCACAGAACAATAGCTTACCTGATAGCTAAGATAGAATTTAGTAGTTTTTAAATTGGAGCTAAAAGGAACTGTAAGGCAGATGAATTTGGAGCTGAGAGGTTATGTATTTTTCATATGTGGGGAATTGGAAAGGAGTTGTGCACAGGACATGAAGAAATTTATTCTAAAGACCACCTACAAGATTTTAGGTTTCAGCTTGTTACTCTTCAGAGAAAACGTGTTGCATATTTTGACTCCCAAGAGGCTTCACAATCAGAAAATATAACGCTGAACTGTGTTTTTAGTACCGACTGACAAGGCACTCTTTCCCTGTGCTTTTCCTGGTCGCTCCTCATAACAGTTCTCTTGTGGCTTCCGTTTATGTAAAATTAGGGCCTGTAGCAACAGCATCATGAATAATGGACACAGAGAGTCGAACGCACCGTGGAGCTCTGGCAAAGATCTGCCCGCTCTCCACCACCGCTCCGGCCCACTCGTGAATGTTTAACCAGTGAAAGCTTTAGTCTCAGGTACAAAAACTTACACTAGAGTCCATCTGTGGAGAGCCCTGGTCACCTGAGAAAAGAGAAGGTTGTGTGGAGCTGAGCACAGGCAGTGCTGTGTGTCTGAGCCCCAAGCCCCGAGCCTGGAACTCGTGAGGAATTCTCTTGTTGCAGCGAGTGCCGTGTCAGCGGCACTGCCCACTCACCCCGATGCTCCAAAAGCCTTCGCCCCCTCAGCACGCAGGCACGGGTGGGCAGAAGGGCCTTTGAGGTGAAAATGGCAATTTTCAGTGGTTCCCCCCTTGCTTTTTAAAGACTCACGTAAAGCTGGGCTGGGCGAGGGTGTGCGTAAGCCTCTTGGCAGTGTTGTTGGAGTGCTCCAGATGGAAAATAACTGGTCAGAGCAGAGGCACAGTCATCCTGACAAAGCACAACTGTGTGCTTCTGAAATCGTAACACAGCTTGAGAGGGCATCCCATCCCTGGGTGATAACAAAGCTGTTGCAGTGCACAGGGGTCTGTGCTGGTGACCAAAGGAAAACAGTCACTAAAAGGAAACAGGGAACTCGATAACTGGCAGTGTGGTTAGTGGCAAATTCCTGGAGGTCCCCTGACAGGGACACAAAAATGCCTGACAGGGTCAGTGATAATACCTGCTCTTGCAAATGGGCTTGTTTGATCAGGTCTATAGCCTCAGACCCTCCCTGAGCCCTGAAAGCAACCAGAAACAAACTGCAGCCTGGGTTTGCAATGCCTGCGCAAATGCTTTCTCTGTGTTAATGCATGTGGACTTCCAGGCCTCTGCTGGCTGACTGTCAGGTTGAACCAAGGCCACTGGCTCGACCCCAAATGCAGTTCAGACCCCAGAACACTGTTCTGCAATGGAAATGAATTTTAAGCTTTTAACATTATTTTAAAACAAACATACTACACAGAACAGTGATTTCATGCCAGCTTTCCATATAACGTTATCCACAATTTCAAATGCTGCAGGCTCTAAAGTGATCATCACAAATGGAACAGTTTGTAAAGGATGGATTTTGCTTGTCTGCCATTATATAAAGCTCCTTCTTCATTAGCACTCAAGTAACTTTATCCTGTTTGTTGTGATGGCAAATGTAAGGGTGCATTGATGTAAATACAGAATTTTAGGCTAAATCCATGTAACATTAGGTTATTTGGAGCTTTGACCTACTCCTGGCTCCCAGACCACTAATTCACTCACTCCTACTTGTCAGCTGCTTGATCTCACTAAGGGCTAAAATTTAAAATGAAAGCCTTATGGGAGAAAGGCCAGAAGCCATTTTTCTACCAGCTATAATTATTGGCACAGCTGCATTCTGCAAAATGAATTTTAGTTTCTTGTTGAGGCTTACCCTGACAGATATTCCCTCTTGGTGCTTAATTAAGTTAGGACTTGCACATACTAGTTTATTGCATGTCTTTTTAAAGAAAAACAATTTCAAGGACCTAAATCCATTTCAGAGTGAAAATTCAGTTTTCCCAAAAAGGAATTAGTGGATTGAGATTGGGAATGGCACTTTTAAAAGGAGATGTGACTCTATTCAATTTTCCCTAGCTTCTATAAGGAACTGAAAAAAATAGCACTTTCTCAGTGGTGTCACATAGGTTAGGTGTGACACTGTGTGAATTGCACATATTAAAAAGCCAAATCCAGTTGACTCAAAATTCAGATGGCTTCAGAAATTAAGATGCTCTGTGTAGTAAAGGCATTTTCCATCCAAAAAGACTTAAAAATATCACTCAAATAATTGCTTGTGAGATGGCTGAGTATTTAGCTGGAGAGACTGGAAGACTGTGATCCTGACTGTTCTCTGCATCATTGACTGTGCCCAGTTTTTATTTTCACAGGACTTGAGGGGGAGTGGGAAAGGTGCAGTTTTGGAGAGCTGGACATCCCATCAAAGATGAAGGTGTTCAGTTTAAGTGTCCAGTTTTGTTTTCAGAGATGTTAAGGCAAATCCAGGTGATGTCAGCTGAGTTAGGTGAGCTCAGGTCTTTCAAATATAAGTCCATTGCTCAACATCCTAAAACTAGTGAATATTTGTGGGGGTTGTCATTAACATTTCATTTTTGTGTGATCTGCATGAATACAATCCTCCCAGGAGCGTGGAGATAACTGAGGAATGTTTAGGAAATACTATAAAAGAGGTGTTCTATGCCCCTTTTACTCTTGCTCTCTCTGCCAAGAGAAAATAAACCTGACACATTCTCTTTGCTCTTTTCCTAATAAAAACCAATCCCTAATTTGTCACAGCTTCATCTCCTCTTGCTGGGACCATCTCCCAGGCAATCCAGCCCTTGCACTTCTGCTTTTACACGTTACAAGGTAACAAGAGTACCCGTAACATTTGTTTTTCGTAAGATGTACCTCATTCACCTGATGGATTTGCCATTTCCACACAGGTTTCACCTCCCCTGGACTCTGGACTTGCCCTGATTTCTGGGCTTTAGGATCTGGTGGTGGTCATCTCTGCCATGGAGAGCCCAGGGATACAGTGGGGGCAAGCACAGCAGCTTGGCTGGGAAGTCAGGAGATGGAAAGATTATGCCAGGAAAACAGGAGATTGATCTTTAAGTCCTACAAAACTAATAGCTTGTAATACACTGAACAGTTCTGTGGTGCCTTTCAGAGCTTATTTTTTTTTAAATATATCTCCTTAAATGTTTATTTGCTTAAGATCACAAGTGCAACATACAGAGCTGCCAGTGCTTAGCCCTGGTTTAATTTCTGTATTTGTGGAAGCTTTGAGACATTGAGTGTTTCAACATTCTCTGTAAAACCAGCTTTTGTGGCTTTTTAGCATTCAGAGGAGTACATAAGCAAAACACAGAGATAAATGCAATAGAAAAATAACTATTTTGTCAGTGTAGGTACTGCAGTTCACATAAGCAGATGACACTATCTCACCTGCAAGAAAAATGAGGTGTATTTTTGATGGAAAACCATCTTTTCCCTAATGCAGTCCGCTTTGAAGCATGTTTAACATTCCAAGCATTTCACAGCAGAAGTGAAATGCTAGCATACACCTGTAGAACATGTCTGTGGTGATGCAGAACACCTTTGGTGCACACCCAGCCCCAGCTCTGTGGATCTGCTGCTCGTCAGACCTCCCTACACCCAGTCAGAGAGTTGGAGCAGCTGTCATTAAGCACATCCCATTTTCTGATCACCATCGTAAAACTTTTCTGAAAGGTCATTTCTATGGAGGAATTTCCTTGACTTTGGCATGGTTCCACACAAGAGTGAGGAAGAGTGAGTGCAGGTCTGGCTGGTAGTCAGGCTACAGTATGTGAGATGGACTTATTTAAGCTGATGTATTTAAATGTTTTTACATTCTGTTGCCTTTTTTTTGCCCCATACATGAAATGTTCAGAAACATACATAAATTACTGCAGAGCTCAGAGACATTTAGCCAGAGAGTTCTGATTCATTTCACAGCTGCTCCTTTTTCCCAAATACTTGCAAACAGTTCGATGATGACAATGGCTTCGCTGAATATGTAAAACTGTTTATTGTAAAGAGCCATGTTGCACTGCCTGTGATGTTCTATGTAATAAAGGGTGAACAAAATTTATGTAACTGATTTTAACAGATAATGAAAACAATCATTGGCCCCTAAATTCTTCTTGATGTGTAAGCTTGCTACACATCCAAAAGTGTCATTTTGAACTTCTGTGACTCATAATTTGTGCTATACTGGATAATCAGGGCCTCCTTCAAAGCCACTGAGACCAAGGGAGGGTGTACTGTTGTCTCAGTAGCGTGTGAATTGCTCCCGTTCTTAAAAGAAGTCTCCCTGATGAATCTGAGGAAAATGTTTCCCTGCAAAACTGTGCCTGTGGTTTGTACGAAGCAGGGCAGCACACCTGGCTGCTCCAGCACCGAGGAACACCATGGATGAGCAAACGTCGTGGCCGAAGCTCATCACCCCTTGGTGCTTTGTCGCAAGGGACGGAGCGCTCACTCTGCTCCCCTGGTTACAGCCTGGCCTCACTAATGGCCAGGTGAAGAGCTGAGCAAGCTGCTGGACACAGCTGATGCTCGGCAGCTGAGACAGACAGACACTTCTGCAGAGGAGGAGCCCTCCTGAACTGAGTCTTAGAAAATCCTGTGCATCTCCTCTGAGTGGAGGAAGAGGCTGTGGAGTTCTGGTCCTGTGAGTTTTTCCCGTTGTGCCTGCCTGAAGTTCTGGCAGAATCTGTCCTGTATTAAATATATATATATGTATAAATTACAGGAAAGTTTCACAATTGGGAGAGAGCTGTTGTTTGCCGTTTTAGAAGCAACTGTATTTAAGTGATGAGTGAGATCACAGTACATGTTGTATTTCACAGGAGTCACAACATCTGTGTTTGTAGAGTATTTTTTGCTTCTTGAAGTTTGCATGCTATTTGAAGGCAGCGTGTCATTTTGGTTAAATTTAGTTGAAAGTGTATTTTAAAATACACTGTGTGCAAATGTATCACCCATAGATCCAAGGAAACTGCATCCTTCCCTACTCTAAGTAATCTCTACCTGGAATCTCTAGGAAAGTTACCTGCCATGATACTGCTTTGGCACACTCCTGCCCCAGAAGAAGGGTGTGGCAGTTCTCCTGCTTGATCCAGGCCCTGCTGAATTGAATCAGGAGGCTTCCCTTGGCTGCAGGGTCCACCCTGGCATATCCTCAGCCATTTCCCCCACAACGCTCTTCCCAAAAATGTTTGTGACATTTCTAATCATGAATAAATAGTCTGTAGGAGCAGAGTGGGGACTGTGCATCACTTGGGAAGCTGGTTGCATGTGCAGAGAGATTGGAACCTGCTGGTCTGGCCTGCATCCAGCCCCCAGACCTTGCTGGGCAATGTCCCTGCCTCAGAGAGCCTCAAGCCCTCTTCTTCCCTGGTGATCGCAGTGCACTCCAAGAGCACACATCCAGGGCATTTCCTTCTTCCTGGGAGCCAGGGAGGCTCAGCCTTTGTAAATCCTCACGAGGTTCTGGGGGAAAGGTACCTTGAAATTTCAAAATGCTTGTTCTGCACTGTCCCAGTCTGTTCATTAGTAAGGCTTTTAGTTACATAACAACCCTGCTTTAACACTGTCTGCTTTCCTGTAACATCACAGAAACAGGAGACTTGGCCCCCTGCCTTTTGAAAAGTGACTTATTAACATCAGTTCCAAGACATTTTTCAGTGAGCAGTGAGAGTTGGAATATGGAAATGTCATATTTTTCCTAGTATTAAACAGTTGTTAAACTAGAAACATAACTCTTGCCAGATAGTTATTTCTTGTGCCTGTCGTCTTCATAGAAGGAAAATGAACATGCATTTTTCTTTCATTAAGTATTTTAAAGTTCATCCTTGTTTGGTGATCTAGTCAATTAAAATAAGTTTATGAGCAGCTTGTGAGAGCAGAAGACTAATTAATTTTAGGTGTTGGATAAAGCACATTATTTTCCATTTTTGTCTGCTAATGAGTATTACTAATACCCATAATAACAGATATTATAGAAAACAGTGTTACACAGAGTTTATGGTACTTCACAATTATCTCAATATCATTATGAATTAATAAACTACTGCTTTTGTGGGAAAACATACATTAAGGCAACATTACATCAGCACAGCACCTAGAGGAAAGAATCTCTAATATTATTTTCATAGAAAATAAGATCATCTTTTAGAAATGGGTAATTAAAGTTCACCATTTTTTCAACAGGGATGAACATTTTCCAGTATCCCACCTAGTATTGCCCCCAAAAGTGTAAGTGAAGTCTGGATATATTAAAGACAAGCGGTGTACATCCCTAGAACATACTCCAGAACGTTGCTTTTCTTTGGATCTATATTTCTTAGAGTCTCTTAGAGTCACTGAAGTCAGCTGTAAGTGTAGGTTCTTCATCCAAAATTCACTTTCATTGGAGTTGGTTGGGTCTGTGGGGTAGTTTGGGCTTTTCATACTGTGAATGCATCCTTTTAGAGCCAGACTGGTTCTTCGAACTGGTTTCACTGGACCGTCCAGCATAAAGAGTTGCTATTCTGAAAGGTTACATTGTTTTTATCCTTCCACTATAAAGTAGATGCTTACAAAAAGTCTCCCTTTGAAGTCACACAATACTCAGCTTTCCTCCAATTATATTATGTAATGCTGTTCTGTTGATATAAGCACAGGGTTTATTTTACACAGAAAACACTTTCTGAGAGGTGACTGTGCAACACACCCAGCTTTGCTGAAACTGCGCGGAATTTTAGCTCCGCTTCAAGTTCTTGGCTCTTAGGAAAAATACTGAGATCTCTGATTGCACACATAAAGAACTTGTTTATTTTTAAATATTTTATCTAAAAACCAGAGGTACAGGGTAGGCGTATTTTTCAGAGGATTATTGGGAGAGTAATTGACCATGCCAAAAAGCTGGTATGCAGAAAATGCTGAGATTTAAAACCCTGAAGTACATAGAGAAGCCTATCAGGCTTTCTGCTAGAGAGCTTTCCAAAGGGGTTCTTTATAGTGGTTAAGAGTGGCTTCTGGTACCAGTTTTGGGGTTTTTTTGCACTGATGAAATGTGAAGTCTCTCAAGGTATTCCTTTGGTATGGTCTAGAAAGAATATCATTCTTTGTTTGGCCTACAAGGGCTCTGAGGTTCCAAGAGGTGAAATACAGGGTTGGACAGCGTTTCCTTCGTTGCAGTGATCTCAGCATGGTCAGAGTGGCACCTGTCCTGTTTTGTCCAACAAATGGCACCATGTGCAGCTCACAGCAACCAGTGACCTCTTTCTGCGTGGTCTCAGGCCACTACAGTGAAATGATCTTCGACGTTGATGGCGTAACATTGTCCTTTATAGATCAGCACATTGATATCCAATTTGGTCAGATATCTGCATTCCCCTTCCTTCTCTGCTTTGTTTAAAAGTGTTTGTTCCTTGAAGGTGAAGTACCTGATACCTCTCTCTGCCTGTCTCTGCAATGCTCCTAACATTCAAGTCAATCCAATAAAAAGTTATTCTCTTGTCACTATACTTTTCTCTTGCCTGTTCTCTTTTGAGTCGGGGTCCCCATGGGCCGTGTGTAATTGTGGTGGTAACAGGTGAATGGGAAAGCTGGTGCTCTGCATGTTTCTCCTGGAGAAAGAAGCTGCTCCCTGTTCTTGCACATGCTCTCACCCACCATATAATTGTTTCAATGTGCAGTGAAATACAGTTGAGACGTGTGTTTTGTCTTGCTCCTCTCTTTTCAGATCCCCACATCCGTGATGCTGGAAGCCAGGGCAGATGGCTTCTGTCCCCCTGCAGTGTGACCAACTGCCCTCAGGGTGAGATTTGCCGAGTGAAACAACTCTCCTTGATCCATGGAGACGGATCAAGATGGATGCAGCATTTATTGTGTTCTTTAATTAACTAGCAAAAGGTTAGTTCGCTGATTAAGGTAGGGTGTTTGTTTCAAAAGTTTGCTTATTTATTAAAGCAGTGTTTATATTAGAATACAGACTGATATCTCAGTTATTCCCACTTCTTTAGATCTGCCCTGAATGGGAAGTGTTGCTGTCCATCAGACCAGGTGGCAGCGAGTAACAACCCCCTCAAACTCGAGTACAAGTTTGAGGTTACAGAAGCTGATGCTGTAGTGGCAGTTCTGCTAATCCCCCTAACCAAGGCCTGTGTGGTACAGTGGGGTGTGTTTGGCCATCAATTCAGAGCTGGGTTACTGCTCAGTTAGGAGTGTTGCTGGGTAGGCCACAATTCCTCACAGACTTGACAAATTCATTGCTCAGTCTTTGGGGTTTACCTATGTGGAACTTGGGAAATTCACTTAGAGAACCTCAGCTCTTCCCCATTAGGATAATGGAGGAGTATCTGGAAGCATGTTAAACAATCCCTCTAAGTAGGCATCCATTCTAAGTCATAGTGATGCCTTCCCCGAAGTGACAAACTGGTTTGATAAGTTACAGTCATGTAGGAGCTGGAAGTACACAAGTGCAGTTATTAAAAATGAATGCTGTATCCTGTTTCCCTTGTGTATCTTGTCACTGACATGACTTCACAAGTTGCAAATCTATTAAACATTTCAAACATGAAACTGGAGCTCGTTAAGCAGAATGTTGACTGGTATATAGCAAACTGTTTCAAATGCAAGACTGTTAACATTTGTCTCCAGAGTTTTTTGTCTTCTAGGGTGTCACCCAGCAATCCAGCTGTCTGGGAATACAGCTTGTGCTTCCTGTGATCAGTGTGACTGTCCTTTGGGGTGAGGTAGTAGGTTGTATAGTTTTAGGGCTATGCCCTGCCTGTCAGATAACTATACAATCTACTGTCTTTCCTGAAGTGGCTGTGATGTCAGCGCTGGATGTCTCCGAAAGACAACGCAGATATTTTTCAACTCTACCATTCTCTGGCTCTGTCTGTGTGTTTGGTTCTTGTACACAAATGTCCTTGGAGTGTTTAGATTCCTGTATTTCCCATTCAGGCTCAAAAGCCATTTCCTTCTGGCATTTGCTGAGAGCAGGTGGGGTGTGAGTGCCAGGACACAGAGGTACAACCCAGTCCGCAATGGATTTGCTCACGCAGCTGTCTGGGACTGCCATGCAAGTGGCCACTTGGAAACAGCTGATCCATTTCTCCCTTGTTTTCTGGCATTTGTGTTGATATTAAACTTAAAATGGCACTTTTGATTCAGCAGCTGTTTA
This sequence comes from Edolisoma coerulescens, assembly GCA_013397115.1. Classification (NCBI taxonomy): domain Eukaryota; kingdom Metazoa; phylum Chordata; class Aves; order Passeriformes; family Campephagidae; genus Edolisoma; species Edolisoma coerulescens. Next base: position 998,318 of record VWZW01006986.1, read on the forward strand.
AATCCACTTGGTGTAGGCTGTTTTGAGAAGCTACAAAGGGATGAACTGGACAAAACCCAGAGGATGTCTCCCAGTCAGTTGTGTTCTGCCCTGGAACTGGTAAATGCTTGAACCCTGAGTAAGAGGGCTCTTTAATCAGTTTTGGACGCTGATGTAACTCGCCTTTTTATTACATATTGCTAGTTTGGGAGGGACAGTGTTTGCCACTGCAGTTCTCCTGTCTCTGAAGTCCCTCGAGCAGTTCTGTCTGGCTCCCAGGCAGAGCTGTGGGGAAGGGCTGAGAGGTCACACGTGGCCTTTCTAAGGCTAGGAAATGTGTGGGCTGGAGAGTGATAAGGTAATTGACTTACAAATGGTGAAATGTTTCCTTCAGAAGATGCACATGATGCTCTAACAGGATGAGGTAGTAGGTTGTGTGGTTTCAGGGTAGTGATTTTGCCCCAATCAGGAGATAACTATACAACCTACTGCCTTCCCTGATAGGCAGCATAACCACATCAGTGTCTTAATTCACAGAGAAACAAGAGCTAAAATACACTCCTGATATACTTCTGAGACGAGCAAAGTAAGTCTAGATAAAATTGTTGCTATCTTGTCCCTAATAGCTCTGAATTTAGATTTTAAGTGTCGATTTTTTATAACTGCCTGCAAAATAATTATCCTTTTTTAAGTCTTTATCATGAAAAATTGAATTAAAGACATTTTATTTATTTCAAAGTTTGCCTGTTCTCAATCTCTTTCATTTTTGGTTCAAGTGGGATGAAGTTACTGGGGGAAATTATTCCAAAAATGCTGCGAACTTGCATTCAGAAGTTTGTATTTCCTTGGCATCTGAGTGCAACAAATTTTACTAGCAATGCACTGGTTTAGTTCAACCTTACCTCTCCCTCAGGAATCTTGCAGTGTTTTACAAATGGTACTAGGTTAAGTCACACAACATTCTTCAGCAGGTAAGCTTTATATTGCAAGGGAAAAGCTATAACAATGAAAATCAAGAATGAGAATTAAAAAACCAAAACCAGACATCTATTTAGTCCCTCAGTTTCTCATAACAGGCTCATTTCATGACCTTTAGTGCCCCTGAGAGAATTCTCTGCTATCTAAAAAGCACAAATTGCATCTGAAAAACTATGGACAAAAAATGTTTGGTCATTAAAGATATTTAGGGAATGTGAACTTTAGAGTCTTACAAGAAAAATCTGTGGAAGAAAGGGACTATAACAGCAAGGTGCTGGGTTTGGTTGTAGGCACAGAAATCATTCTCCCACATGCTAAGTATACCCAAAAACAGGAGTCCTGTAAACCTTAAGGTTACCTTGAGGCCAGAAGTGTCAGACTGGTTTTGTGTAACGATTAGTATATATTTTGATTATACAGCATTCTGTTACTGTAGACTGGAGTGAAAATCGAAGGTAGTTGTAATCCTGTGTTTCTGTCTGCCGTGCTTCACAAAGCCAAGCCAGCTTTCCCTGAAAAGCTTTCCCCTCATCTGTATAGCTGGGAGAGCTGTGACATGCAGGGTGAAAGCAAATGGAATAACTCATGGTACAGTCAGCAGCAAAAGTGGGTATTTTATTGCTTCTCTGGTCCAAAAATACCACGTGTTATCTGGAATCAGGTGGTATTTGAGGTCATTCAACACCTCGAAACAGGGCCTTTTGTTCATACCTTTACCAAAGGTTTGGAAGGCTCTTTGACTTGGCTTCATAGAGATGGATAAAGGCTGTTGGTACAGGAGGAAAAGTTGGTGCATGTCTGAAACACCCACAGGAGAGCAGGTAATACTGTGGCTGGTTTTAATATTCTCCATTCCTCCGGCTGTGCATCTCGTAATGCAGCACTGCAGGTCCTGAGCTCTTTCTTGCAGCCTCAGGGCTGCAGTGTGAACGTGAGACAAGCTGGGGTAGTGATTGCATTGTGTGTGGCCTGAAGCATCCTGCTGCTCTCCAGGATGCAGAACGGGCTGGGTAGCACAGTCTCGCATTCGGTAAATACAGAGCGAGTGTTCTCTCTGGGACAGTGGGGTTAACAGAGGGAGAACGCTGCCCACGTTCTACAGAGCCTGTTAGATCTCACCTCTGAAGTAGTTTTTCAACTCTTCTGGCTCTGCCTGGGTCAGCATTTTGCTCTTGGTAATGAGCTGTGAGTTTTCAGATTCTAGTCGTTCTGGCAATCCCATTAAAATAAAGGGCCAAAAATATCCATAGTGTTCTCCTCTCTAGGATCAGCGGTAAATGCAAAACCATGTGCCTGTACTTGGCAGCATGGCAGCCTGCAGATAATCAGGCCTGTCCTTAGCAGTGGCTGTCATGACAGCTAATGACACTCCACCAGAAACTTGAAAGCACAACTCAGGGGCACTGAGTATTTCCCAGAACTGCATTCTGAAAATGTTTGTATCCAAATGTAAGCAGCAGCTCGCCCTGCTGGAATTACAAGGGAAAAACAGCTGGGTTTTTTAAAAAACTCGAGTCAGCATTACCACTTCTTGAGGTCTCATGCTGTTTGTTGCACACATCAGGTGTGAGGAAAGAGCTTAATCATGAGTACACATAAGATCACATGAGAAATGTGTATCATGACATGCACTTTTATAGTGTGTATCTCCTTAAACATCTCTCTTCAATTTAGTGTGCCAGCAAGTATTCATCGATGAGCAGAAGCTTAATACATTTTGCTGGAACAAAGCCTTTACATTTGCTTATAACAGACCAGGTAAAAATTGGTGGGTGTGGGATTTTCTGTGAGGCCAGGACATCAGTTGTTAGTTTCCCTTCTGTGTCCTGGAGAAAATGCGTGGTGTTTTGAGACAAGGCACAGAGGAGGCATTAAGCAGCTCCCTGACATTGAAGCCACCGTTGAACTTTGGATCTCCACTGTGTGGATGTGTGAAGTGTTCTGCCTTCTTTTTCCTTTTCAAGGCTCTTAAAATTTTCTTGGGTTTTTAAACATGAGCAAACCTCCTTAGTCTCTTAAACCAGTTACCCAGTGTAAAAATTTTTACTTCATTTGGCAAAACACTAAAGCAAAGGTAGATGTTTGCAGACGACCCTAATAACTGCCCTAATGGCATGTGCTGCCAGCCCCACCTTTGAGCACCAGCCTTGCCCCCATGTATGGGGGCCGTGGAGTGCAGCTCCTGGGGCTCTTCCTCAGTGACTGCAGCAGAGAGGCAAAACCATGGAACACAGGAGTAGTTCCTGGGCATGCTGCTGAAAGGGCAAATTGCAAAGGGCTGTTTATGCTGGGGGAGGATCCAAAAGCCCAGTTAGACTGTAGCTGGTGTGCCAGTCCGTGCTGGTACAGGTGTGACATGGCACACCACATCCTGCTAAACAGGAGGGGCAGTTGTGGTTGCAGGGAGAGAGCTGGTGCTCACTGGGAAATTCAGAAAGCCCTGCCTTCCCTCGGGCTCAGAAAGGGTTCCCACATGGGGCCTGGTCCCAGCATTGTGCTCTTACTGGGAGGTGAGCAGTAGACTCACAGAATATCCTGAATTGGATTGGAAGGGACCCACAAGGATCCTTGAATCCAACTCCTGGCCCTGCACAGACACCCCAACCATCCCACCCTGTGCCTCAGAGCGCTGCCCAAACGCTCCTGGAGCTCTGGCAGCCTCGGGGCCGTGCCCATTCCCTGGGGAGCCTGGGCAGTGCCCCAGCACCCTCTGGGGGAAGAACCTTTTCCTGATACCCAGCCTGACCCTCCCCCTCGGGTCCTGTCCCTGGTCCCAGAGAGCAGAGATGGGAGTTGCCCTTCAGGAGGAAGCTGCAGACTGCAGTGAGGTCCCCCCTAATCCCCCTTTCTCCAACTGAACTGACCAAGTGCCCTCATATGGCCCCTCCAGATCCTTCACCATCCTCATGTCCCTCCTTTGGATGCTCTCTAAGACCTTTAGGTCTTTTTTATTGTGGTGGCCAGAACTGCCCTGCCCTAAGAGCAGCACACAAGTCTTGAATGACAGGAACATTAACAAATCATTTTAAACCTATATTGGCATTGCTCTGATCCGTGTGAGTCACGGATGGTTATCCATTAAGGCATCCAGGTATTAACTTCCACTACAAAAGCTATGGGAGATGAGAGCCTAGGAAGACATCTGTGAGGATCTGGGATTCAGTGATGTGCATGCTCAGATTTCACCAAAGAATCAGTGCCAGCACTAATTAACAAAGCAAGACAAAGTTTTCAAAAAACCTAGGCCAGAATAGCCACTGGTTTTCAAAGAAATCTGTGTTCCTAAGTCACATGGACACTTTCAATTGTTCTGCAATTAAAACTAATGAGCACCAGTTGTGCTAAGCATTTGATGGTATAAAGACTTTTGTTTGGTTGTGGGATATTGTTCATGCCTAGTCTCCAAAACAATCAAAATCCAACGAGGAACCAGGTTAAGAGACAGTTGCAAATTAGTTCCCTGATGTGTCCCAGAGGTTCTTGCTCCGGGTTTTCCCTGTCCAGCTTGCTTTTACGCATGTAAACAATAACATTTCCATCCTCAAGGAGCCCAAGTGAGATTTTATAAAGCAAACCAAGTGTGTTAAGAAGGTTTCTCAATCAGCTGAAAGTGAGCAGCAGTTTACACATTAATATTTGGTTTTAATTAACACTTGGAAGAGAGTGAGAAACACTTGATGCACTTTGAAGTAACACAAATAAAAGTACCACTCTTAGACGGTTCTCAGTGTAAACATCTAAACTGAAAATAAAATTGTTCCTGATACGGGAAATTGGCATTTCCCTTCTGTGAAAAAAGGCAGTTTAAGCCTTCCTTTACACAGTAAGACAGGTCCTTCGAACATCTTGCTTTTGGTGATGAAAACATCTCACTCGTAGTGAAATTAATAAAACACAATTCACAGCACACAGAACTCTGGGAGGTTTCAGTCCAGTCTGAGACTTTACAGTCCTTCCTGAGCAGATTATTCCCGTGTGGAAGCATACACTCCTCTCTGGCTTCAGCCTGGATTTGGTACTGTGTTTCTCACATCTGGTAAAAAACTACCCTGCAAGCTTGACAAATGATGGTGTAGCAGTGACTATTTGAAAATCAGATGGAGAATCCCACAGGTCCTATTTTTGTTTAGGCTTGGCTTGTTGGCTCATTCCAGTGACCTCTGATGAGGTTTGGCATAGGATACTCATGGTTGCAACATACATTTTTCCTCCTTTTTGTACAACTTTTTTCCTCCAAAGTTTCAACATGGCCAAAACTTTGGTTGTATTTTCTTTTTCTCTCCTCTTTTTTGCATTTTACCATGGGTAGAATAAAATGATTGATGGCCCAGGATTCAATGATTTACCTTTTATTCCTGCATCTTAGCAAAACTTACAGTCTGAGTTTGGAAGTTCGAATGGACAAATAAGTTTTCATTTCGCTCCCCTTTGCAATTCATCTTTTCCAAAGTTTAATAAGTTTTAACTGTAGCACAAAGAAACCTTATAAAAATATTACATCCATCATATTATACTAGCTGGCAGAAAAAAAAGAAAATTTTATTCACAATTTTTATTAAAACTTGAGCAAAATTATTTTTAGGAAAGTCTCCCTCAGAGAGCTTCCACACTTGAAAGGTTTCTCCCGCTAGCGCAAAGAAAAAGAGATTTTACTATCTAGAATATGGTAGCATATCCCTAGCTCCAGCTCTTCCCAAATTCCCAGTGGAGGAGCTACATCTCCATTGGTTTGGGTGAGTGTGTGGGCACACACCCCAAAGCAGCCATCGCTCCCACAGAGCTGCGAAAGGCCCTCGGTGGTGCTGGAGCTTTCCCTGACCCAGAGCCGTGTCTGCAGCTGGGACACGAGGGCGGCTTGGCCACAGCTGAGCCCAGCCAGGTGTGGTGGTTGGTGGCCACAGGTGGTGCCAGGTGGAGGCAAACCTGGGCACGCGCGGCGTGAGCGGCGGCCGGGCAGGTGCGCGGCACATCCCGCAGGGCATTCCCACCAAAGGCAGCTGCCTGCTCGTTTCCCCAAGAGCGTTTAAAGTAGTTTTATCACTGTTCAATCTGGAGACATCGGAACTCTTTTTTTTTTTTGAGGCAGGTGTGCTCGCCTCGGCCCGAGGGCAGATGGGCTCCAGTGGCAGGGGCCGGGCTGCGGCCGCCTTCCCAGCCTTCCCCCCAGCTCTCCTGTCTAAGGCCTCTCCACACTGATTTACGGCTCCCTCCGAGTGCCTGGGATGGAATTAGAGCGCCTTGTATTACACGGTGCCTTCCCTGTTATTCTTGCTGCGTGCCACAGATTTATGATGGCTTTTAAGCCAGGCAGCACGTAAAGAAATATGATCTTAACAAAATATTCAAGGGACCAAAGGAGGTCAGAGTGTGGGAGCTGAACACTATATGGTGATCCGGGATTTCCTTTTATTTACTGCTCACGCCTTTTCAATCTCAAGTGGATTTGGGCTGTCTCAAGCAGCCCTACCCCACGTAATCCTCTGAGCCCAGAGACTTTGCCATCAGCGGATGTCTTTCATTATGATTTAGCACATGTAGGAAATCCCAGAATGCCGCTGGTGAATTAAATGAATTTTAGACACAGAGTGCCAGAGAGACACACAGCATCAGGGTAGGTAGGAACCCCACATTCATCCGGGCAGGCTTTCTGTCTCCTGACATCTCTTGCTGTGGCACCAGCTGAGGGTTTTCCAGGTCAGTGGTGTCCTGCTGAGTTCCTCTGCTTTCAGTACTGAAGGAGAATAATTTGTGAGAGTCCTTCATGGAGACATGGAGCAAAAGCCGTGCCCGATTCCATCGCTAGGACTGTGGGACAAGAAAAGTAATGCTGTAAGCAGTTCTACTTTATAGCTTTATTTACATATATTCATCAATTATTCCTAAACTGTAGCACATAGGGAAAATAGAGGCCTTGCCCTTAGCCTGCAGATGGATGCTGTGAGACCTGCAGCAGGTGCAAGGTGTCTCGAGCACAAGGGCAGAGCTGCAGGGAGTCACCTGCAGGACCGTGGCCTGCCTTAAACACTGCCTCAAACTGCAAAGTGAAACAGCTGGCAAGGGGGAGGGAAGCTGTAATTACAGCCAACAACTGACTCCTGAGCCACTGACTACTGCTGAGAGCCTGGTCTTGAACCAGAAGCCGAGAACAGGAGCCTTTTCTCTCCTGGGTGAGGGCTGTAATTCCCTCCAGCTACAGTATCATTCTCGCCATTAATAAAACATGGTCTGGTGTGCTCCCTTTCATTCAGATTTATTATCATTATTTCTCTATCTGAGGAAAGAAATTTGTAGCCTAGGGCTACAAATCCCTTCTAGCCTAAGGCTGTAGCAAGGTTCCCATGGTGTGGGGGTTTTTTGGGGTTTATTTCGGGGGATGCTGATGGTCTGTTTCTTTTTGGAAGGCGTACAGCAGTTTGTATAATAGTTCACCTGCTCTTCTAAGCTTCCAGAGCAACATCCTCTCCAGTTCTCCTACTGCTTGTTGCTGCTCACACTGTAAGCCCTTTCTAAAGCAAGGAGGGTTGAATCAGGCTGGTCCCCACATGTTCTTTGGGAATTTCACAGGCCACAAGTCCACATTTGGAGCACCTTTTTTTTAGAAGTCTGGACTCTTGTGAGATGTAAGGCAGACACCAGCACTGACAGACACCACAAAACTGCCTCCTTTTAACCAAGTTCACAGGTGACTCACATTGATAAGGTAAGCAGCACCCCTTTCGTTTCCAACACAGAATATGGTTAAAACAAATAAACTAGTTGCTGGAAATAATCTGCAGGAGGTTTGGTACTCTGTCAGTCACCCACTGCTGTTGCCACTTCTTTCCCAGGTGCAGTTGCTCAAAGCCTGGGCTTTGCCTGAGGAGGTCTCAGCTATGGGTGTTCTCCTGAGATTCCAGGTCTCCTCCAAAGGGGCATCCAAAGAAGGGTGAGTGATGTCACTTTGCCAAAAGGGGAGATGTGTGGCCTCCCACTAGCCTTGGGATCCTCGTGTTCCCCAGCTCTCTATTTTTCAACTGATTACTTAATTTCTCAAGCTTATATGCTCACAGTATGTGCTGCTTATCATGACATCAAAACAAATACCTCTTGGAAACGTTAACCTTACAGCACATGTTTAAGTGTAACATCTAAATCAGTCGCTTCTCATGTATTTTGAACAAGCTGTGTCACTGATAATTTGACATACGGCAAGGCCTGGTACAATATGAACATGCTACCTCCTTTTTTCCTCACTGTAGTTTCGATGACTCCCCTCATCAGGAGTTCCTATGTTTTTGCCAAGTGGTTGTCCTCAGCTTAGTCTTTCATTATTGATGATGCAGAAAAGGTGAGGAGGAACAACTGGATCCCGCCTCGTGCATTAACAGACCTAGGGAAGGGCATATGCAAAGTTCTCAGATTTTTTCCCCAGGCTGTTACGATAAATCAGTGGAGATGGTTTCTGTGGAAGGTGCTGTGGTGCCCTTGGCCATAAGAGTGAGAAGTGGATGTGGATGGGCACAGTGTACATAGCACTCCTGTCTCAGCCAAGGGTGGATCCTGACCCAACACAGCCTCATTTTTGAAAGGACTTTTTCAGTTATGTTTGAAAGCTGTGAAAGGCTTTTTTTTTTTTTAATGGCAGGAGCACTGGCGTGAAAGAGTTTTGGTAAGAAGCTGTCACAGTGCTACACTCGCTGTCCTTTAGCTGATTTTCTCTTTGGTGTGTTTTCTTTGCTGGGGTGACTTGGCTTGCAAAGTGTAGTGGAGATAAATCTCAAGAATCTCTGTGTGTGGGGGTCCCCCACTTTGGCCAGGGCTGGACTTCCAGCTGAAAGCAGCCTGAGTTGACAGCAGACTTTGCCAGGGGTAATCACATAGTTTGCTCATTAGTAATTTTTGCATTGTGTTTCCCTACCTTGGTAACACACTTGGCCTGTGCAAGAGCCACAAAGATGTTCCTCAGATCCCACTTCTCCTGTCAGGAGCCTCTTGCCTGTGCACTTGATCTGTGTGCTCAATTATAACCATTCCAGTGGGACACAAAACTCGTATTTTATGACAGAATGGAAGTATGAAGTCACAGCCTAAACTATGCTGCACTTCTTGCTGGGTTGTGTAATGCATATTGAAATGAAGAAAGGTCAAAACACTGCACCAGCACAGAAAGGGGCACATGATGTCTTTATCCGTAGAACAGGGACCGCCCTGTGTGCTTCTCTGCCAAGGCTTCAGCAAGCTTGAGGGCACAAAAATTAACTTTTCTATTTAGTAGGGCCAGGAAATGTTGTAAGAACAGTCAGCAAGAGGATGACTGAGGGGACTGAGTCTTTCACACTTGCTATGGCTTTATGCCTCATACTTTCAGAACACAGCCTCTTCTTTCCTATGCACCCAGGGACAGACCATACTGACGAAGGAATAACAGAAATCATGATCAGCTCTGAGCCTTGAAAGTGTTCCTTCCTCTGTTGGTGACACATCTAGGCCCAAAAAAGCCAAAAATTCCTAAACATCCCTGTAGTTTTCTACGTCATAGCTACAAGCAGAAATCAATACTGAAGGTCTGTAAACAGTGCTCTGGCTATGAAGTGTCCTTCATCTCAACTGTGGGCTGTAGGAAACCTCAGTTCCCTGGCTGCAAAAAATGCTGCAGGTTCCAGAGCCAAGCAAAAGGTTTAACTAAAAGCAGATAGATAGATAGATAGATATCTGCTGATGCAATCTCTCACTCTGGCATCTGAAATATATAGAGCTCTTCTGGAGGCACTGGATGATTTAGATTTCAATCTCCCTGAAGAAGCCTCTCAACTGTCAGTATCCAGCGAGTGCCTTGCGATTCTGTATAAAGACTTTCTGATAACCGAAGGCATTGATCTCCCGTTGCTTTCCATGCCTGGCATTACCAGTCTGTGAATTATTTGCCTCGTTTGAGAGACTAAGCAACACTTTCTGTGCTCTGAGTAGCCAGGCATCGCTGGAATTTTACGAGGGACTGTGTTTAGCAGTTCGTGGCTATGGCAGCACCCGTGCAGTGGATGATGTTTTGGTTTCCAGGAAGCTTGGTGACTTTGAGGAAATGTCTTGCTGGTGCTTTAGCACCAGACAAGCACTGGTCTTCTATAAACGTTTAATGAAATGCAGCTTTTTGTTGATTTGTGCCCTAAGTCTCTCCTAGCACTGCATGCTGCAGCCTGAACTTGCCTCTTCTTCCTTAGATGAGATTATCCAGGGCACTGTCAAGCAAAATCTTTAATATTTCCACTAAAGAAGGTCCCATCTCTTCTCTGGGAAGCCTATTGCTCAGTTATTTTCTGGCTGCAGAAATAATTTTTTCCTATATCCAGAAGGAATTTCCCCTAAACTGTCTCATGCCCATGGCCTCCTGTCCTGGCACCAGGAATCCTTTGGAAAAGAGTGTCTCCATCTCCTCTAGAATCACCTTCTTTGGGTGTTGAGACACTTGACTAGACCCATCCTGGGCCCTTCATTCCCCAGGCTGAACAAACCCACTTCCTTTAGCCTTTCTTCATAGGTCAGGCTCTCCAGCCCTCTCTCCAATGGACCCTCTCCAGTTCTTGAGTGTCTCCCAATGTCCTTCATTTTCTTGAGCTGCGGGGCCAAAAGAGGGCATTAAATTCCAGGTTCATCCCGACAAGTCCTGAGTAGCTGTGGCCTGATCAATATGTTCATGCAGATACTGAAATAAAAGGATAAAAACAATCTAAAATTCAGCTTCAATATACAGAATAAATTTCTTTCAGTACCAAAACAAGTTCAGAAACAGAGATTAACTCTCTCCTTTTGCAAGGTTCTTATACAAAGATGAGACCTCAAAAAAAAAAGAGAGTAAAGCAGGGAGAAATGAGTTCAAATCATATAAGAAATCCCAATATTGAAAGCATAGTAATATTCTGTAAAAGACAGAATTTAATGGACATTCTGAGGAGAAAATTCTACCTGTTCTTACATTCCTTCTGATTGAAGGATAGATTAAGTGTAGTAAAGTATTCATTTATCTATTTTAAGTTTGCATTGCCTTACATACAGGAGTCACTGAGAGGCAGAATTGGTGCTTGTAATTAATGCCCTGAATGCTGAATTGTGCCCAGCCTGATGCTAAAGCAAATTTTTAGTGGGCTAAAGGTGCTGCCAGCCAAGCTAAGAATTAAACCCTTATGATGATACTTGTCCATTCTCTCCTAAAGAAGAAGGGAATCCTGAAAATAGAAAATTAGAAGCAGGAGGAAGGAAGGACGCAGGGAATGATTCAACAGGTGATGGAAATTCAACTGAGATTGCATATGTGCAACATGATCAGGTTGGAAAAATAATTAGTTGAGCTGGGAGCAAAATGAACCTCTAGTGGAAGAAGTTGGCTTAGTCAGGAGATAGAAATCTGATGCTGGAGAGAGTCTGAAGCTGAGCCTGATCAATCTGATTTGAGTTTTTCAAAATACAAATTCCTCCTGCTCAGCAGGACATCTTCTAGTGAATGGAGTATACATTGGCTTAAAATAACTCCACATGAATTGGTCTTCAAAGTGAGAGTTTGTCTCAAGCAGTGTCTGAACTCTTGAGAGTGTGAGATTCTTCAAACCAAGCAGAAGGATCTCCTGCAATTCAATATTCATCAGCTGTCAAAGCTTTTACGTTCCTCATGTGAAAGAGGCAGTCAGGGAAAACAGTCAGGGGAAAAGAGGTTTCAGAAAGGCTGTTACTGACCTGCAGGTGTAAACATCCCCTGGAGATGGAGGTACAGGGGAGCTGGCAGGGAGGGCTTGGGAGAGACACAGGGAAGCTGCTCAGGAGATGGTGTTTCAGCACTGCCAGGACTGTCAGTGTGTGTATTAAAGATGGCAAGAATGAAAAATGAAATACTACATTAATATAACACATCAAGCTGAAAACATTAGGATCTGAAGAGAAGCTGATCAGGCTGGGGCGTCCGTGATCACAGCAGGGATGGATGTGTGTGGAAGTGCTATATCTACAGATGCATCCCAACTACAAACACTTCAGCTTCCAGGCATTGGGAATCTGGGGTAGAGCTTCAGCTGCCAGACTTGTCTGAGATTCTGGGAGATGCACATGAAGCTCCCTGGCAAAAGGTAGAAACTGAGGCATCTAAAATATGAGAAAATTCTGTTTTAGAAAGTCCCTGAAGAAGCAGTATAAATTATAAAGAAACATTAGCTATGACTTAGAAACCCCCAGTTTGATTCTCTCTTAACATCTTCCTTCCTCCCTTCTTCCTTATTTAACAAGTTTTCCATGTACAATAGTGCCTTTATACAAAGTTTCAATTCTTTTGCAGCAAGTGTTACTGACTTTATAATATAAAGCTGCTCTTTGAAAGAAGTTACTTTCCCTTTTGGCACTTCTAAATATTTCTGTTTTGACTTCGTGCTCCTTTTCCCCCAAAATCTGAATTACAAAACTACTTCCTTCAGTCCCCAGTGGAGGCTTATTTGTATTGGCTTTGAAGTGAGCAGTTTAGCTGGTTGGTTTAATTTTAACCTTTCAGGGGAAGGGTTTATTCAAAATGAATTACACAGCATGAAATCTTAAAAGCCACAGTGAGATGCTCATGGAAAAAATGCACAACGGGTTTGGTTGGGGAAAAAGAAGAACTGATGTTCTTCTTGACTAAAAAAGGAAAGTACAGGTGGTATTTTTGTCAGTCTCTCCAATAGAAATAATTGGCAAGATTTTGAAAGCTGATTAACTGCTGCAGCTAAAGAAATTGAACTCTGACAGTCACAGAAAAATCAAAAAGACCAAAATAGTCTTAAATAAGAGCTGGATGCTTTCTAAAAATTAACATCAGGTGGCTTTCCAAGAAGTAATTACAGGTGATAGAGACTTGAGGAAATAAAACCTCTGGGGCAGCTACAGTGTCTGGGCAAATTAGGAAGCCCAGCTGTAATGTTCAGAAATATGAGATGGATGGGTAAAGCCACTGGCCAGCTGGCTGCCACTGATCAGAAAATGTCCTAAGCAGCATGGAAGTACAAAAAACCTCGACTGCTTTGGCTCATACTGACTGAGAGAAACTGCAGCAGCAAGGAACTTGCAAAAGGAAATTAAAAGCCGTCAAGATTCCTTGACATGGAGACACGGATCCAACCAGTATATCAAATTTTCTTTTATTTTGGATACAGATGTCAGTGTTTGTAGTCCCCCAAAATTTCTTCCATGAGAGAGAGTGGAAGGCCATGACTATGAAAGTCTAAATTTTCTAGGGGTACAGCATCAGTCAAGACTGAAGAATGATCTTGCTGCTCTTGCTTTGGGAACAATAAACAAGAATACACCTCAAACATAAAGAGTTGGAGTGGGGATAGAAAAGATGGAAGCATTTGCTTTACCTCAGAATAGGCAAATATTAGCTGTAGAGGAAAATGTCTTGTTTCAGCATATAGGCAAAAACCTTCCTTGAAGTTATAATCCCTGCCTTGCTACCAGCCAGATGTTCTCCATAAAGGAAAGTTCACCAACTCTTCAAGTACCACAGGTGTATGAAAAGCCACTAATTTTATACTGGCTAATTAGTTCAGAATCATTCCACGAAGTCACTATAATTTAACTCATCAATGCTCTAGAATGGCTGGGATGGGTAGGAGTACCAGTGCCAGATAAAACTCAGGAAGAAGAATGGAGACATTGAGTTTCTGTGCTTGCAAAACCCAGCCCCAACCCACCAAGTGGTGCCAGGAGAAGCTTCTGGGGCTGGTCACCACATAGTTTTTATTCTCCCTTACACAGGGCAGAGCAACAGGTGATGATGTTTTAGGTTTCACTGGAGGCATTTATGGAGAGAAACCACATTGGGCCTGAATATAACAATGAAAAATAGCACAATGTCTCCATGGGTCACAAGAACACGTGGAAGAAAGTACAGTTTATGGAAGAGCAGTATCATGTCAGCTTTTTCTGGGAAGGCTGAAAAGATATGTAAAATGCAAACAACAAGGACAGTATAATTAATTTGCTTAACAGACAACATAAAGCCACACAAGACAGGCAACCCAGAAAGGCTGATGTAGTGCAAGGAGGGAGATTTGACAGCCTGTGCAGGAAGAAGGAGTCTCCAGTTGTGGTGGGGTTTTTTGTAAAAAGCTGTGCATGGAGGAGGTTCTCAGAAGTGGCTGAATCAAAGCATTTGGAAATCTGTCTGTGAGGGGATGCCCCTTTGGCCTGAGAGCAAAGGGAAAACCTGTGGTGTGGGTACCTGGCAGAAGGGCTGCCTCCCCTGGTCCCATGCAGGGTTTTGAGATGCGGGTGAGAAGTCATTGCTGTGTGCTGTGCCTTTCAGTGGGACCTGTGTGTGTGCTCTACCCACCCTGCAGGGTTTGGGGCTGCTGCTGACAGGAAGCTCGAACCCCTCTGGACTCGCCCCACCCCTTTGTACACCCCTAAAAAAACCCAAATACTCCTGCAGCTGCAAGGATTGCTTAGTGTTACCTTGCCAGTAACACACAAGGTGCATCCTCATCGAGTTAACTCATGGGCAAACCAGAATAAATATTTGTTAATCTAGGGCCCTTTCAGAGCTGTTACAGCTTTACCTGTGATTCTCATGAGGCACCACCGCAGTTTGTATCTGCAGTAACATCTGAACCCCTCGTTTTCCTGGAACATCTGTTTTCGGCTGGAGAGGAGGGCGGGAGACGAACACTGACTGACATTACTGTGCAGCTAAAACACACTTCTGGCTCTGAATGTCAGAGAAATGACAGTCCTCTGCCAGCCCCTGGCTGCTGGAACATGGGGCATGGGCTTTATCACATGCAGCAGTCAGTTACAAATTAATAGAGAAAAGAATACTTCTTGTCCTGTGAACCACATTAGCCACAGAATTACGGCATTTTTTCTTTCTTCAACTGCCTTTCTGGTTCAGTTCCAGTTCAGCTCTGCCTCAGCAGAATCCCAGCCAGGCTGAATATGAATTTCAGCTGAACCAGAATCTCTGCTGGTTCAATGTTCCTTTCTTGTTGTGATACATAAATTAACTAGGAAATGGAATGCAATTAAGATTGATGAGTACAAGGATTTTTTTTTTACTCTCAAAGTTGTAGCTGTTCCAGCTCCTAAGTCTCCCTGTCTATTGGAGCAAGAATGAGGCATGAGCAGAACATGTATTCTATGTCAGCAAGTTACAACATCAGAAAGTGAGTAAACAACCCCTGCAAGCACCTCCTACAAATCTAGGAAATGGATATTACCCATACCAGAGGCCTATGTAGAGACAAACAAGAGTAGACACTATCAACTTTGGGTGTTTTGAAGCCAAAACGCTACAAAAAATCTAAAATGAGCTGAACCCCAATTTCAATTTACAAAAAGTGAATTTAGTTTTTCAACCACCATCCTGTCACACCAATAAAACTGGGAACAAATTATCAATTACTAAAACACATAATGAAGTATCTTTTGAACTGGAACAGGTCAACTTATGTTTTCCCAAGGGTCATTATAAAACTTCACAGCTCCAGACTATATATGATTTGAACACTGTATTTCTAAATGAAATAGTTTTGGAGTTCTCATTTTTTATGTGGCAGTTTTTCTGCAAGAGAAAATGAACTGCAATGCTGATTTCCTCTCAGCTCTCTCAGTTTCCCATACACACACACACACGTACATATACACATAGTGTAGTGTTAGCTCTTGGTACATTAATGAAATGCCTAAGTCGTAACAGCCTATTTAAGTAAATTTGACCACCAAGTCTAAATTGGAGAATCTCTTCCCCGTAACTTTTCTCAGCATTTAACACTACTTGCAAAGTTAGTGAATAAATTCTGACAAAATCCTGTGGTGCAAAGGTAGGTATTATTACTACTGCTATTCACGTGCTCTTTGGAAACAAGGCAAAAGGAATTCCCTTTGGTCAACCTGTACTACAGGTGTTACAGCACCGAGAGATTTGGCCCCACATTCTCCCCCTCTCCCTCATCCTTTGGACCTTGAAACCTTTCTGCATACAGTAATTTAGCAAAGATTGTGATTCTGTACTGTCATCTGACTTCTGGGTCACCTGTGCCTGGACACAGGCAGCACACGGCTGGATGGGAAGCAGACAGCCAACAGTGCCACAGTGTTCCTGGTGTAAATCCTCCTGCGGAGCATCGCTGCTCCTTGGGGAGGACGGCAGAGTATTCTGGACTGGGGTAAATTACAACCATGAACTCTACGTCTGCCAACTAAAACAGCACAAAAATATAAAACTCCCCCCCACACCCAGCAGTGGCGAGGCTTTCACCAGAGCGAGCACAGCCATCCGACTATAAATAGCAACTTCCCTAAAATTAGATGGAACTGGCAGGCTCTGGGCCATGAATGGGAGCACTGTTAATATGCTCATCAGGTACTGGAAGGGCTCCAAATCTGACAAGGCACAAACGTTCTGTGCCTGGAAAAATGAGCAGGAACGGCTGAATGAATGGGGCCAGGGATGTTTTCCTAACTGGATAATAATGTCACAGACTGCCTGACGATGCTGGTTACATTTAAAGGGGTACTGCAAGTGGGGATATTTCTCCATATTTCTTACTGCTTTGCTTATGCTAACAGAAAAATGCTGTTAAATCTAATGAATAAAGAAAGGTGGGAAATCATTTAGGGGGAAATTAATACCGAGATACTCAGTAAAGTTAAACCAAGCTGGGTAACAGTGTAAATTTTAGTATGTAACTGCTTTTGGCTGTTTTAATTCAGAAATGGTTAGGGCTTCTCTGCACTCCTCCATGGTGATTTACTGAATAGTGAATAAAAATATGAGTCGATGGTACACCAGGTACTCAGTACTAATTGGCTGTTCCCCTGCTATGGAAACATCAAAAATGCTATTTGGCTTTCTGCAGTTCAAAACAGACCCCATAGCATAGAAGGTGCCATTGTGGTGCCAAAATGGCAGAGAAACTTCAACTGCACGGATGATGTATGCTGACCTTTTTTCTAGCGTAGCACCATTGAAAACCAATCACTTCTGCACCTGCTATCAATCAGCCCTCCCTTCCATATATAGCCTTTTTTTCCCCCTAAAAAAATTAAGTTACCTCATACAAAGGCACCTTGAGGGCACATTGCATTTCCACAAGGGAAGTCAGGGCACAGCAGCTGATGAATTGTGAATTTACACTGAGCTTATTGTACAGTGTCTCTCCCATGTTGATAAACCATTGTTTCACTTCAGTTTAATTCACTTTGAGCGTGAATTAAGTCAAGGTAATTATGGCCAGCTGACTCCTAAATGAGTGTCCATAGAGAAATTATATATGCTCGAGTTATGCTCACTTTAAATTCACATCATTTTTTGTTAATTCACTTTGACATCTTGTGTAGGACAAGCCATTGGGTATCTTGGGCTTCTGCCAGAGCACCTTGAAGGTAAGGAAGGAGATTTTGAACTAGTCTCAACAGAGAGAAGAAAAATCAGATTCTCAGAGGCTCCTAGATGAAAAATATTGCAGAATTTTTTAAAATTAAATAGAAAACATATAAATGGCTCAAACATAATAAGATTTTTGGACATAACTATGATAATTCAATGTTTTTCATGAGAAACATTAAAATTAAACAGCGTAGTACTGTTTCTATGCCCTTCTCAAATCAGCACTTGTCGGCCATAGGGAAACCCCAAATTCACCCCACCACATCCCAATTAATGTGATTGTTTAAATGGGCTAAAGTATTTGTGCACCTTTTTTTTTTTTCTGAAATCATCTCTTCATATGGCTGTATTGACTTGTTTATAATGTCCAGAATGCTTTGAGTCATACGTAGCTTCATTTTCACTCTGGCTTCAGGAAAAAAAGCATGAGTTACTCTAACTCCAGCTGGAAAATAATGATGCCATTGCTCCAGTCCTCCTGCAGCTTTGCCACTGCCACATTAACAGATTGTATTGGTGGTCTGAAGGCCTCACAAAGCTGGAATGAAAAGTAGGTTTAACCACAGCTTCCAGACAATGGTCTTTTGCTTAAGAGAAAGTTTGTGTAAACTAGCACTTTGAAATTTAATCCTACAGGGTTTAAAAACAAGACTTGTTGTTTCTCAGTGAGGGATTTAATATTTGGGTTACTCACTTGATTAGGAAGGTTATGACCTTTGTTTATGGAATAGCTGCTGTATTTTTCATCCAATAGGAAGGAAAGCTTTGATGTCCAGAGTGCTGATAGCGAAGTATGTATTTTCACTGGGGAAATGTTCTGTGTCAGTGAGGAGCAGGAATGAAGTCTAATGAGGACCCAAATGGGCTTCTTGAATAATTGTGTGTGCATGGGGGGGAAACAACCAAAGTGACAAACTTACCAAAAGCTTTCTGTATGAAGATACAAAACCTGTTAGGATATTGCTGTATTTCTTTTGGAAGACTGTGCACACACTTCTTAAACATAGTAATAAACATGAAGAAAAGTTTCAGAAACAGAAATACCCTGGATTCTGAACTGAGATTTTGATAGAAAAGATAATTAAACAAAAACTGACAAAGCAACTAATGGAAGTTCAGGCTCCACTTCACAGTTCCAGCTTACTCCATAAGCCCTTTTCCCCCCTCATTTCCAGCTCTCTCCCTTTCCACCAAGCCCGGACAGCTGCCACTAGAGGTCAGGTGTTTATCGCTCTCCTCACTGCCATCGATCACCTCTCGTGCTCCTCGGTTAGAAACGAACATGCCTGAAGACAAATTAGAAATCAGAGCAAGGATGAACTGCGAATTTACACCACATTAATGTGTTCTTCACAAATCAGAACACTTAAAATCTAGTTAGGATTTCGTGTGAGAAATCTGCAGGTTTTAGTGTGCTATGTACAAAGATGGGATTTCCCAACGAGCAACGAAAACATTCATTGATTCAAGTGCTGCACCAAAGCCAAGAGAGAAGCTATCAGTAACGGTGATGAAAACAATGGTTAGGTACAGTACGTGCAGGTCTGGAATGGTATAGGGCAGGTTTTGCTATAATTTGTACCAGTAATGATTATTCTTCTCACACAATTATGTTTGCCAGTTAATGTGGTCTCTGCAAAAGTGAGTGCCAGCTGGACAGGCAGCACAGGGACAAATCAGCTACTTTGTCCCGAAATGAGGGATGCTGGAGGATGTTCAGTCTAGGGCTGAAAACGAAGGCATGGTGCTAAAGGAACTGGGGGAGAGGATGTGTCCAGCTGAAGTTCCCATCACACAAAATGCTTGGGAAATCGGGTTTTGCTTGTTTCCTGGCACACATGCAATGTATGTATGGCTAGGAATAGTTCTATTCATTTTTCCAACTTGCTCTCAAGCCCTTTAGTAACTACACAGTCAGAATTGCTACCTTGTGTAAAAATACAAATGTAAAATTTTATTGGGTTGGGTCTTTCCCAGTGAGTGCAGTGAATACAAACTAACACGAGTAGAGCAATCATTCCAGGTCTAAATGTATGCTCATTTCATCAATACTTAGGTATTTTTATGGAGGATCATGATGATTTTCTGAGCAAGAGCCTAAGAAACAAGAGCCTAAGGAAAAAAAAGAACTTAATTGCTTAAAACGAGATGTTACTTAAATTAACTAAGCCAGCACAGGGTGGTGACATTGGAGAACCCCACTTAAGCTATTGCTTCCCAACTCCACATCTGCATAGGGACATGCATTGAATGAGTTTATGGTGATGGATCCACAGGCCAAAGGCATGTGCAAGGGTATTTAGCAAGCAGCAGTTACAGTCACCTGAAAACACAGGTCCAAAAACTCCAGCTCATTCATGGTGCTTCTAAAAGGACCAAACCAGCTCAGCACAAGGAAGGAAACGGCCCCCTTAGCCTTCTCTTTCACAAAGGTGTTCCCATGACATGCCCCTGTTCCACAAATCTAAGCAAGAGCAGGTATTTTGCTTCCTGTAGGAGAGATGAAAAATCATCTGCTATCCTTCCTTTGTTAAAAAAACCAGTTGGGTTCAATCTTTTGTCAGAAACCATTCAGTAGCAAAGAAAGAGCTCTCGGCTGTGTGGATGCAGCCCTGATCAGCCCCGAGCATCATCGCCATTCCAGCACTTCAGACTTCTGGTTTTGTAAGCTTTTCACTCGAGACATGTCTCCACAGAAAAACCTGGAGAGTATCCAGCTTCACTCTAAAATGTATTTCACCTGACATGCAGAATGTCTCGTGTAAACTGCGCTGAGATGATCTTCAAAGCCTGTTCTTTCCTCCACTGCCTCTTTCAGAGTGCAGCAAATTCTCTCACAGAGATTTCTGTGATGGTAACAACAATCATTATATATGTCCCAGAGCACAGTCTTTTATTCATTGGCATCACTATGTTTGCAAAATATTTTCCAGGTGTGTTTGAAATAACTAATTTGAATTTGTTATTTAAGCTGTACCTCCATCCCAAATTGCAGGGGACCTTCAGTGCAATGTCTTAGAACCGTGACAGGGTGAGAGGTGGTATAAAATTTCATCACTGAAAAACTCAAAGCACATCAATTTCAAAATCTGGAGAGCTTTAACTTTATTAACAATTAGAAAAACAAAATAATCTGAGAGTAAAAGCCTTGAAGTACCAGTCATACACATAAGGAATAAGGAAGAACTGTGTTTATTTAGGTTCGGGAGGGTGGGCTTTGGGGTTTTTTAGTCGTAGAAGTCTTTTTGGTTTTGTTCGAAGTGGATACTGTTCTAAGCAGCAATATGGAAAAGGGTACGAGTCGTTTTGTCTCAGGTGTTTCCTGTTCTCTCCACCTTATTTTTACCATGGTTTGACACCGTGCAATCACCGGTACAGAAGTCCACAGTTACTCAATGTCCATTTACTTCATGCAAATATTTTTGTTATGATAGAATTGTTATTTTAGAGGATGGTACAATGGTCCTGTTACTATTTTAAACCAGCTGCTGGTAATGTGAAACTACTCCCAGAGTACTTTAAAATGCTACTCTATGGTTTGCTAAAACTGGATTTAGGGTTTTTTTAGTGGCTTTGATGACTATGTTTCTCAGATCCTGCTGTGCCTTATGCTTTGTCTGCTCAGAAGAGGGACTACCGCTTTTCTTTTCAACCAGAGAGAAGTTTAAACAGCAAATATTTAATTTTTAGGCTTAAATAATTTCCAGGGGGGTATTCTTTGTTATTTGTAGAGACAAAATTTTATAAGGATTAAAAAAAAAAATTAGTTTATGGGAAATCACCTATTTGTGTTCTTGTAATGCAGTAAGACAAATGCAAGGAGATATATTTTTAAATGAAAGAGGAATGGTTCTATCAAGCAAATGTGAAAATAAATTTGATAAGTAGGCACTCATTCTCATTTTGCAGAGAAGTCATATAGATACACTGAGTGTTAAAAGGTCAATCTAAAAGATCACCTGTTATTTCAAACTTCCACTAATTTGAGGGCAAAAGATCTGCACTCATGGTTGCAGCTGCTTTCTGCAGGGCTGAATTCTTACCAAATCTGATGACTGTACAGTGCCTGCACAGTTCTGGGTGGAGCCCCGCGAGGTTTCTGTGCCTGCTGACAAATAGGAAGAGTAACTTTGTTAACACGGAGTGACTGCACTTTGTAAAGCTAAGCCACTGCAGGTGGTTATGAGTCTTTTCTGAAAAACAGTGCTTTTTTTAATCCACTTAATGCTGGAAGGGTTAGCATGCACCAGGGTGTTCTCTGCTGCTGCCTTCATCTCTCTGTCAGTTCTGGCCCAGGCGTTTGGAGGCACATCAGTCAAAGGTGAATATATACAAGGAATCTGTGCGTCCATATACTCCTGACAAAGGGATAACGTGGCTGGTTTATGTGGTCTGCAGGAGAACTGACCTCTTATCAGCTGCAGTCTTGCTGTGTTGACCACTTACACTTTTCATAGCGATACAAGAGGAAAGCAAGAATGCAATTTTGCTGTTTGTTAGGGTTTTATAAAATAGCTTTCTGGCTGTGTCTCTCTTCTACACCAGTGAATCTGGCAAGGCAAAAATAACCACATTTTTCTCTCAAAGAACCCCCAAAAAATAGTTAAAACCTGCTCACAGCGTATGGGATAGACAGGGTGCAGAGTACTGATAGAGACAAAAGGGTGGAAATGTCAATAGCCATCCTGCCCCAGGCTCCACTCAAAGTTCTTCATTGTCAGAAAAGTACAATTTGGCATCCTGTGTGCCTTTCCTCCTCAGTGTCTCTGTATCTGGTACGTCTCAGCAAACCATTATTTTCCTTTTTTTAATACCAGCTTCTGACTCCTGAGCCTCAATCTGAACACCACCCATAAAACTGATGAAGGTGCCAGGTCCAGCGCGGCATTTACAGAACAGAGGTGCCGGATCAGGCTTTCACTGTGACCTTTATTGTGATCCTTGTGTCTTCAGGCTCTTGCTGGGAGTTTGCTGCTGCTGTAGCACAGGCCCCTCTGGGAGGAGCTGCCCCTTTTTTTGCTGCAGAGTGCTCTGCTCTCCGTGAGGAACGAAAAATAACAGCAGTGGGTTCCAGTATGCACGGCATGAAGGATGTGGCTGCCAAGAACAAAGGCTTGATCCTCGTGTTCCACAAAAAGAACGGCTCAGTGTACTTAGCACATTGCTCCAAGTGATTAATCCAGGGAATAAAGGTGGGGTTTTTTTTCCTAAGGCACATGAATGTTTTTTAAAAGTACAAATTTATTCTCTTGGAGCAGCAAAGCCTTAGAATTGAATAACCTAATTTCTACTAGTCCTACCATGACTTGTGATGAGGAATGCAAAAACAATATAAAATAGTAACCTACTGTATCAAACATTTTTGTTCAATTATCTTTTTGATATCCAGGAGCTTATCAGAAACCTCGTATCAGGTACAGACTGCTCTGGGTACAACCTGCTGTTCTGGCTGGAGCAGTGTCCAGATCAGTTATCCAAACTCAGAAAACTGCACATATTGCAGGAAGCATTCGGTATTTTCATTCATTTGTATTATCAACCTTTTCTTTTAATGCAGGGTTTGTCCCTTCACTCCAAAGTAACTCTACCTAGAGGCTATTTAGTGAAGAGCCTTGCTGGATTTGGGCCCACTTGAAACTATTTATCACTGTTTACAGAAGAGAAAAGCAGGGCCACCAGATTAGCAACCAAATCTAAAACTGACTTCAAAGTACATTCTCCGACAGCACAATACACATCTTTCAAGTTTATGGACGTGAGTGGATATCTGAGAAAAACATGAAATCATCATTTATCCAAAGACAGCCTGACTTTCATGAACCATGGGGACAAATAAAATGTGCATACCTTCCAGAAGCAAACACTGTAGCCAGGTCTCAAAGGTAACTCGAATCTGACTAGATTAATTTAACATCTGTTAGTTGCATTTCTAAATCAAAGCATCATTAGTGTAATATACATACCAGCTGTAAAGTTTTTCTTTCTGGAGTGAAAAACCGATGTAAGAGCTAGAGACAGAAAAAGCAAAAAATGGTTGGTTGTTCCAACTGGGCTCTCCAAGGGTTTACAGAGTTTAGGGAGAAAAAAACTCAGCACTGTATTTTATTTTTAATCAGAGATTCACTGGGTCTGGACTAAGTACATTTTGATTCCAGTATTCCACTCTGATTTTCTGAATGTCTAGCTCACCTTTATTTATGTAATAAATCATATTTTTCTGCATGTAGTTCATGGGATTTATAGTGGGGTAACAACTGACTTGAGTCTCTTCTCTAAGAGCAAATGAAAGTTGCTAAAATGTCTTTAGCTATGTGTAGGCAAACAGCACTTTACAAAATTGAGAGAAATTGTAAGATTTAGCCCCAAAGAACTGAATAGTGAGGTAAACAGGAGCAAGAATTCTAGTATAATTATGTTAATAGTAGTCAGTGAAAAGCTGACCAATTGGAAAAACAAAGTTTGCAAAAGAAATAGGGCATGAAGGAGTGATACAAAGAGAGCAGGCAAGGACAGTGTGTGCTTCTGAAGAAGGACATTGACCCAATCAAGGGGTTTGAAGATGGGGGAAAGAAAAGAGGAATAAAACTAATATTGGTGCAAGGGGAAACCAAACAACCCACTAGGGAGTTCAACCACTCTTTGATCTGTTTTTTTAATATCCAAAGAAAGTGGATATGGCCTTCCCCACCTTCTTCCAAGGTGTGGTTTAACAAACAAGTGAACTGATGCAACACCTTACAGCAGCAAGGCGGAAGGTCTCTCTCCCTTCTGCCCTCTCCCGGTGTCCCCTCCTCACCCTTGTGCCTGCTCTGGGGTTCCGTGGCTCCCAGCTGAGGCAACGCAAGTCCCCAAACTACAGACAACTAGCCAGTCTTTTGGCGGGGGTTGAAAAATGCCAAGAACACTAAAGCCCAAAGAAGGCAAATGGTGGAGCCTGTGCCTGAAAGAAGGGGTAAGAGGAGGGAATGTGGTTTTCCATTTTCAGCAGTGCTGAGCAGCTACATTTATATTACCCCAAAAGACTCCTCTGCTGGCAGAACACCGTGAAGTGCAGTTGTGTGACACCTGTGACACGTGGCTTTGAGGATTTCTTCCTCAGTTTCCAGTCTGAACACTAGCCTATGGCATTGCCCTTGATAAGAAAAGAAAGACGTTTTTTTCACTTTGTGTTGTAATTAGAGTTTTACTGGGTCAAAAAAAAAAAAAAGGAGGCTTGGGTTTGTTTTGACTTACAGCTCGTGTTGGAGCACAGTCATAGGTAATAGCTAATCTAACTGTAAAATCTGAGTGGAGAGACAGCTCTTGTAATTGTACCGCCGAGTAATTAGGTGATGTCAGCTCACTCACACCCTCGGCCCATCTAACCTCACTTACCCTGTAATAACATAACAGTGCCTTGCCTTCCCCCTCTTTGCAGTGCCACAGGTAGCTCGCTCTGTGTGGGGCATCCGAGGCTTTCCGTGCGTGTCTGCGTGCCATGACAAACCTGGTGACACGTGGGAGAGTGACAGAGCACTTTACCTTCTGCACAGCTCCAACAGGCAAACTCCCAGAATGTAAACATGGATGAGATGTACAGGGCAGGTGTATTGACAAGATCTTTTTTCTTTCCAGATTAAATAGAAATTAATTGGAGGTATACTGAGATATCAGAAACATTTGAAAATCCCAGCCTGGATATTAAACAAACATTTGTAATGCTGAACCCCAGGATAAACAGCAAATATTTTGTGTTCTCTAACAAATATTTGCAGAGTTGCACACAGCTGAATTAGGTAATCAGAGCAACTGCAGTCAGGTAGCGACTCAAAATGGGTGCAAAACTCTATGATACAGCTCTAACTAACCATGCTTGTATGATGCTTCTTGTATTTGGAGGTTCCTGAAATGGCATCAGTGATCTGTCTGTCCTGTTGTCAGCATTTCCCAGTGGCTTGGGAATTTTTGGGGTCTCTAGCTATGGCTGTAGAAAGGGGGAAGCCAGACAATCAGTGTGTGTGCACCCTGAGAGGCAGGCAGCTGGAGGGAGACCAGCTTTTGTGTATTTGCTGCTCTACATTCAAACCTTGTGGATTTTGTCTGCCAGTTTCTAGAGCCAAATGTACCTCAAGACATAAACTGGAGGCAAAAAGGGAGAAAGGGAGAGAATTATACTAAGATATGCAAAAGATAGTAACTTTCTTTTTTTTTTTTTTTTAATGGGGGAAGACCTGTGAAATAATTCAGTTAAAAACTAAACATCTGATGACACTAGTACACAGAAAAGCAGACTTCAAAGGCTGCTGCTTAGAGAAGTTCTTGCCTCTTTTAAACCATACATCCAGATTTTTCCTCTGGCTCTTGATGCATTTGGAGTGAGTGAAACTATATGAGAAAAGATGGTTTCTTCATGTTTTTTCTTTTCTTAACTGGAAAGACATTAGCTCAGGGATTATTATGAGAAAAAAACCTGTTTGGAAAATATGCTGAATGTTGCAAATGTATAGCTTGGAAAACACGCTGGATTTTCATCTAGTTCTGAAAAAATTTCTGTTTCTTGCAGGTTCCGTATCAAATGGTTTCCATGAGGTCATGAGGTTTTCAGAAGCAAATGGAGCATTTCAGGCTTGGTTTCATTAAAGAGAGATGGGTCTTGCTGCACAAGGATCTGTCATGTGCAATTTTGTTTACTTGGGCCTGTTTGCTAACCTCCAGCTTCAGTGAGTCACGGTATTTTTACTACCATGCTGTCCATTCCATAGGCTTTAACACACTCCTCCACTTAATTATTAACAAAGTCCAAAGGTATCCACCCCTCTCCCACACAGATCTTCCAGCTAAACACAGCTTTGAAACCTCTTCTTATTTAAAATTGTTCTTTACGGTTTGGGTAAATACAGTGTTAGCAGTTGATGCTCTCGTGTTGCTGCAATGACGTCCTTCCCCAGGAAGGCTGCTGCTGCTGCTTACATTCCTTATGTCCAAACAACCCAGAACTGACCACACTCCTACAGATATCCCCTGGCTTTGCTCCTCATGATCCAGTTGAAAATCACCTCCTTCCCCAGGGTTCCCTGTAGCCACTGAAAGAGGCCCTTTGTTCTATTTCCTTATCCCTCGGGTTCCCTGCCACAGTCACCTTTTCCGTGTCCTTGGTCAGGCTGGACCAGGGTTTGATGCCAGGCTGATTTCCAGGATAGTGCAGATGGCAGGAATTCAGCCAGTGTTGGTCCCGGATGTGAGGCACGTGCCATGAATTAGATCATGAAATGATTTTTATTTTCTGCTGCTATTTTTTATTATTTCTCAGTAGAACAGGTTCCCTGATCTGGTTCATAGCAAAGAGCTGGAATTGGGAAGACTGAGGACTGGTGCAGCACGGCATGAGGACCAATAAGGTGGTACTGGATGTTGGGATGTTTCTGAGGCCACGGGATCAGAAAACTGTGGCCTTTCTGCTCCTGGCCTGGGGTGAGCCTCAATTTCTAGCCAATAATGAGCTTGTTAATCTGTCTTATAACAATGTGTTTTCAACTCTCATCTGACCTTCCTCTTCTATGTTTTTTAACGTCTTGTTTACAAATTATTTTATCAAACACTTTAAACAATTTTAGAAGTACAGTCTTGCTTTAAAAAAAACCTATCTAGGACTTGGTTATGAGCAGCTCCTATTCACAGCAAAGCTGGTCAGTGTAAAGAGCAGTGAGAAGTACTTGAACAAGAACATGGACAGTCAAAGTTTACAGGAAAAACTGGTACCTACAAAGCATCAGCCCCATTATATGTGCTTTTGTTTTCAAGTCTGACATGTAGGTGTGCAATGATTGAGCAGAGAGCCCAGAGATGAACGGTGTGATTGTTCATCCCAAGGCAGTTGTGGCTGAGGCTTGGCATATCAGTTGTGAGTGCTGGAAAAGGCTGGGTGTGTATCACGGTGGGTGTTAGTCACGGCCTGGAAACAGGGTAGGAAAACAATTTCAGTGGAATGGTTACTCAGCTAATTGCTTTGACTAAGTCTCACATTTACACACCCAAAGCACCCAAACTCAACGTTTTTACTTGAGCGTGATACAAATACTTGCCCTTCCTCTGGGGGAGATAAGTACAAGCAGTACAAGGGAAAGAAACTGCTTGCATTAAGGATCCTGGAGAACTGTAGATCTGTGATAGATGAGCTCTGGGAAATGCACTGGAGTGGACACACAGAACCAGTGCCGCCCGGTGTGTGTCCTGCTGTGTGCCACATGCTGCCAACTCCAGAAACAGCAGCAACCTGTACTTTAATTGCCTCAGCTAAAACCAAACAAACCCAAATCGGCTTAGCTTTGAGCTCCCCTTCAGAAGCCACTGGACTTTGCACCAAAACAAGCGCACATGCACGATTGGCACTGCATCTCCTCGGGCGCTCTGGCAGCA
This sequence comes from Edolisoma coerulescens, assembly GCA_013397115.1. Lineage (NCBI taxonomy): Eukaryota > Metazoa > Chordata > Aves > Passeriformes > Campephagidae > Edolisoma > Edolisoma coerulescens. The sequence continues at coordinate 1,026,048 of VWZW01006986.1, forward strand.
GTACAATGTGTGCACACCCACTGCATCTCCTCGGGCGCTCTGGCAGCAGTACAATCTGTACAAGCACTGCATCTCCTTGCTAAAGAGGTGTGCCTACACCTCTGGTGCATGAGGTGTACAGCGTACAGTTGCAAACAGAGGCTGCAACTTCAGTTTTAATTTCTGCACTTGGACTGAATTATTTACAAAGCAACATTATTTAGGGCAAGCTGATATTTTCACAGCAATTCCATCTTGAAATCTGCATAAAACATGAGTGAAGGCCCAGAAACTTCTGCAACTTACATTGAGGCTACAACTAAAGCGAGACAAGGATAGACAAGCATTGACGCTGGGAGAATTGACCAGTGACAGCGTAAGCTGATCAAGGCATGCAAGGGAATAAATACACACTGCAGAGCTGCATAGAAGGACACATTTTAAAGAAAACCAAGTAGAAATTGCTAATAATAGTATTAAAAAACACAATGCACCGACCATTCTGTCTTGCTTCTTTGTTGTGCTGTGTCATGCTCATACACAGGCTCTGCAGGGAAGGGGCAGGTTTTCTGCAGGATTGTTAAAGGAGAGTAGAAAGTGCATCGGAAGTTACAGGAAAGAAGAGTTGGGAATTGGAAGCAGACGTCAAAGGGGGTACAGAGTTGACGTAAACAGTAAAGAGACTTGAGAGGGGACACTGAAAGTTAGCTTTAGCTGGAGAGGGGAGAATGAGGGCCAAAAGAGATGTCGCAATAGTCACTCCTGAGTAAGATTTGAATCACAGTTATGAGGGGGACAACAGGGACAGATTTTAAGTATAGCGCCCAAGAAGAGAATCTCAGTGAGACAGATAAAACACCAACTGGGAAACTGAGATTGGGGAAAAAGGGGCAACAAAGGCTTCATTGAGCCAACAAAGCAAAAGTAGGAACAAGTGAGAAGCCTGGATCAGAAAGAAACTCTTTCTTTGAAACGGGAAACATTCAAGTAGTATTCAGTTCAAAGAACTGGAAATACAGGGATCAATAAATTAAAATGCATTAAGCAACTAAATTAAGAGTACATTTATTTCCAAGAGTAACAGGGAAAAATCTGCCAAAAAAGGAGGAAACTTATTCCTTCAGTCACACTATGGCAAGTACCACGTTCATCAAAGAAAGGAAGGAGCTCTACTCCAGTATGAGAATAACAAAACTTCTCCCCAGTTCAAGATACCAAGCAGTGATTTGTTTCCTAAAATGTATATGTTTATTATAATAAGCTTAACTGATTTTTAGCAGTTCTTGGAGACAAAAAACAAAAGCCACAAATAAACCTGCTAAATCCTCCTGAATCTGGTACTACAGTGTTCAGCACAAAAAGAAATGCACAGAAAAGGAATCTTACACTGGGGAAAGAAATTATTCAGATGAGAAGGTAGGGCAAATTTGGGAAAGAATAGCCACAAGTGAGTTTTAAGCGTAATTGCTTTTTCCCATAAAGTGTTTTCAAGTCAGTTATTTTCTCTCTGATTCCTCCCCATCCTGCAGAAGGCTCCAGCATGGGCGCCCCCTCAGAAGAAAGCTTTGGGACATCCTGCTTTACTGTAAGAAAGGTGATTGCTCACTGCTCATAGTTTTCTTTAAAGAACTTTTTTATTAAAACAAAGAAATGAAACACACTGACTGTAATAATGATGGGGGGGAGAGAACTGTCACATTAAAAAAAAAATTAATTCACCAGTTCTAAATCTGGCAGGCAATCATGTAGTGAAAACCCATAGCCACAATGACAGCACCAGAATAAAGAGTAATGAGAGGAATTCTAAACATTTTGGGTTAAGAAGGGTTAATAAGTTTAAAGCACCATGATCTCATATGCGACTGTTCCAAAGTCTTTTTGGCACAGGAAGAGATGTATGGACACCTGCAATGTTTGATCCTGATGCTCTGACAAGTAATGAATTGTTTCAGTAAGTGAAGAGTAATGAGCAAAGTAACTTTCAAACATGAAAAGAAATTATCTGAATGACCAAGGCCATACCTTCTATTGATGGAGTGGCATGGTAAACATCTCTAACAAAAATTAAATGTAAGTAACAGCTTCATTGCTTATTTTGTTGGGAAATATAATCTCATCTTAGATTTTTTTAAAAATTGAATGTTTAAATAGTTTTGTGGAACAGTAGACTTGTGTAAACCTGTAAGTTGCATCCTGCTTCCATCCAAAACCTATCATATTAAAATGAGGCAGATGAGTCTCATGTGATTTATCAAAATGTTTTCATTTATCAACTTTAGCCTTAGAGCTTTGTTCTAATCCAGGAGAGAGAACTGCATCTAAAAACAACCAACCCTCAAATCCAGCCTGACCTAAAACCAACAGCAAAGCAAAGCAGCACAGATATTTCTGTCCCCACGCTGCTATGCTGGGACAGAGCTTCATAAGGAAAGCTCAGGGTGGATACATCTCACTGGTCTCCTCTGCTTCACCAGTTTTCTTGGCTGTTGTCTGGGTTTTTTTAAGGGGGTTGATTTAATGAGAAAGAATTGTGCTTTTAACAATAATTTGCATACTGTGTATATTAAATAAATCAGATGTAATCATCTCCTGTTCATTATCACGTGGGACTTTTGGCTTTGACATATTTTGACCAGGCACAAAGGGGCAGGATCCAGCATGCACAAAGTTATACAGAAAAAGATTTCAATTACCCTCAGACAGTTTTCTAGATTTCTGCTAGTGACCTCTGTTCATAAAACTTGTTGCTTTGTGACTGTCCAACCACTTCTATTCTCTTAATAAGAATGATTCAAAGATTAATTTAATTAATTTTCCATTAGTACATGTTAGCTCTGTAAGGCTTCAGTAGGCACTCAAAGAGAAACAGAACCCTATGTATGCTATTTCAGCTGATAAAAGTGCTGGCTACAATATCGGGTCTCTGCAGTTCCCACTTCAAATAAATACTCAAATGGGAAGGCTCTGTGGCTCTATCAACTTTGTAGGGGAAGTCTTTCACGATGACCCAGCAAAAACAAGGCCCATTGTCTGTTAAAATCTCTACCATCAAATCAGCAAGAGAAACCACAGCAAATACCTGAGCGCAGGGTCAGCCCACTTCCTGCGTTCTAGCCGTGGCTGCAGGAGGTGGCGAACGCGCTGCCAATTTTTCCTGGTGTGGTCTGTCTCCCAGACTTCTGAATGAGTCTGTGCTGACTTGGAGCTGCTCATCTGCTCCCCCAGAATTGTTATGAGAGGCTCCATATCTGGCTTTTGAATAAATTAAAAGGCATTTCTCTTTTGCAAATGAAAATGTTTTGTGATAGAAATGCTGTGCATGGCTGTGCAGGCCTCTGACAAAGCCAGCTGGCTACTGGAAAGATGGAAAATCAACAACTGCACAAATCTGGCTGCTTCCTTCACAACTGTCGAGCTGCTGGGCAATTGTAATAAGGTTATTGCATATTAACAGAATACAACATTAATTAAAGCTTATTCCAGCTAAAAACCTAGTAGATAATCTAACTTCTGATTTCTAAAAGCTTGCACATTTAAATAGCTAATGGATGTTTATGATATTTAGTATGTGATTTAAATTTGAACTGTGATACAAATTTACACAATCCAGCCTGTAATCTACACTTTAAAAGCTCTTTCAGTACAAAAGGAATTACTACAGTCTCCTGTGTAAATATTTTAAGTGTGGGATAGATTCTCCTCCTTCACCACTTTCTGCAACAGCAGTCATTTTCCTGGACAAAATGTTTCCAAGTTCTTCAGAAGAATCACATCCAGAACAGGGATTAAGAGAGCTCTCCTCCATGCCTGGGGTAACACGGCCCTCCTTGCTGCAGACAGAGGTTGCTACATGTTTGGTGTGGGCTGAGGAGCCCACAGCTCATAAACAGGAAACAACCCACAACTCATTTTGAATTCCAATAAATATTTTGTGGTTTTACTGCCTTTGGGACAGCGCTTGTGCATGAGTCAGGACAAGAGGAGGTGTGGATACAGCTAGGATAAAGATTAGTCAGCCTGGCATGCCTCTCACTGGCAACTGTGGTGAATCCCTCAAAACGTGCATATTCCCCAGGCAAAAGCCTGCATCCATACCAACATCTTACTCTAGAAAATTGTACTGCAGCACTTGTACCATGTCACCTCACCTGTACGGAAATATGTAGGTGTTAAAACTGGGAATTAACCTGCTAAATCAACTGACTCTTGTGGCATTGGGTGTTGGCCCAGCTTGGGACAGACCTTGGAAGCAGCACTAGCGGTTGAGAAGTCGAACAGTGACCAGAACCAGTTTGAAACAGTCTGAAAAGTCTTTAAATCAATATAAGGCCTTTAGTTAGCTTTTGTTTTCCATGGTCAATATTGCCTTTTGCTGGCTGGTCCTGAGCCATGCCTTTGGGGGCTTTTCAGCCTCTGCTGTTACTGTTGTTTCTGCACTGAGTGCTCTGGTGTCCAGGGCCATGTGCTTAACCCAAATTTATGAGGAATTTATGGAATTAAGTGTGGTGCTCACTGCAGTACGGACCAACCCCCCAAAACAGTGCTCTCCTTTCCCTTCTAGGCCTCATTTAACTTCCCATTGGAAATATCTGAAGTGAGTATTGTTTTATCATCCCCATACTGTGCCATTGACTACTCAGCTCAGTAATTAAGTGGGGTTTATTATTAAATTCTTTGGTTTTGTTTGTTTGATTGGTTGGTTGGGTTTTCTCTCCCCCAAACGGAATGCAAACGTGAAGGCAAACACGCATTTATACGATTTTGAGAAGTGTTTTGTAGAGCGATGGATAGGCACGGCCACGGCCCCTCCGCGCCGGCCCTCAGGCAGGCGGCGCTCACCGTGGCCGCGGCAGCCGGGCCGCCCCTCCGGCCGGCGGGGCTTTATTCGCCCCTGACCGAACGTCCCGAGGTCTCAGACTCGACCCCCTCAGCCCCGTGTCCCGGTAAAAATGCGGGGGGCGCGGAGGGACCTGGGGCCGGGGGATTGTGAGGCGAGTGAGGGGTCTCAGGGGAGTGAGAGGTCTGAGGCGTGTGAAGGGAGTGAAGGCAGTGTGGGGTCTGATGGCAGTGGAGGGGCGTGAGGGCAATAAAGGCAGTGAGGGGTCTGAGAGCAGTGGACGGGTGTCAGAGATGTGAAGGCAGTGAGCGGAGTGAAGGCAGTGAAAGCAGTGAGGGCAATGAGGGGTGTGAGGGCAACGAGGGGTGTGAGGGGAGCGGGGCCGCCCCCGCCCCGCCAATGGCGCACGGCCGCGGCGGGAGGTGTGTGCCGACCTCACTTCCGGGACCTGTCACCGGCCGCTCCCGCCCCGCTCCAGCTCCCGTTCCCTCCCCGCTCGTTCCCTTCCCGCTCCCGCTCCTTCCCCGCCCGCAGCCGGG